>JAYKAV010001389.1:246403-665812 GCA_035582835.1 Phoebastria nigripes
CCCCGTCTTCCAGCTCAGGGGGCTGAGCTGGATAACTGGTCTGACTATTAAAGACTGAGGCAAAGAAGGCATTGAGTACCTCAGCCTTTTCCTCATCCTCGGTGGTAATGTTCCCCCCCACATCCAATAAAGGATGGAGATTCTCCTTGGCTCTCTTTTTGTCATTAATATATTTGTAAAAACTTTTTTTGTTGTCTCTAACGACAGCGGCCAGACTGAGTTCTAGCTGGGCTTTTGCCTTTCTGATTTCCTCTCTGCATGACCTAACGAGATCCCTGTACTCTTCTTGAGTTGCCTGCSCCTTCTTCCACAAGTGGTAAACKCTCCTTTTTTTCCTGAGTCCCGGCAAGAGCTCCCCATTCAGCCAGGCTGGTCATCTTCCCCGCCTGTTCTTCTTACGGCRTATGAGGACAGCCTGCTCCTGCGCCTTTAAGACTTCCTTCTTGAAGAACGTCCAGCCTTCCTGGACCCCTTTGCCCTTCAGGACTGCAGTGTTTTGCAGCAATTCCCTCATGATGACATTTCTGCAGCTCAGAAAAATTGGCGTTAGGACATCAGAGCAAGAGGGTATCTCCTATGCAAACAGAGATAGTAGGAATATCAGTCATACCTGTTATGGTTATTATCAGCAAGCAGCCTAGGGACAATCCCAAGCTGTAGGCCAGACAGACCAGTAATGGAGATATATATATATCTTTCATCAAAGGATAGTCAGCCATACTCTACAAGAAGCTGTCATCTAACTGCTAACTTGTGTCTTGCTTAGGTTCGCTTCTCCTTTCTCTGCTACTCACTGAACCATTGTAGTGTGACACACTTATATGCAACAGATGGATATGCATATTCTCTGCATAATGTTGTCACTTCATTTTACACCATCTGGTTAATTGTACAATCAGCAATTATTACACAAAAATGGCTGAAAAGACACAAAGGGAACTGACCACAGTAGGTAACATAAGAAGGAGCTCCAGCAGGCAAGGCACAGTTTTCGTCACTGTACACTGGCTGCATTTCAGAGAGGACACACTAAGGTCCTCTGCCACTTCTAGCATATGAAACATTATCTCAGGGTCCTGAGTACTATCTATCCAGGCCCCTTATTTCTGAATCTAGATTGTACTAATTCTGTGATTTTGCCGTGGTTAGCCAACCAATTAAATGAGTGTGGTGGGTTGACCATGGCTGGACACCAGGTGCCCACCAAAGCCACTCTATCACTCCCCATCCTCAGCTGGACAGTGGAGAGAAAATATAATGAAAGGCTCGTGGGTCGAGATAAGGACAGGGAGAGATCGCTCACCAATTACCATCACGGGCAAAACAGACTCGACTTGGGGAAATTAATTTCATTTATTACCAATCAAAATCAGAGTAAGATAACGAGAAAATAAAAAATAAATCTTAGAACACCTTCCCCCCACCCCTCCCTTCTTCCCAGGCTAACTTTACTCCCGAATTCTCTACCTCTTCCCTGCCCAGCGGCACAGGGAGACGGGGAATGGGGGTTGCAGTCAGTCCACCACACGTTGTCTCTGCCACTCCTTCCTCCTCAGGGGGAGGACTCCTCACACTCCTCCCCTGCTCCAGCGTGGGGTCCCTCCCAAGGGAGGCAGTCCTCCATGAGCTTCTCCAATGTGGGTCCTTCCCACAGGCTACAGTTCTTCACAAACTGCTCCATCATGGGTCCCCCACAGGGTCACAAGTTCTGCCAGAAAACCTGCTCCAGCATGGGCTCCTCTCTCCACGGGGCCACAGGTCCTGCCAGGAGCCTGATCCAGCGTGGGCTTCCCACGGGGTCACAGCCTCCTTCAGGCATCCACCTGCTCGGGCGTGGGGTCCTCCACAGGCTGCAGGTGGGTATCTGCACCACCGTTAACCTCCATGGGCTGCAGGGGAACAGCCTGCCTCCCCATGGTCTTCACCATGGGCTGCAGGGGAATCTCCGCTCCGGTGCCTGGAGCACCTCCTCCCCCTCCTTCTTCATTGACTTTGGTGTCTGCAGAGTTCTTTCTCTCACATATTCTCACTCCTCTCTCCAGATGCAGTTGCTTTTGCGCAGTTTTTTTCCCCCTTCTTAAATATGTTATCCCAGAGGCGCTACCACCATCGCTGATAGACTCGGCCTTGGCCAGTGGCAGGTCCGTCTTGGGGCCGGCTGGCATTGGCTCTATCGGACACAGGGCAACCTTCTAGCAGCTTCTCACAGAAGCCACCCCTGTAGCCCCCCGCTACCAAAACCTTGCCATGCAAAACCAATACAATGAGTTGGAGTTGTCCTTTAGCTCAGTTCTCTGTAAGTAAAGAAGTGACACAGAACAGTTACCTAATGTATTTATGGTAAGATAAGTCAGAGTATTGCTTATTTGAAGGAGGAATATAATTTCCATGTACAAGAGTATCCTACTTTCCACTGACTATTTTGATCATTGGTCAATGGAGTTTGTTGAGATGMTGCTCTTCACCTGCAGAACAGTCTCATATCTTAGGCTTGATGCTATTTAGTTTCAATCTTTTCCCCCTACCACTGGCACTGGAGATTCCACCTCTCTTCAGTAGACACAGGGTGCCTGAAAATTAAAGATGGCTACACTAACTAACCAAATGAGTGAATTGGCTTCACCAACTGTCATGAAAATAACTCATCATACCTGATTCTCCTGAAGTTGGACATTTGCTACACTTTGGGACATTGCTGTTTAGCTTACTGAACACCAGCACGTCAGCTACTTTCATGAGTACGGGTTTGTGCTACACTAGTTTCAATCCCGTGAGTTCAGTGCAGCAGGTTCTCAACTACCACTGCATGACCATATAGACAGCCATTGCCTTCTTACTCCTGAGCTTTTTTTCTTTTTTTTTTTTTGGAAGGTATCTGATGCTGCCTTAAAGTGAAGGTCAGTTCAAGAGTCACAGAAATAACATGTCTTCATGCCAAGAAGAAAGTCAGTTCTGTCATCTGTTTCAAGGGACAGCACTCATTATTCCAGAAATGCATCACTTCAACATGCCTGTTAGCCCTCTTCTTTTTCTTTTTCTTTTTCCTTTTTTCTTTTTTTTTTCTTTTTTCCTTCATTTATATTAAAGAGTATTGCATCGTAAATGAACTTGGTAAGTATTTTCAAAATGACATAGATTTACAGTCCAAAAGTGATTTGTATTTCATTACAGATGAGAAGTTTGAAGAAAGGCATATTGTTTTGAAAAAAGTAACAAGATTTGCCTCTGTGCTAGACTTTTAAATGATTTTTTTTTTTTTTTTGCATATCCTGACACTGTACCTCAAAGACTCTGGGAAATAAGGTCTGAACCTCTGAATACGATGTGTATTTTCCAGGTATCCATCCTGACAAGAAAGGCATTGGTTGATTGCCGAACCCCAGTTTGCTGAGGAAAGGAGCTGCTGCACTGTGTCTCTGAAGGGGATGATTTCATGACTAAGTACACTGAAACACTGTTGTCCATCTGGTAGGCAACCAGGATGTTTGGCCACATAAAGGCTTTGTCTGTTAAGGCAGAATATCATGTTTTCAGCAGCTCTGAATGCTACTGGTACTCGGTCTGATACTTGTAGGGTTTTGGAAACTCTGAGACCACTGATCTTTTCCCCAGGGCAATGTTGCCTTCATTTTAGAAGAAGCTGGACTTCATTTTTCCACTCATTTTTAATCACCACCACCCTTTACACACACAAACCACCAGTGTAAGTGTTAGACACTTACAAATTGCAGCCTGGAATTTGGGGAGTGAAAAGACTGATAAACAGTTGATTCAGTCCTGTGATTGGCAACGAATGACTTACCTTAATTCTTGTGTTATAATACATCATTGCTAGAATCCCAGCATTAAGTCAGTATTTCACTTTCTTTGTGCCCTCTATTCCCTCACAGACTCCAAAAGTTACTTACCCTGTGAACACAGTAGTTGTGGGGTTGTTTTTTGTCTCTGTCAAATAGACTTTGAAAAGCTTTAAGAAAAAAAGGTGCAGAAGGATTGCTTCTGACAGAACCAGACAAATCAATTAATTGATCTCTGGCAGTCAGGGATAATTTTATTTCCTACTCTATTAAGGAAAATCAGAATCAGTTAGCTAATTTCACTAGAGAAAATATCTGTCACCAGTTATTAAGCAGCACATGATGGAGAGAATTAAGGATGGAAAACTTAAAAATGTTTTTTCTTCCGGAAATTGCATTACTTATTACTCAACCTTTAGAACTTTGGCATCAAACAGCATTGAAAATCCTTTGCTTTGACCAAAGAAAAGGTCTTTCTTCCCCTATAGCAGCACCTACAGCATTTAACCTTTGATGTCTATAAATACTGACACTGTTATGTTTGTGCTTCAGAAGAAGATAAATTTAACACTAACTGACCAAAATAAACTACCTGTAACACATAATTTACTGATAACTGTTCCTATTATATATGCCAGAAACTTATAACCATAACAAATATTTACCAAAAAAACCCTGATTAATTTTATATCAGAGTCTCTTTTCAATATTAACCATTCATACAGGTTAAGAAACATGATTCAAATATCACAGGGTGTAATTCAGCTAGATTAAGGAGTTTCTATTTCTT
The DNA here is from genome assembly GCA_035582835.1 of Phoebastria nigripes. Lineage (NCBI taxonomy): Eukaryota > Metazoa > Chordata > Aves > Procellariiformes > Diomedeidae > Phoebastria > Phoebastria nigripes. The sequence continues at coordinate 250,991 of JAYKAV010001389.1, forward strand.
GTGGGGAGGGAGAGGTGGCAAGTGGCTGTGTGTGCATACAGAATTCAAAATAGCATCCAGTGCAACAAAAAATAGAACAGGACCATTACTGAAGGCCTAGCATTTTAAACCACTTTGACTCTGTGGCTTACAGCCAGCAGATCATGTCCTTAATCAAGTTTGAYTATTAACCATCACCTAATGGCTCCAGGAGGGCTGATTCTCCCAGGATTCTCTTGCTAAACCTTGTTGATTTATTCTTTCCTTTATTTGCATGGAGTGCTCTTCTCCAAAGAGCTCACTGTTGGCCCAGCCACACTCTCCCTAAAGGTACTGTCTTTAGAAGGACGGTTAGCCAAGACTAAGTGTTTTTGGAAAATACCATCCTTATTTCTGCACAGTTACACAGTTCCAACCCAGGAATTTCACCCTTATGTCAGTTAGGCATACAGTAGCAGGACTGCTATGTATTTGTGGAGATACATAATCAGGTTTTTTATTATGTTTTTTTTATTTTGGTTTTGTACCAAAGTATTAAGAGGAAAAGTAGGCAACATAAATTATTATTAATACTCTTCATTTTTGTTCTTGTTTTTGTTGTTAAAAAACACAGCATGTTGGATTCCCACAGAAATTAAGATTCATTTCAGCTCCGCTGCTATCCTGATAGACGACCTTTCCTAAATCACCTTTCTGGCCTTCATCAGGACAGAATGATATTGACTCAATTTACAAGGCATTCAAAGAAGAAAAACACTACTTAAATAGAAAATTCCTATCATTATTACTTCTACCACCCTCTCATCTGGGGAGACCATATGTCATTCCAAGATATCCCAGATGTCTATAGTGAATATCAACAATGGCAGTAGGGGAAAAAATAAAAAGTGTTCGAGTGTTAAAATGAAATTTGGCAAGCTCATCTACTCCTCTTCTTCACACTTTCATGCTACAGTGATAGGGGCTGCTGAATAGATAAAGCCAGCCAGAGGATACTGATCAGCAAATATGAGACACAATAAAGGATTCTGTTGGAAATGCAAAGGTTAAAACTATGGAAGGAAAGCAAATGCAATACTATGCAGGTTACACAGAAAGAAAAATTACTGTAAACAAATTAATGCAGTATAACATATAGTACCATGTGTTTGGAATATTAATCAGTAAAGCAAGGTAAGCACCAGTGGGGAAAAAAGCAAGTGTAATTAGGAACTCATTAGTGTGACAGCAGAATATATTATCTCTGTTAGTGCTGGTTTACGCCCACACCAGAGATTTGATCTGACTGTCAAAGCCAAAGAAAACATTTTACAGAAATTATTGAATGCAAAAGCAGACCAATATGACAAAAAACAGGCAGCTCATCACACAGTAACATGAGAAGTAGGAAGATTCCTGGCTAACCTCTGAACATCCTACTGTCTAAGTCCAAAAAAATCACTGAACCAACAGATGGGTGTGGATTTTCAAAAGTGAGGAAGATCAAAGACATTACACTGATCACCAGAAGCCAAGAAAAAATCTATAGCTAGGACTGTCTTCTAAGGTCATAAGGACTGGAATATACAGGAGACTTCTTTTATAACTCAGATAAACCAAGCACCTCAAGCACAGAGGATTTTTTTTTTTCTATTTAACACAAGTACTTTGTATAGTCAGAATGCTTTCTAACATAAAGTTGGTGGATATTCGCTTGGAGACATGAACAGAATGACAGATGTCAGCTGTTAAAACAAAATAGAGCTGTGTTTCCTTCATTCAACTTCACAGCATCTTTTCCACGTAGTTCATCACAGTAAAAACAAATAACAAAATGCTTATATATAGCTGGAAACAGCTCTACGAAATCCATCCCAATACCTGAAACAATTCCATAGTTTTCTTGCTCAAAATGGTGCTCGAGATGGACAAATCAGCTGTGAACCACTCCTGTGCCAAGCTAAGGCTCGAAAGAGAAAATCTAGTGTGCTGTACACATCAGTCCTCATAGATGAAAGAAAATAATATTCCACTAGACCCACTATTGTCCATGAAGTACATTCTTTTGACCCATCTGGGTCTTCTGGTCTCCTCAAAAAGTGTTTCAGTATCTTATCTTTTCCTCACTGAAAAACACCTGTGGGGCCCAATATGCAGAGTAACAACTCACACTTGGTTAGGCTTCTCCACTTCACAGCCACCGGCTTGTTATAAAAGCTATTAGGAAGAGAGGTGCAAAATAATAGGGGCAAAAGTTTCAGTAAACCCGAAGTTGTACATGTTGTTCTAACTTACAGGGATGTGAAGAAACAATGTGGCCACCAGAACCAAAGCTTTAGGCAAACATGAGTATTCATGTCTCCTTCTGAAATGGTGGGATTCAGCTAAATTTCATTAAAACAACATAGTCATTAGATTTATGACCCTAAAATGAACATGTTTTTATTATAGTTCAATGCAGCTATCATTTAGCACAGAGGCTCAACACCAGTCCAGAAGCATTTAAAGCAGCTATTGTGCTTATATCTAAACAGATGCTTAAAATAATTTGGAGCATTATAACATTGTGTTACAAAAACAAGTCAGTCAGTCTGACTTTATAGTGAAAGTAATGTACATTGATCTTCCTTGACAGCAATGAAAGCCCAATGACATCCTTCCCTACCCCAGAGATTGCATGAGATATAACTACATTTGGAAAAAAAGAGCCTGTTTTGGAGTTTAACTCTTTTCTGTAAACTTCTCCTTTGTAATCAGCTGCAAATTAATGGAAACATCAACTCACCCTCTCTGGAAGAGGTCCACATTATGGAATTTGTGTAGCTCCACAGAAAACTCGACCGTTCCCTGGACCTCAGACATGATTTTTTCAGGTCATCACCTAAACAACACATATATACAGGCATTATAAACATTGGAAGTATTTTGCTTAACAAATCCATGAATGGATTACTACATTTTATTCGGCATCTTGGGGTTCATGCAAAGCCTGAAATCAACTGAAATCAACTGGAATCTTTCCAATACCATCATTGGGCTCCATCTTCAGGAAGACTCGCTAAAAGTCAGATCAAAGCAGTAATTAAGAGAGCTAAAAAGTCTAATTAAGCCTGAGGACAGAATGATAATATTATGGAAAATATAAGAAGCAAAAAGTAAATAACATATTATGTGCAAGAATCTCAAAGCAAATTTTAATTAACTCTCTTGCTACTCTTGTATGGGAAATTGATTTTTTCTTCCTGTTTTACCAAATGGCAGATATCCAGGGTCAGCACAGCTCATTTCCTTAAAATCACAGGCCAAAAAGACAAAAACCCTAGACAGATGAGAGCAAAATTCAGAATTCTTTTGCTTTTGACCCCTCCTATGACTTAACTAAAGTCCCGGAAGGGAAGCTTCTGAGGGAATATGAATAATTTAAAGATTAATGAATGGAAGAGATTCTTCTAAGGAAAATGCTGACAATCAAAGCACCTAATAGGCCACAACAGCCAGATCAAGATTTTGAAGCATTACAGCCATTTACATATAATATCTCATACCTTCATTGAATCATAGAATAATTCAGGTTGGAAGGGACCTCAGGAGGTCATACCTTACTTAAGGAAGCTTTGCGAAAGTAAGTTTCCAAACCAGCACTATTTAATACACCAGTGTAAACCCTTAACATTAATTGCAGCAGAGGCAAGCCAAGGGCTTTTACAGCTTTTGGACAGATTTTGAATTTGCTATTTACCCTTTCCTCCGTTTCTCCCTGCAAGTCTACTTCTGGCAATCTGCAAGCTCTCTGGAAATTGTCTATAGCATCACTGAGAAGATAGAGATCAGATTTGTTTAATTAACACGTTCATAACCATCATTTTGGTAGCTGTTTCACAGCAGCCAAGTACAACTTCTGAGGAAGACCCATGTTGAGGCTATTAATAATTCGCCTATCTATCTGAGACATACAGGGCTTTAAGGGGACATCCAGCTCAGACTGCAAAGTAGAGAATTTCTCCATATGTGCTAACCAGTAATTCCCATGGCACTCAAAGATTTGACCATTTCCTCCAATGAAGCAGGAATGAAGAGGAGTTTGATACATGAAGTCCTCAGATAAGCATTAGGCTGTAGCTTTCTGATAAGTCTCGATGCTAACTCCTGATTAGTAATTTTCCACCTGACTGGCTTATTACACCAACTATTTTAAACTATATTTTCTTTCTGGCTATCCTCTCAAGTACTACCATTTTTCAAAAAGAGCTCATTCCAGAGCTAAAAAGTTGTTGATTTTTCATTCACCTCCTCAAAAACAAACATTGTAGATGTTGACTCTGGAATGACAAGAATGGGACATAAGATGTACACAATATATGTAATATATGTCTATAACTGTGAGAAAGAAAAGAAGGACAATTGCTAAGCTACCCATCTGATATACCTCCAAGGTAAGGAACTGTACATTAGCTTGTGTCAGGCCATGATTTAAGAGCAGTAAAGATAAACTCAAATGCTATTACTTGACAAAGTACTATTCTTTTTTTTTTCTTTCCCCCCTATTTCAACAGGAATGAGACTAATCCTTTCTCCTTTCGCCTTTCTGCACAGCCTAAGGCGCTCTATACTGTTTATAAGGCATGTGTATCACATATCCACCTGGTTATGTGTGTGATAGTCTTGTCTGAGTGTACAGCATCAAAGCAAAGCAGACTGTGTGTGGAAAGCCAAGAGAAAACCACACAATATCACAAAGTGATACTCTGACAAGGTATTTAGTCTTGAGGAGAGTGCTAATTGGAAGAATTGCCTCTGGACCAATCTGCATGTTGTGCTGAGGCATATTTCCCTAGACCAAAAGCTCAGGATCAAAAGAAACTCCATGCTTTTGAAGACACCAGTTTAAAGAGGAGAGGTGTGAATGGATGGCCAGCCAGTTCAGACCAGCACCAATATTGTCAAAGACAGAAAGAATGACGTGAAGCTAAGGTTAGCTAGGGTAAATGAAAAATTAAATACATGGAAATACACACACAGCTCTTCACTGTATTTACATTTTATTTTGCATGCTTTGTACCTTTTCAAAACAAAAAAAAAAAAATTGTCCGGAACAACAACAACAAAAAAAAAACCAAAACAAAAAAAAACCAACCAAAACAAAACCTGTTTCTGTAACTTTATTTCCCTTACTGATCACCAGAATGAAAGAGTAAATAGCTACTACACCAAGTTGGACTTCTATCCACCCCACCAGCACACCAGAGGATCAGAGCACATAAATCTACATCAGGTGGCTATAGGGACTGAGCCCTCAGCAGCAGGGCCTGGTACTTCAGGGAACACCTGACAAGTACTAAAAAGGGCCTCTGGTGCACCTTACTATCATGGCACTTAGCAAGGTTCAAATAAAAATTGCTCAGAGACATGGGTATCATGCATCTATGAAAGAAGCTATGAAATTTGACAAAACAGGTGCAGGCACCCCTGGATCAAGAAAACACAACTGCTTAAAATGATGTACTAAGTTTTCACTGCCGTACCAGGTGCCTCCTTAAAGGAACCTGATCACAGCCCTTCAAAACCCAGGGCTTGTGAAGGACCTCTGACCACCCCTTACTCACTGGTCACTGTGTGGGACAACCTTGGGTTATAAATAGAGGAACAGTCGGTAAAAATAATACTGAAGTGAAGGATGCCATTAGATCAGCACTGTAAGCACAATAGGGAATGTTGCCAGTACTGAAGTATCATCAATTTATCTGATAAGCAGTTGAAAGAAAAATATAAAGGCGATTCTTGGGAAGGCTTTAGTACCTTGTTTTATCTAAAATGTCTGTTTTTAAGTCAAACCCTTTGCATTTTCCAGAAGAGGACTGAAGACAACACTAGAAATATCCATGGGAAGCTACTAAAGCAACATGGGATGTGTTTTGGTCATATGCTGCTGTAAAAGCAGTGCCCATGATCATTCTCATCACTTCCAAAGCACTGGATTGCTTTGTAAGGTGCTGCCATCATCACTGGTTGTGCTGTCCTGTCCTACAGGCACCAACATTATGAGTCAGGTCACCCCTTTRACAGTTTGTCCTTCCAACTAGAGTTGGTGTCCTAGCAAGAGACAATTTCAATTGTCATTTTACTTGTAGCAAGGAGACACTAACTGAAAATCAGAATGCTTTATACAAATGAAGCCCTRTGAAAATCTATGTTTCAAGATTGGAGACTGTCTCACTTGCATTTTTAAAGGAAGGCTTGATTTTACTCCCCACATCTCCATTGTTGTCAGTGGAGATACCTTCTGGATCGGAGATTGTTCAACATATGATAGTGGCCAAACTGCATCTCTATCCTCCATTGCTCTTTGCAATCTTTTTGACTCACTGTATTTGTGCTAATGGCATTTTAGAGATACAGTCAACTGACCGAGCCCTCTGACAGCAGGTGATTAGTCGGTTAGGTACCACACAAACAATTGTTAAACACCTTGAAGCTAAAAAGGAGTCTGACAATTGCCTGCTGAGATAACAATCAGCATCAACCCAGCCAAAGGGATTAGAGGAAGGTGAGATGGGGACAGAGCAGGGTGGAAATAAGGACAGGACACTGCATACTCTGACAGTCCATGAACTTTCTAGCATTTGTGTAATTACATCTGAGTGAAAAATAAACCAGGCAATTATTTAGTGCTTTCACCATTCTTGTCCATCTCCATCACAGAAGCCAGAAAAAAAAAAAAAAAAAAAAAAAAAAAAAAAAAAGAAAAAAACACCAAGGACAAAAGAACAAAACACCGTGTGATAAAGGGCAATGACTCATAAACCTAGAAACATTCATTTACGAGAATAAAGCTGCCTCTCAAGAAACACAGCACATACTATCTACAGCATAGCACCACTGTCCTTAYTGCTTTTAAAGCATCTTTTATTTTATTGTGAAATTCTTCAGAAGCTGATGTTTGTTGCTAGCTGGGCATTTTTATTTTTTTATTTATTTATTAATAATTCCTTGGTTAAGCATGTAGAATAAAGTCACAGTGAGAGAACCTTATTCTGCACTCCACAAATACCTTCACCTACTGTAAAATTCTAAGTAAGGAACAGAGGAACACAGTAGAAGGAGGACGATAAACACACACAAATATGCTCTGAGACTAAAGCATTAGGAGAAGCAGCACACTCATTAGACCAAGTCTCTTTTTTTTGTTGTTGTTTTTCTTTATTAATTAAATTACTCCAGTGTTCACCTTCATGCAGCTGAACTGGATCCCACTTCTTACGGCAGTGATTGCACCTCAATAGCCTTTTCTGAGCGTACATCAATTGCTTGAGACAAAGCAGTCACAAATGTCAGTAAGTCCTTTCACTACAACATCGTCATTAACCATTCTCCAGATTACAGAACCTGTCATTTTTTTCTGCCAGCACATCAGTAAAATGGGAGAGGTGAGGTCTTCAACAAAACAATGATTTCAAAAGTTAACACCTCATTTTGTTAAAATAAATCAAGCCAGTAATTCTCTTCTACGATTTTGGGTGATGGCAAGATATCTCCTTTACACTTTTAAAAGGAGCCAATCTAAATACAGTATTAAAGATACAAAGAAATGGCAGGGCTTGTTTAGTAAAACTATTAAATAAGTAGTTACAATGTTTTATATTTTACCCTTTCTTGATAGAAATCACTGACATAACAGGGCCTAGAACCTGGATCTCCCATGAGTAATGTATTTTTAGACTATTCTAGGGTAGAGGTGGCATTGAATTTTATTCAGAATACCTCTTCTTTTCCTAAAACAGTTTTGTTTGTTTCCCCAGGACTGCTGATGCTAAAGAATTACTAGAATGTAAACTTTTTACTCGAATTATTATAAAACTTCCTTTTTCCTGACACATGTGTGTCAACCCTCGGGAAACCACCAAAGATTATGGTTTTACTTCAGCAAAGTGATTCAAGCATGGGTTTATGTCCCTTTGACCTGTTGAATTAGACTGTTCATCTTATTATAGCATGGTCAACAAGCTAGAGCATTTATCCTGAGTCATGGAAAGCCAATGAAGTACGTGATCCTTCACGACTCACCTTTTGCCACAGCTTTAACAGTAACAAAAAAGCTCTGCCTAGTATCCAGTTTCTCACATTCAAGTACAAGAACTTCAACCGATTGATAAACCAAAATACCTACACTCAGTGGAAAACAGATATCATCTCACTCAATATTTGGCCTCAGTCAACAGTATGTAATGATGTAGAAAGCAAGGAATATATGCAATAAAATTTGCATAGATGATGCACATACACAGTTTAGAACTCAGCCAGAAGGCTTGCTTGTGTGTTTCCTAAATGCACTTACAAAATCCACAACTTTTGGGTCACTGCTTGTTTGTGATTTTTCTGTTTGTTTCAATACGTATTACCATTTAAGAATTCAGACTCGAGTCTTCTTCAGAAATCACGTTATTCTTAGCCATTCTTAGTTTACAGAATGTGATAGTATCACAGCACAAGATAGTAACAATCCCTTGCAGCTATTTTGCTAAGGTTTTCAGGTTTCCGGTCTGTTGTAATGCTTTGAATTTTTTCTTCAATACGTAAGCCAAAATAAAGACTTGTGATATAGGTAAAAACAAATGCAAGGCACATAGTCTTATTCAATCATACCTATTAAACATGGTTTTTTTCCACTGCATAAGCATTTAGCCTAGTTCAAAATGTTAAAGACTAATTTGTTTTTTATACTCTAAAGAGCTAACTCAGTTTGGATGCAAGCCCTGAAAATAATCTTCCAATATTTAAAAAAAAAAAAAAAAAAAAAGTTTGCTGTTTAATATTCTTGGGAAAATCAATATCCACAATTTTGTCAGATGCATTAGACGTATGTTCATAAAGAGTGCAACACCATGAATCACTTTTCCCAAGGTTCGTTGATTGCTACCACCAAAATGCTAAGCGTTAGAGACACAGAAGACAAATAATAAATGATCCTTTAAAAAATTACTCATAACCCAAAAGGTATTCAGAGTGGAGCAAATAAGAAAGGAGCTGGTTTATTTTATGTAATTTTTTTTGCACTGACAAACTCCACTGTGCTTTGTCTTTTGCCAGCACAGCTGGAATTCACAAAGTACCAGTGGTAGCTAGTTCGATAGGGGTTGATACGCATTCAACCTCCAGCAACAAAATTAGTGTTATGAGTAAAACCACTTGCACCTCACAGTTGAGAATCTTCACTCTAGATCAATAGCTTCAAATATATGGTCCAGATAGTCATGGGTGAAAACAGAGTGCCTAAGGGATCCAAAGAAAGTCACTTAGGAAAACAAGTCAACAACTTCAATTCCTCTCATATTCTGTTTGTGGGACCAATCCACATTGGAGAATTTGTACAGGTCACCAAATCCAAGAAGGCTGAAAACCAATGGTCTAGATTATACCCTTCATAGACTAGTCATTTCAAGGTATTTAGATGGAGGAATAAATCTACTAGGGAAAAAACCAAAAATACCAGGTTGTGCCAGAGGATTTGTAGGGAAGAACTGAACGAGGGCCAGAATAAATGTCAGGTGCCAGTAGGCTGCTCTTATGAGATATAAAGCCTTTGAGCTATTAGGCAGGATTAAATGTGAACACAGCTGTGCAAATTTAGGTCAGATCACTCAAAAAAAGAATGAAGAACAACCTCGATTTGTCCTCTGTTAGCACGTGCCTGTCAGGACACCAGTTCTGAGTTCAGCTCAGCACAAATCACTATCTGCTTACACCAGTTAATAATAACCTGCTGTTGGTATTGTGCACAAAATGAAACAGCAGGGAAAATTCAGACAGAAGAGGAGGGAGAGCAAAACAGAAGGAAAAAGGAGGTAATACAAACTTTCACCTGGGCTAGCTTCCCACTGCTACACAATCCTCTCTTCTTCACACCTTCCCTACCTCTTCCTTCCCCAACTTGTATTTCTTCTTTATGACCTTCAAAAGAAAAAGAGGTTTTAAARTTTTATGCACAACTGAGAGCTAAAATTCCAGACTCCTAAGAACATCACCATCTTCAATCTTCAGCAGTTTTTGTGTCTTATTCCCACTGTTCACCTGAATCTTTTTTCTGATATTCCCATTGTCAGTCTTAGAAACACAAAATGCATCAAAAAGCAGCAAGATATTTGAAGCCTATTTAAGACACTCAGACAGAATTATCCATCGTTCTCACATTTGACTGTGCTCCCCTCACCAATAAAAGGAGCTATAGTCTTCTCAGTCTGGGCTCTTTTGTTGGTTTCATCCAGGAAATTAGAGCTCTTTAGGACGCGGAGCATATATTATTTTCCTGTACTCATAAAAGAGCCCCGCAATTTTTTTTTTTTTTTTTTTTTTAAAGTTCTACTCAAGTTCATACATGACTGATCTCCAAACTGCATGGACATAGGTCTATACTAAGTCCTTGGGAGTTTATCAGGATATTTGACCTCATTCAAATCTTTAGCAACAACTAAAGGTCAATTCTGTCTGTCTTCTGAATAGGCCACATCTGGACGTGACAGCCAGTTGACCAAGATCCTCCTTGGAAAGATTCCAGCATTGGGTGCTGTAGGGCTGGAAAGGAAATGTAAGAAGATGGATGAGATGCATCCTCTTGTAAGACCCATGTGTAAAGGAGCTAACTTCTTTTGAGCACAAACTATCATGCCAATAGAGACATCACAAAAGAATCCAAGTACATAACAGAGGAACTTGAACATCACCATGATGCTACTAACTAGTGACAGCTAATGAACTAGTGACAGCTAAGACAGTGAAAGGCTAATAGATTATATGTTTTTTTGGTACTGTTCTGACTGCATTTCCATTTCTGGTCATGAAAAATTTCATGGCACTGTCTAACTCCACTGTAAACTCAGCTGTCCTTGTCAGATTTTAAATGCTTATTTTGCATTTTGCCTGATGAAATTCACTACAGAGTTTCACTTGGACAAGTTATAGTCTCCTTCAGATGTTCTGAGGACATTCTTAGTAAGCACGTAGTTTACATTAATTGCACTAATTATCCTTGTTTGTAAAAAATTTAAAGCACAGACACTTGCCCATGAGATTCGTCTCACTAACTAGAAATGCCTTCATATGTATGAGGTGTTTAGAGTCACACTATAGTCAACTGAGAGCTAGCAAACACACTCAACAAGATTCATGTGGCCATTGACACCTACTTCTATGCTGACTAGCAAGGGAGCTGAAGATAACTTGCTCGGGTGTAGCCATATGAGCCAAGTCCGCATCTAGTTAGAAGAATGTCATTCATAGCAAAATGGCACATATAAACAGGATTTTGAATGTGTCTGCAGAATGACACATGAAAAGGGTGAGAGAGGCAGAATGTGTGTGTCTGTATAGATATTATTGCCTTATATGTTTAAAAAGGATAAAGGAAAAAACCCAAGCAAATCCTCAAAACTTAGTGATATCGCATTTTGCCTTTTTTTGCCCTACAACATTTTGCCTTTTATGATACAGATGTAGACATCTAGCTGGAATCAACATTCAGAGTATCACTGGATTGAAAGGTGTTCAGCACTCAGAAGACAGGAAATGCCAAATACAAGGTTGGCCGTGGAGTCTCCATTCTCTCCTTACTTAATGCACATGCATCATGTTATGATATGACACTGATCTACAAAACCACTTCTGCCTCTTGCAATGCTCAGGACAGACAAGTTCTGGGAATTAATCTGGACTTTTTAAAAGGGTCTCTTCACTTTTTCAGATTCCAGAAGATGTGTTATAAGGGAGATAAGGGATCCCAGGAAAAAAGAGAGGACTCTGCTGGTTCAAGAAAATATGTGCATATTTAGCAAGTCAGGTTCTCTGATGACTTGATCACTTGATCCAACTTTTGAGCAAGTTAAAAGCTCTTAACACACCCTTTTTATTTAATAAAATTCTCTGAAATTGCTAACAAAGTAAACATTGTCAGCAGTTGCATTAAGGTTTCATGTGGAATCAGTGGAGCTACTGACGCTCGTAAGGAGCTGCTGTTGTGTGTTCGTAGTGCTGGGCCAAAAACGAACAGCACAGCAAGCAGTCATACTCTCACACACCGAGCAAGACAAGAGCTTAGAGCATTGAAAGCTTGACAAGCAGTTGTGGGTTGGATTGTTATCACCAAAAATACTCACAGGCTGGGACAGTGTGGGAAGAAGATAAGGATGTTGGGGAGAGAACTTGACAGAGAGGGACCGTCAGAGCAGCATCAGCAGAACTAGGATCTTGGTACTACTGGAAGAGGGAATATTTGCAATACAGAAGTTAATACAGCATGATGTTTTACTTTCAGGCTCACAAAAAAAAAAATTAAAAAATATTTTTTTATAGCCATCCTCAGCTGCAAAATATTTAACAAATTGCACACAAACTTTGAAATAAATGTTTATTCCAAGGGGTATTGACTATTATAGAAAGTAAAGAATCTGTAGACCATTTTCCATCATGATGGCTCTTCAGACAGGCAGTAACTATTAAACTGGAATGCAGTAATGGAGGAACAGGTGCCGGTTTAGAGCAGGATGATTTAAATATAAGCAATAAAATATGCAGAGCCATAATCAGAATGTTGACTTGTTTTAAGTGTTTGGGGCCATGTTGATATAAATAACTGCACCAGGTTTTGCTGTAGAGTAAGAGCTAAATTAAGTGGTTTACAAACAGAGGAAAAGGCTGACTTATTTGTCATGGCATTGCTTGATCTGTGGCAAAAAAAGAAAGGGCCAAGTGATCCACTGCTAGACATGGAGCCAACACAACAGGGCCTGAGGTACAGCTGCTGAATAAAATGAGGCTAGCAAAGTCTATCAAAACAACAGGAAAAACATTTCTTTCTCAAATTCAGGCCAGCATCTTGGTAAACTTCACCAGAAGGACGGCTTTGCACAGCTACAAAGTTTGCCCCACAGAAGGGCTGTAATTTTTCCTGGAGGCCTTGGCTCTTATTCCAGCCTYAGAACAGCTGTCCCTCAAGCTCTGCCTGACAAACTTGTCATGCGGCAAGCACGCTGCTCGGTCATCTCATGGAGATAATGACCCTTCTCAAATGAGTAAGGGCTTGCAGGATGGATGTTGAGCTCTTGAGATTCAGTTGGACAGGGAGCTGGAGTTTCCTTTGGAGAGCTGGGGGCACTGGTAACCCACCACATGGCGCAAATTACTGATTCTCCAAAGCATCTAAGTGTTGGCTTTGGTGTTGTCCTTAACACACTTACTTCAGTTGCAAAGCAAACAGTGCCTGAAGAGGAAGRAGATATGCTAACAAGATAAAGATATCTAACTCAAGGCTATTTCCCTGAAATACTCTTTGCTTGTGCCCAAATACTTCCAGCCAAGCAAACTCGGGCAGCACAGACAGGGACCTTTCTAGAAAGGCAGCTGCTGAGGCACCAGTACCACCATCTTGCCACACCACCTCCATGTCCCTTGAAGTTCTGCTTTCCTAGCACCGATCAAGTGTGAGCAGACTCGATGTCCATAGCGTGCTGCAGATGTATGTAAACCAGCAATATACTGCACATTTCTGATGGTCTGGTGGTAGCAGCATGGTATGCACAGCAGGAAAACGCCCTCTTTCTGCAGTTGTTTTACAGCCTGTAATGGACTACATACTGCCACAATTTATACTGGCACCAGGGCCCAAACAAGCTAGTTTAAGGCAAGCAGGGTACCCATACCCTGAAGTTACGGAGACCACTATTTAAATATAGCCCTCAGTTTGTAAGGTCTAAGCAGATGGCAGCAGGAGATGCTTCTTGCCAAAATCAGACAGAACTGTGTTGCTAACAGCTCTACACCCAGGAGAGAATCGCCTGCTGAGGCGTGGGCAGTGAAGAAACTTTCCCCTTCCAAATGGGGCTTCTGAGGCCACGCTGCTTTCTAATGGAGTTTGACTGCACTTGTGGCTGTCTCCTCCCAGATACCAGAGCTGTTATTCTGCCATCGTCAGCACAGACCAGGTCCTGAAATCTTATGAGCCCTGTCCTCCTTCATGGTTTCCAGGAGGGTTAATAATGAAGTAATGGAAGGAATTTGATTTTGGATCCAAATGGTCATTTGGGCCTTTTGTGGGAACTGATCATCTTTACAATGAATGGAAAGGCCTGTTATGTACAAACCTCCTCCTTCCATCAATAACTGAGTGCCTTAYAAGCAAAGTGTTGAAGGCTTCTTCAATATTTTCTTTTTCTAGGTAAGTGTCCAAGCTCTCTCCTAACTCCTCTCTTTCACAGACAAGACTATGCACAGGACAATCCTGTCAGAAGATGCCAATAGCAAAGCTGGAAGCTGGAAGCAGCAGACTTTTAACCTCATGATCACTCCAAAAGCTGAGGCAGAGAGGAATTACATCAAAGGCTTTATAATCTTTTCATTACCACATCAACGCTATTGCAAAATATAAAAATTATGGGCAGCAGTTCCAGTAACAGTCATTGGAGAATGAAGGCAATACAGAAACATACATAGCAAAACAATACTTGGTTCCTCCTCACTCAGTATCTCATCTCTAGCAAGTCACAGAAGAAAGTTAGGGAAAGWATGTAGTTGGTAGAAGAAATTTCATATGGTCATTCATATGAGAAACCCCATCAGGTACAGAAAACTGGAGACTTTGTGAGGACAAGGCTGTGCAGACATCACATCTTCAAAACACTGCAGTGAAGTTCTCCCTCTTAGATCCACTCAACCGTCCTTCCTCATTCTGTTGTCAGACTATTGTTCCCRACAAGCAAAATAAAGGTTGGGTAACTTTTTTGCCTGTTTATTTTTGTTGTGTTTTTTTTTAAACCTCCTTTGTCAAAGCTCTGTGTCCACAGGTASACTGTATGCCATATTGCAGAAATACTTAGAAAAACTAAGGAACATCTCATTGTTGTTCTTGATCACTGCCGTATAGTGGTACTAAGTGTGTTTTGGGTACTGGACTATTTACAATATAGCAGTGATGACTGYTTTTACTAGTTTGCCATGGCTTACAGCTAGTGATCTTGGAGCTCTATTTAATTTTTTGTTGTTTTAGGTGGTGCAGACAGACAATTTCAGTTGGCAGCCAGAACCAGACTGTGAACACACCAAATACTGCAATTCTGTAGAAACTCCAACACTTCCCATATCAATATTTATACTCAAATACACATAACATGGGGAAAGATTCTAGGAAACCATCACACGGGAACTCTTCCCAAGGCAAAATATTGCAAATTTGGAAATTATGGAGGAATTCTCCCAGCTACATGGCTTTCCCACCCTAAACTCCTGCTTTGTCATTTCAATAAGGACAGAAAGTTTACTACCACTCTTTCTCATGTCTTTAGAACATTAGATATGCATCCAATAAAAATACACCGTATGAAGATACTACTTGGTATCCATTGGTCCAGCTGGATATTTTCATAACGTTTCAGAAAAATTACGTGGAAAGGTGTAACTCTGCCTGAAAAAAATGAAATGAAAATGTTTCCTGCTAGACCTTTTCATTTTGTGTGGGATAATCTCAGCAAAATGAAGCGATGCACCCAGCACCATGTACTCCCTGTGACCAATTTGCAGCCAGCAAAGGTGTCATTTCGATTGTTTTGCTCCCATTTCACTAATACAATGCAATTCCAGGAACAAGAATATCTTGGTGAAAATATGTGTCACCACAAATCTCTTGGACAACACTGCAATTGCACAATCACACACCAAGCTGCTGAGCTAAAAACCAAAACAAAACAACTCCATGTACTCCAGGCCAGGAATTCAGTAACAATAAAACACCTAGTCAGAAGCAGAGGGGTTATCTACAAGCAGAAGAAATTTCATCGCCCAAGCAGAAACTGGGACAGCATTTTGGATTAAACACTTCTTATTCAGAGCAGGAATCTTTAGCAAACAAGGATGAGATGCAGATCAATTTTTCAGTTTTATGCCAACCTGAAAGACAACACTATTCAGATTTCCTCTGGCACATTGGAACTTACCAGATCATTTGCTTCGTACTAGTTTGAAATAAGGTGTCATCTCGAAAATTATTGACATTATTTCCTAAGTAACTGAATTCTCTATAGAGGACTAGCCTCCAAATCCTGACCCTGCTAAATTTTTGAGCTCCTTGTATTTACATACCTCACAGGGAACATTCAAGGCCTCTTAAGAATGAAGACTCAGCTTAGGAGAGGCACTAACAGCTTCTAGATCAAGATGTGACATGACTGTCAGGCACAGATCAAGCATCTATATTAAAACAAGCAGAAGGCTTTTCCTCAGTCTCCAAACAAGAAAGTGAGGTGCGTGTGAAATTGAAGTCAAGAGAATGTAGTTAACCATAAATCTATAAGCAAAAATAGRTACATCAACATCTAAAAAAAAGTCTCCATCTTGTGAACACCCCTGTTCAGAGCAGGCATATTTAGCACAAATGTCTCTCTGTTCCTGCGGGTTTTTCATAGCCTAATCCTTGGTAACAGATTAATCATTCCTGGTGTCCTGCAATCARATGCTTAACCCCCATTGTTTTTCATTTTTGTATTAGAAATACAATCAATATGTAGAACATCAGGAGAACGTACAGTGCACTCAGTGCTATGCGCAGCTTAACAAAACGTGAACAAAACCAGCAAATTTCTTGGATTTCTTATGACCTCATTTTACTTCTATTGTAGAGGGTCTAGCTGATTTAAAAATTCTGTATGGCTTTTGTCAGAAGCRTAATTTAATTTCCAGAATTTACAATAGAAGTGACGATGGGCCTGCAGTGCTGAAACTAGCTTCACGTTTGCATCTTACTCTGAATTTTAGACACTAGCTTGTTGTGCACGCAAACATTTCACATTTGATCTGAAAATCAACAAGATGCAATGAACAGAGGGCCACCAAGGTCTTTTTATTGCCTTCTTAGAAGCAATAGCATTTTTGCCTCTCATTTTGACCCCTGCAAATGTTTATATCTATGTAAGATACTTTGGGAAAAGGGTAATTTTGGACATCTTGCAGACTCAAATGCGTAGCCAGAATGTCAAACCGCTACTATTTTCACCTATGACACTAGATAGGAAATTATTAAAGCTCTATTTTCAATAGCAATTAGACACCTAGGGAGAAATTCCAATGCCTAAACATAGAGATCTAGTGCCATTTTATACCCCCTAAGGTATAAAATAAGACATCTATTCACAACTGGCAGTTTACCACGATGTAGGGGAGTCCTGTTTCCTTTTGAAGCAGCAGCTAAATACCAGATGAGGCATCCTAAAGCCTCTCAAATGGCACTGCACACTTGTGGTTAGGCAACTGAATCTTTCCTCTAAAGTCTACAAACAAATAAAGCCTAGAAAGTGATTGAACTTAGCCTGAAACAGTCACCCAGCTGAACTAATTCAGCCTCTAGTGACTGCATCTCTTTTGGCTGTAATGGAAGCTTAAACACTTGGATCTCTACATACGATGTGTGCATTAACAACTAAATGTAGGTGTCTCCATGTGGGAATGCATCCCATTCTCAAACTGCAATTCATCTCACTTATTTTAGGTATATACATTGTCTATCTCTACATATGGGCTGCTTGTCTAGCAAAGAGAAAAAAAGTAGGCACCTTTAGAAGGAGATTCCTCTGACCCATTTTTCTRCATCCATTTTACACTGAAATGATTCACACCCTTTCTATCCACAGATTAGAAGGGGAATCTCGGTGCTTATCTTTGATGTAGACTTCTTAGAGACAGATGAGAAATCCCACTTCTGGAAAAGTGGGTATTGATCAAGAACTAGATACCTGCCTCTCAGAAATACCACTAGACATCCCCACATATCTTTAGACACCTAAGATGCATTTGAAACTCTAAATTTTAAATTGCTAGATTTCACTGCTCTCCAAAACACAACTCAAAATGATCCCCTTAAAGGAAACAGAATTTTCAGTTATATACATATCAGACAAAAAACTATTGCTAGGCATCTAAATTCAACTTTGACCTACAGACTGTATACCTCAAGCAGAAAAATAAATCACAAGATTTAAAAATGGACCCAAAACTTTGATGTAGGGACTTYGTGTATGAACATCAGACTAATCACTCTCAGTAATTTTAAATGGAATTTTGTTTGTTTATCTTCTTTATATTTTACTAATTTCTAATGACTCCATGGAAAGGAAAGGTAAGATTAAATAATAACAAAAAAGACCCTAGATGCAACAGGAATTGTACTATGAAACTAAGTCCTGTCCATTTGCAGGTAGAAATTCCATTGTCCTTCACCTAACTCCCAATATAGGGAATTACATTTTCTGGCTAATAAATTTTCCACTGCCATATTGTCTGTTTCAAACCAATTTTCAGTTCTGATGCTGTAAAATAGCTGCTTTCTTCAGCTCATAGAAAGAAATGAAATACATGTATGCTGGAGAGCACTTTGGTGCTCCTCTGGGTTAAAGAAATGTGAATAATTGTTAGAACAAAGTAACAAAGCAGCAAGCCACTTCTTCCCCAGGAGTGATGTCCTGTCATTSTGGGCAAGAAAATATAAAGGCTTATTTTCTCCAACTCATGTTATCATCATCAACATCAGTTTTCAGTGCCTCACAAGATCCCTCTCTTAAAAAAAAAGCTTAAAATCTGRRAAAAAAAGTGTGATATCAAGGGGCAAAGTCTCAGCAAGATCTTTGGAGTTTTAGTCATAATCTTGAACTTGTATTGAGTAAACATTCATCATGGATTTCTGATTTCATCCTCCTATTAGCAGCCAGACATCCATGAAATATAATTCTCACACAGCGCTGAAAATTAGGAAAACAGACAGAACACATGACTATGGCAGGCACAAGACTTCATGAGGCCATAAATAGCAAGTTGTGAAACGTTCTGTTCTTCTGCATTTGAATAAATATCACTATGAAGCAGATGAAGACAGGTGACCCAAGCTATTTACAACTTCTGTCATAAGGAAAACGCAGTTGTGTTTCCATAATGTCCTCATAGCAGAGACAGAAGATGGCAGAGCATTTCCTGAGTGTCCGTTTCATGCTTTATAGCAGCTGAGCAACACACAGGCTGCCAGGTAATAAAATCAATTGTGGGCCAGGATATACATTTCACCCGGTCTAGAACCTCACCCTGATCCTGCAAAGGAGAGTCGGTGTTGGCTGAGTCACTGAGTCCTGTTTGCAGGATCTACCTCTGTCACAGGACGAACATGTTTTAGGCTGCTCCAGCACTTTTTACTTTGTGTTTATATGCAGAAACATGCCATCTGTGTGTCTTCTGAGATAAAATCTTGGCAGCAAAGACAACATCACACACTGAGTAATAGCCCAGTGATTCCTGGAATATACTGATTGCAGTAAGAGTAACAATGTTGGGTAAAATTCTGGTCACACTGGTGTCAACAGAGTAGCTTTGTACTCTGTCTGTGAGTGTTAAACACCTATTTGGGGATATCAGAAAAAAGAGAAGATAGAAACCACTATATCCGTCTTCTTACTCCAAAGTTGCATCTGAGGTCACTGTTAAGATTTTATCAATATCAATTTTATCACTGTGTGCACTAGAGAGCGCAAAAGACTATTATTATAGTGATCTAGATCCTCACGCAAATTTGAAGTTGAACATCTGAAACATCAAGTTAACTTTGATACCATATCTGTTAAATTCAAAACCAGCTTCAATATTGTAGAAGTAAGATCTTTGCAGGCTAAATAACACATTTAACGTTGTACACCCTTCTGGCACAGTGTAGACTTTGACATTTACCCCTCTTTCCAGATGTCTCCCCTATAGATAGAACAGCTTGCAATAACTTGTGTGGGAATTGCTTTTTTTTTGTTTTTCAGGCTAGTGGAAGAAGCTTGTTTCTACTTGCGTGATCAAAGTAAAGATATACTAAGACATAAGATGCGATTCTACTGAGATCTACTCATTGCACATAATCTTATTTCATGCACATGTTAAGCCAGAAAAAAATGTCTGTGTCTGTAGAAGTAAAAAATAACTTAAATTATGCATCTTATTTATGAAACATTCCAAATTTGCCCATGAATAAAACTTCCTCCAGAAAAGGTCCCACTCCCATCCAAAGCAGTAAAATGGCTATTTTCAAATTTTTTTGCGTATGACTGCATGTCACTATTAAGATCAGGAGATACAAATGACTCTGAAAATTACAAAAAGTGTTCTCACGAATCTGTCAAGCTGAATGGGTTTGTGGGCTGATACTGTACAAAGAATATTAATTATCAAACAGCATGGAATCTGAACAACATGATATCTGGAATATTTCTCATCATAGTCAGGTGCTCAGCCAGTGATTATCAGTATAGTTTGACTGAGATCAAAAGGTTTTTTTGCCTATTTATACCATGGGAGGATATGTTTAAAATATCTTGTCCTTTTCTGTTCTTGTATAATAAGCCATTATTTCTGCAGCCAAGGCTTCTGAAAAACATGATTTCTGTGTCAGAGGGATAAAAATATCCCTGACACAACGCTGGATTTCATTTAGAAAAGCATCATAAGATTCACAGTTTAAGCTGGAATTTATTATTGATCCTTTCAGCTCAATGCAAATTTGAAATTGTGCTCTGAAACAAACAATACACTTTCCTTAGTCAAATCCTTACAGCAGCATTAAGAAAAAGATCAAAACAGTTCCAAAATTAACCACTTGTTTTTAAAATACTTTATGGATTCATCATTAGACATATAGATGAAAAAAAGGGCAGGACTCTGTTTTGGATAAGAACTTGTAGAACTTGCATTTCCTTCCTTTTGGTTTGTATTTCTCTGATACAATTGCAATTTGTGTTCTGAGAGCACCAGGCTGAGATGGGAGACCCATTTTAATAAGCCCTATAGAGACAGAGTAACAATATGTAATTAACCCTTGGAATTTGACAAAACACTGCTTTAAATCTGAAGCAACCCCTTTTGAAGAAAAATCAACTTGATTCAACTTCTCTTCTATCCAGATTGCTGTGCCCGTAGAATCTTCTGCACAAAAACTAAACTCCAATTTGGTTTTTATGGGTTTTTTAGGCATAACAAAATGCCCACATTTCTCAAACATTTAAAATCCAGAAGCACAAAATAGCTTGGGTATTTATAGCCCTCGTATGCCGAAATTAAGGTCAGGAACCAGTCTTTTCACTGCCCTTCTTCCACCCCATCCAGTGCCTTATCTGAGTTTTTACCAGCAGAGCTCTCTTGGTACCTGCAATTCTGTATGAGGCCCAACTGACATAACTTTGGCTGGGCTAAGCAGCTTTGTTCCCATTTCCCAGCTGAACRGGACAGGGCATCTTCAAAACATGCATCTTTTTGATGAGGTCCTTTGAGTGACCCAGTCTAGAAAGCATCTTCTGGACATGCTTAAAGCATATGGTAAAGAACAAACTGCACCCCAAATACAGTGTTCAGGAGTGCTTTCACCCCAAACCCAAAATGCTGGTTACAAAGGCTGTGAAGGGAGAGGGTTTGGGGACTGATGGAAACACCCTAAGGATCAGAGTGGAGATACATGGCTTAAACATCATCAACACCCATTTACTACGATATGTCCCCACCTTATGCCTTGCCTGGCAACTCCTACATTTRAATTCCTGGCTTTGGCTTTGACAATTTTAGTCTTGATGCTCTAAGCAGTCCTTGTCTGTCACTTTCAGCCTTCCACCAGAAGTTTGTCTGCTGGAGCACAGGCTGCAGAAGATACGTGTGCTGTGAGTTTCCAACATGCTTTTTTAGCAAGAGACTACTTTCATCAATATTTCATCTAATAAGCTGAACTCTGAAATGAACCTCAGATACCTCCCATCCTTACTCTCCTTGGCTGGTGGGCAAAAAGTTCCTATAGAGGGACAGAGGAGACATGAGTATGACAGTGTCCTTAACCTTCAGAGATCTAACTATAGTCATTCATCTGTCAGGGACCTCATCATCTGAAACTCCATCACTTTAGAAACCAACAAAAATCCTTACTGATGCCCTTTATTTTCAAGCTTTCTAAAATTTGAGTATTTTAAAAGAAAAACCATAAATGTGGAGAGAGTAGGACTTTCCTGGGGAGTATCATTTTTGGCAGCAGGCACAGTTAGCAAGCTACAGCTGGAACTTTCAGTCTTTGAACACCTCATTTATGGTCTTTCTCYGGAATGACAGAATCATAGAATCATAGAATAGTTTGGGTTGGAAGGGACCTTTAAACATCATCTAGTCCAACCCCCCTGCAATGAGCTGGGACATCTTCAACTAGATCAGGTTGCTCAGAGCCCCGAATAAACCTTTTAGTGATGCTACAGCTGCTAAGGTTGTAATTCTACAGAACCAGCACATCACAGACTCCCTCTGAAATCACCAGCTATTTCGGAGGTATAAAAGAATGCATTGGATTTCAGTGGGAATTCAGTACGCTATAAAGCTTGTGAGGAAGCCTGCTTTTTAACAAGCAGGTTTTCAAAGAGTCTGCTTTTATAAGGCTAGCTTGTGAACTGCTGGCTAAGCAGCCAGGTGCTGGAGCTGATGCCAGATATAGCAGGTCTTAAAAATTACAACAGCGCTGTATAAAAATAAGATGGGGAGAGTATAAACTCTGAAGAGGAGAAAAATTTGTTTCCACATTTCAGAAAATTTTGGAGCTTGGCTAAAAGGATTTTGGATATGTCAGTAGCAACTGACCATGTGTGGCCTCTTCTGAGCAAACTTATGAACAATTATGCATGAAGACTCTGGTATAAAACACTGTATTCCATTACTATTCCTAATAGTAAGGAAAATATATCAGTGGCAAAACTTAGTGGTTCTACAAAACCCATCATATGGGAACTCCAGCAGTGCTTCATCTCCATACTCTCCCGGGAAGTAAACTTATATTATCATCCTTATTCTATAAGTATGTGTAGGCAGTGAAATGTTTGCTAAGAGCAGATCAGGAGAAAAGTGCTGAACAGAGAATGCCATAAGCACATTCATAAATGATCAAACTAAATGTCCCTCTAGGCCTGCAACATATTTTTAGAGACCAAGAGAGGCAGAAAAAAGCAAGGAGCCATCCTCCTCCTTACAGAGCCTTCCAGCCCTCTACAGTAATGCCCTGGCTCCCAGGCAGTTCCTCCCCAAGCTGAATATACCAGTCTATTTGCCTCTTTCATTATAGAAACTATTCCATGTTTGTGATGACTCGTGCCCCGCTCGCTACATTTTTAGAAACTAAGACAGAAATTTAAACTGTATTTAAAGTGCATACTCACTGTTGATAGCATACAATTCAATGGCGCAACGAATTTCTGAGCTTCTTCACTTTCAATTTCCTACTACTTCCTAGCTGTGATTTGCCTTTTTCTTTGCTCAGTAGTGAGCTGCTTGCTAGAATTTTTCACTGTCTTTCCAATACCTCTTTGTGCTCTAAGCAACTACTTTAGAGCCTTCATTTCATTTAACTATTGAGGTTTTGAGGATTTTCTTTCTTGGGTATTTTTCCTCACCAACTGACACAGAAATTCTGCTTCTACAGAAAAGTTCATCTGGGCTTGACTTGACTTTCACTGAAACCAAGGACAAGCTGAATGTTAAATACAGCTTGTGTTTTGATGGTTAGCATATCAAACCAGGTGTCAGCAGAAGGGAAAATCCTCCTCTCTTACACCACAAGGAAGATGACAGAGAAGCCAATATACAGCTGGGAAGTTCCAACCAGGCAGAGGATGATACTACAGTGATAACAACAACAATAACAAAGTATAATCACCTTTTCGAATCTAAAGGTAAGCACCTTTCTAAGAGCTATTTAGTGGATTATCCTAAAATCCTCAATATCAGCATGTAGGTCAGTTAATCCAGGGTAGGGTAAAGTCCCCAGGCAAAAAAAAAAAAGACCAACAACCAAAAAAAGGGGGGAAAAAGAGAGTAACAGAGAACTGTAGAGGCACAGCTGTGAGTACATAAGCACACACAGGGACATGCGTCTCCTGTCTGCTCACAGAGCAAAATGACTTCACCTCTCACCTTATTTGAACCAACAAAAGCAAATCTGATCTGAGAAGCATTCTGCAGTAGGAGTATAAAAATGATAATTGAAAGTTTATTACTTAACACTTGGCAAAGCTATTTCCCATGGCAATTTGATAAATACCTTGACTTTTCTGCCCATCATAACCTCAGACATTTATTGCCTCATTTGCTATAACAAACGTTCAGTTATCTTCCAACTACCCAGACTATATTTAACAGACTGTGCAGCAGGAATGTTACCACAGTAGAAAAAAGCCAAGAGATGAGACTGGAAGTTCAGGGGGTGGGAAGGACAACAGCTTTCCAGAGACCTGCACCCGTCTTACACAAGAAAAGCTGCTTAATTTAAGCAGAAATCCTGCTTCAACAGGCTTGGGTCCTTTCTGCTGATGGAGTCTCTCCTCACTCTTTCCCAGCTACAGGGAGAGCAGAGACCCACATCTCCACAAAATACCATAGGGCAGCCAGAAGAAATCATCATGGGTCAAGTCACTTGGACTGTTGAAATGAAGTATTTATTGTTTATTTACTGCAAGCCAGTTCTTGCTTAGGCAAGGTGATCTTAGACAGCAGGGCTTTGCAATCAAAAAAGAATTGGGGGTGGGAAAAATCCAGTATTGGAGTGGATTGTAAGCCTCCACAGCAGTGSGATTTTTATGGCCAAAAGGATAAACAGAACCCTCGTAGCAACTCGCTACGCGTCCTCCCTTTGGTTAATGCAGGCTGACACTGCTGCCAGTTTGAGCTCTTTCTGCTGTGATGAATTAATCGCTTGGAGGCACAGAGCTATGGGGAGCACTGCCGTGGTGGAGCAGGACAGGGTTCTCCTCCTCCCTGCGGGGCACCGGGGCAAGCGTGTCCCCAGCCAGCAATGCAAAATATGTACTACAACTCTGAGGGCATTTTGGAGAAGAGATGGAAAGATATCCTGATGCTCACTTGAGAACAATGGGGAAAATACTGCCATCAGAGGACAGATCCAGCTTCAGTGAGGTTGGGTACCTCACTCATTGCAACTCACTCCAATCACCAGGTATTTGTGATCACCAGGTATATGTGCCATCTGCATGGCAAGGCACAACCTGCCCTCCTTGCAGAGTGTCCGTGCGTGCAGGTGGTGATTATGAGGCAAACCTGTCCCAAGTCATCTCCCAGTGACACTAAGTGACACGCGTGGCACCTATCCAGGCAGCACCCACAGCTATTGCATCCTTCACATCTGGAGAGGTCTTATCTTTTATATAAGAAAGTGAAATGGAACAAATTCCCAAGCCAATAAAAAAGAACCTGAAATTTCCAACAGGCAGCTAATACTCATGAAAGGGGGAAAAAATACACGGAAGATGATTGCAGTGTAAAATGTCAGTCCTGTTGCTTTCAGTGTCTCCTTTGCTGCTTGGGTACTTTCAGCAGCTGAGGAAAGATCAAAGGACCCCAAATAGACCAATGGATTTTAATGTCCTATGGAGCCAGTATTAGAAGTTTATTCTTTGGTCTGCATTTCTCTGATATTATTCTAATTAGCTGTATTATGATGGTGGTGCCTAAAGGCTCAATTATTTCATTTCACCAGGGATGGCTGCTGTATTAATTTTTAAACAGTATGCTTTAAATATTTACGGAAGTTGTTAAGAACCTGCAATGAGATGCCAAGAGATGCCAAGAGTTTTCTTGTGAATAGGAAGGATTCAACTGTTTTTAGCAAAGTTCTGCTTGTTTTATCGTTCAGCCAAACTCCAAAACTTAAAGGGAAATATTAACCTGTCTTACTTTGTAATAACTGTCCAACCTGAAAGAATTTGTGATCTGGTTTTTTCCATTTATTTTATTTACACATTTAACCTGGAGACGTTTTCTGCAAAAGACTTAATTCTTTCAGTGATAAAYTCCACACCCTGGATTAAGAGAAAGGAGAGGACAAAGACAAAAAAGAGGAAATAGTGAAAATGTGATTTATTTCCAAATATTTGGCTCTTTTCTTGAAATTCCAGATCTGAGATGCAACTGGATACAGAAATGTTCATCTTCTGTAACATAAAGGCAAAATAGGAAAAAAAAAATAGTTTTCAAAGTTTTAAAGGAAAATTATGAAAAACACAGAATTATTTAATTCTGAAGTTCAAAAACAAGTTGACAAATAACAGAAATGTTTATATACATATACATATATAYTTCTATCAAACATTTGAACAGGTGCCCAGAGAGGCTGTGGGATCTCCATCCGTGGAGATACTCAAAGTTCACCTGGACAAGGCCCTGAGCAATCTGACCTAACTTTGTAGGTGGCTTTTTGCTTTAAGCAGGGGTTTTATCTAGGTGACTTATAGACGTCATTTTAAATCAGTCTATGATTCTATGTATATAAATGATAAATTATTTTGGAGGACCTTCAATGAAATTACAAAGCATGCAGTAAATCTCCAGGGAGGAGACCCATTTGGTTAATCCTTCCTGCAGACCCAAATTTCTCTGTGTATTTAGAGATGCAAGCAGAGAAAGCAACAGATGCGAGCAGATGGCTGAATGGGGACCCCGAGCAGTCCCCCTGACCTGTTCATAGGCTAGATCCAAACAAAGCAATATTAGGTCATTCTTCAGGGATAAAGGTTGGATTTTGAATCAGAACCAATGCTGAATTTTGAAGTTTCCTATAGCAGGCTTTCAGTGAAACAATCTTGGGAGAGGCGTTTTTTTTCTTCTTCTTCTTCTTCTTTTTTGAGAGGTACAGAATATTTTTTGTTCTTACTGTTTTGGAGTGAAAAGAAATGTCTAATACCCATTTTTTTTGAAACAGATGATTTTGGCATTGCTGATGTGTTTCAGTATGTTTCAGTTCTGTTGTTTATTTTTCTCCCCTCAAAACAAAATTTCATCACAATCAACACCTTCTTGAAAAATTGCTACCTTTTTTTTGATAAAAGCAGCATTTTCTGATAGGAAAATATTTCATCACAATCTTTTGCTCCAGCTTGATCTGTGATATTTGTTCAGTACATTCTATTCCCTGCACAGTAACTGTGATATCACTGTGCCATGGGCACTAAATAAAAATGAAAATAAACTAAGGACAAAATGGTCATCTAGCCTGAAGCAGTGGAGATAGAGGGAAGTCAATAGAGCTATGCTCAATTACACATATGAAGGGCCAAACCTGCAACGTAATGTACAAGATTTGTAGCAACACCTCAAAACCAGTCACTTCTATCTGTTGAAGAACTCCCATCTTGACCGTTTGCAGGAAAGACTTCTCACCTTCTTACTCAGCTCTGCACAGTCATACCTCACTTACTTCCCTCTCTGCTTATCTAAGTATTCTTGTTCATATGCTATTTTAACATCAACATCCTCAAGCTAATTTATTGGGCTTTCTTGGTTCACAGATGAGGAATTAGGTGGGTCTGGTAGGACTGAGCATACAACAATTGAAGTGATTCTTCATGGTGCTAACCTCTGTGTTATCCTGACTGATACGGGCAAAGCCAAGGACCTGCACCTGCTGCTGGAAGCTATGGGTCCGGTACAATTTTAGCCTAACATCGGTGTCACTCAGAGCACCCAGGATTTACAAAAAAGGCAGGTTAAATCCTTGACATCGAAGTTCTGTCCTCTTTTTCTGCAGTAAGGAACTTTTCTATAACAATATTCTCTGTCCACTGAGAAATCTGCATAAATAACCAAGGATCGCGTTATATATGAGACAGAGTTGATTACATTAGCCAAAATATTTTGCTTAGATGACAAAGGGCATAARTTGCAGCAAAGGAAATTATGGTCAGAGGTAAGGGAAATATTTTTCACTCTGCAAGTGGTTGCACACTGGGAACTTGCCCAGAGAGGTGATGGAATCTCCATCCCTGGAGATATTTAAAATTCAACAGGACATGGCCCTGTGCAACCTGGTGTACCTTCAGAGGCACCCCTGCTTTGGGCAGGGGTTGGACCAGATCACCTCCAGAGGTCCCTTGCAAGCCCAATTAGGCTTTAATTATATGACCAAGTTTTCCAATCCTTTGCAGCCGTGCCATGCTGACAGACAGCTTAATCTTATCATGATGCCTGTTTAAACTGACTGTAAGTCTACAGCGTAAGTTTGATCCCCTCCCAAGAGGCATAGCTAAATCAGGGCATTTAAGACTACACATCTGTGTTGTTACAACAGAAAGGATAAAAGGGGAAAGGGTACCACGAAGTGCCATATTTGCTGTCATATACAGAGAAATGTCATCAACTGTAGCGAAAGTCATCAACTGTAGAGAAAGTCATCAACTGTAGAGAAAGTCATCAACAGAGCTATTGTGGCCCTTTCTTCAGGAGCAAGAATATTTCAGAGCAAAAATTCAATGCATAACTCAGCAGTCATAACTGTAAGAAAAAAATCTACAAGTGTTACACAAAGGCTATCGGGTCCACCTCCTTGATGTCCTTTCCTCATACCCCAGGACTCTGCAACGTCGAGATTACAACCTGAGAACAATCAGACAAACAAGGCGGGCTGTAGGTACTATCTCAAGAGGGAAGTAGGTGGAAGCTCTGCAGCTCTCTGAGCTTTCATAGCAGGCCCCTGGCAAACACCTACGCAGAGTTGCTCATGGCTGTGAGACTCACAGCTTGTATCGACCCACCCGAATCTCTCCGTGCTTCTCAATCCTGCAGGCCTGGGTGCAGAAGGGTAACTGAAGCAGTGCACATGCAGAGAGCAGAGGGAAGAGAGGAGGGGAGCCCAGGATGGAGATGAGCTGCAGCACTGTAGGCTGGTGGTACCACAAGCACAGGTGTCTTCAGCCTGGGAGGTCCAGGGGTCAAGATATAAAGGTGATAGATTGGAGGATGCTGAAGCCGAGGTACCCCTCTCATTCCTTGCTTCATATTGCCCATGTTAACCACATTACAACGTTAGGTTTAAGAGTAGGAGTGGAAGAAACGAGACTGAAAGATCTGATGACATCGGTATGAGGCAGACTAGAGAAAAAGACAGTCAGGGTTGCAAACTTAAATGCATACCTGTGCTCATACACTGCAGCAATATGTGAAGAAATTAATAGTCAGCCAGGGTCAGCCCTATCTGAAAAGCTTGTCTATAGTATTAAATCACTTTCTGTATCTACACTTTGAGCCTAATTTAAAGAATATTGAGAGAAGGTGAAACCTGAAAATACTGACTAGTAGCTATCATCTCCTTACCCAGCAGAACTTTGTTTTAAATCTGTAGGAGAGCATTATCTACTGCACATGTTCTGAAATCAAAACGAGTAAATGTGTTAATTGTAAATTTACTGTTTTCTCCACTGCTAACATCCATAGGCTGGCCTATGCAACAGAAAGATTGACGCCTTTTTCCTGGGTTCCCCCTAATGCTTGTGTTGTGAAATAGATGAACAGGGAGAAAAGTCCTAAAGGAGGATGAATGAGAAGACTGGAAGAGGATGTAAGTCTAGTGGCTGGGTAATACAAGATCAACCTAAATGAAAATGTCACCCTATCCTTCCCTACAATAAATGCATATATGAATAAGTATAAAACATATATCAATATTTAAAAGAATACTAGGTGAAACTTTTTTCTTTTTCCCGGGACAGTTTTGTTAAAAGCAAGAGCCTTATTTCACAAAAAAGAGGAGAGAAGAAAATGAGATCACTTGTCACTCCTCATCCCAGTGGCTAGGTCACTCAAGAGAGGCAGGGTGCTGACCTTTATATCCTCCATCTTCGCAAACCAGAACGGGGAGCCCAGTACTCTCCATCCTCACAGTCCTGTAATTAGGGGGAAATTCTAGGATGGTTCATCCCAGCTTTTGCCCAGTGGATGTGTTCCAATGTGTAGAAATAATTAAAAACTTGATTAGTCAGAGAAAATTTGTCTTCAAGTGGGGGCTAAAGAATTTGGAAAGGGTGCAAGAGACATTGGCTCCAACCGCACTGTCATTAATGTTTAAGTTTTTAAACACAAAATAGGACAATTTAAATAAATCAAGAAAGACCCATTCTGAAACTGAAAACCCTCTGCAACACTGGCAAACCCCTCTCCTGGGAAATGGGATATTAATTTCTGCTTCAGGTAGTCTTCTCTAGTGATCAAACCACCCGAATAGAGGATTTAAAATTCCTAAAATCTCGTGGATGGCACTTGAGCTTTGATGTTACTTAACTCTAAATGTGAGGGGAGGTGTGGGGGCTGCAGCTGCAACAGCACTGCAGGCAAATCAGAGTTTTCTGAAGTCTCTTTGCTCACTTCTCCTTTAAAGAGCTTCTGAACACCTGCAGCTTCCATTAACTGCAATTTGTGGAAGCCCAGCTAGTCTGGAAATCAGCCCCTATGCCCACACCACAAAGTACATTAAAATGAAGCACACTTGTACTTTAACATCAGCAAGTCACTAATAATCTAAGCAACTAATAATTACCGAAAACCACCTGTATACAGCCTGCCTGAAAGTCTTCTATTACTGAAGTATGCATGTGCCAAGCAAGCAAATGCCTAACCCTTTCAACACCTCATTTAGCTCAATACACTATCTGCACATCTGCTTTTTCAAATAGCTACTAAACAAATTATATTGTGGTACATCCTTTTTTTGAAACAACCCACCAATTCAGAATTCACTCCCATCCCTCTGTAAAAATTTTGTGCAAGGAAGAGTTTGAAATACCAGTATAGCAGTTTTAGGAGCTATTCACTGTTGCTAAGAGGACATCAACACAACTGTTAGCCAGCAGCAGTCATGGTAGAGATTAACATTTCAATGGATTTTTGTCTAGCTTCATAGTCTAAATTGAGGGAACAATAGAATCTATTTTCTTTTATTGTAATAATCTCCCATTAGTAATTCAAATTCATTTAGTCAGTTGAACTGGCATTTGTTCTAAACACATCCACCAATGAGCTGTTTTAGTGCAGTCAATATATCACCATTAGCCTCATTTAGGAAATAAAAGATGATTTTCGCAACAGAACACAACCACTCACGTTCATTATAACAGGATGTAACTACCTGCCTAACAAATGTGTGATCACATAAACTCTAACATACGCAAGACTACTATGTGTTCAGATGAACAGTATGGTGCACAGATTTCCATTCCAACTACCATGTACCTGCACATGACAAATTTTCAAAATTTCGTCATGTAAATTTACTTGTTGAATGTATCCCCTACTGCAAAGGTTGTTCAGCAATGCATTTTGATACTGCTTTAAGGAGAACTCTCTGAAACTTCAGATTTATACAGTAAAGCATTTATTCATTTACCTGAGTTGAAAGCATCTGTGTTGTGGTCAGGGGACAATAACCTTCCTCCAGGATTTTTGAGTGTACTGGTGCTGTCCTATCAACAGTAATTACTGGACATTAAAGTGCTAAGAGCTGTAGACTGCAAAGTGTTGAACTTGCCTTTTCTTGCACAAAGCAAACATCATGTGGCTCGCCGATATGTGAAAGCTTCTCTTTTAATATAGTCATGATCTATGATATAAAAGCTTTCTGCTTAGTAAATTACTTACATTGCACCCTAGTTGGGCAGCATTTATTTAAAAATAGGGATTTTTTTAGCAAAGAAAAAGGACAAAGAGAAACTTCTTTCTTTTATTAAAAGTGGAGAAGGATAAAGGAAAAACTGAAAATGCACAAGGTATCATCTGACATGTGGATGATTCCCCCATCCGTGAACTTAGATCTATAATCTGCAAACACCTATTGAATAATATTACCACTGGGCTCAAATAGGAGCTATCCAAGTCAGAGTAGGATGTGAAGCTGGGAATGTACAAAGTCTCAAAATCTTCTATTATAAGAAAATGACTACAAACAGGATTATAGGAGCATCTTTTTGTTTCCTTGTTCTGAGGTGTTGGGTCTGCTGCTATTATTGTTTCTTTATTTTTTAATTGTCATCTGAAGATTTAACAACCAGACATTGGGTTCAATGGGAAACAAAAAAGAACTAAAAAAAAAAAAAAAAAGAAAATATTTCCATGGTGAATACCATGCCTGGGAAAATGCTGTTAATTCTGGAGGGTTTGAAATAAAAGCATTCCAATTTTTAAGTCCTATTTCATTTTTTCCTGTTGCTCCATGAAAGATTGAAATAAGCAACCACTTCACTGAATATAAACACAAAATACTAAAAAGGTATGTAAAAAAAAATACATGACATGATCAAACTTTAAGAAGTTGATTTTTCCTTCCTTCTTGACTTTCAGTTCAGAGCACTTTTATACTTTTCTTACCACCATGGTAGAAATATTCTCAGGAAGATGTATGACTTCAGAGGGCAAGGACAGTGCCAGGACAAGAGAGGTAGAAGGCTGCACATCCAGCCTAGACAAACTGATATCACACAGTAAAGATACCACACCAAAACTGAAGATTTTAGCGGAACTGACTCAAGTCCTTTCAACCTTCCCCTTACATATGAACATGATTTTTTAAACAACAGAAAAATTGCTAGTCACCCACTTCAAAATCCCAAGACCAACAAGCCATGACAGCAGACTATAGGAAACGTGAACTGAGCTGCAGGAACAAGATAGGAAAGATATCATCCTCCTTCAACCCTGGTACACATGAAAATTGACCTTAGGAGTTGTATTCTGTTGGCCTGCATACATATGGCACAAGCTGGGTGAATGGGATTCTTTACAGGATGAGAAAACAGTTGTTTCCCTCTTTCCTCATGCTAAAATACTCCCTCTACCCTGAGGAAATGCTGCCTCTTGGTTTGATGAGTCAGAAAGGACAAAAAAAAAAAAAAAGAAAAAAAAAAAAAGGTTAATTCTTCCTTCCCAGTGCATTATTTTGGATGCAAGAGATCAATATTCAGCCATAGACTGCATCTGATCTAGCAACCTCAAACCCAATAATCCACTATTGAAGCTTCAATCAAGACCTCAGTAAAGAAAGCTCAGGTTTAGCCCAGACACTAGGTACCATGTCAACCTGACATACAAATACGGTGATGTATGTCTAGACATTTAACCAGAAAAGATGAGAGCTGAAATACCAGGGAGTTGTCTTGAATTTGAAGTACCCAATGTAATTCAGTTTTAGGTAAATTCATAATTAAATTCTTAATCTTGCTATACCTAGTTAACAGCTGAAAGCAATGAAACAGCTCCCGTCCCTCCTTCCCAGGGATTTTCATACTAAAATATATAAAGTCCTTATATTTTGAAACGTATAAAATTCCAGCTGAGTGGAGTGAGTGGATTATTACACTTTACTGCAGCAAGAAGTGCACACAGGAGGTATCTACATGCTGTACTTTGTGAAGTCTGTCTTCATTCCTCTCTGCCTGTCAACAGCCCAGAATGTTTTGTCACTACAAAAAGGTGGCTAAACATTTTAATAAGAAACAGTATTTTCTTCTTCAGTCCTCAGGGGGGAGGGGAAATAGCTGGGTATTTAAAGACTGCAAGCAAGATATAAAGATATATGACTATTGAAGGATTTCCTTAGTCAACAGACCACAGACACTGGAAGACAAGAAATCACATGGCTGAGACTGATGCTTATTCAAAATATGTTTATTATAGACTGAAAGAAGACATATGCCTACCAACACGTGCATACATACACAAAGACACATGCACAAAATTATACACACACGTTGAGTTATATAATGTGAATGCAGGACAATTCTTTATATCATTTCCATGCTTGTTGCTTGGATGATGATATCTAATGGGAAAACCTAAATGTCTAGAAGACCGTATTCCTCTTGTTTGTGAGCATGGCTAGCAATCCCCACATCAGGCCTGATAATATTAGGGTTTTGTTTCATATCTGAGCACATCCTCTGCTACAGTGTCTGAAAATATCCCAAGTGCTTATTCGAAGCATAGAGAGATGGTGAATGAAGACTTGTACAAACATGTCAAATACATGTCAACACTGAAAAGCAGACCCTGCAGTTTTAAGAGTGGTTTTTGTCGTTTAGGCTGAAAATGCTTCAAATTGCAGCCAGTCACTATGCTGTTGTCTCATCTCTCACTTCACCGAGGTTTAGTACTTGCCACTGAGGGAGCACCCTTTTAAATTGCTGGCTCAAATCCAAAATCAAAAAGGACACCCTCAAGTTTAATGATCCTGACAAAGATGAACAATGTTGAAACAAGTTACGGAAGCAAAACCAGTCAGAAATCAAAGTACATCTTTACTGAAGCCTGGAATTCTGCAACAAGCCTAATCAGAACTGGATTCACTGCCTTTCTCTTACAAGAATTGCTCAAAACCAGCAGAAATCTCACAACAATTGTGATTACTGTTCCAGAATCACAGAGGAATGTTCTGGCTTTGGACTTTTTTTAATTTTTCAGTTTAGTTGCTGTTAATAGGCATTCATGTCACTGTCTGAATTAGAGAAAGAACATTAAAAGAAAATATTTCTTACAGACAGAACAGTGAGGTTTATGTCAGCCCTTTGCTGCTTCTGGAAGGTCACTTTGTGGATTTCCACTAAAAAATTCCTCTTATACACATAAGAGCTTTTATTCCATAGAGTTCAAACAGATCAGAAAGGCTGTCTAACAAACTACGTTTTTCATCATCATTAGATGATCTCCAGGGTGTTGTGTAGTTGTCTGATGCTATTCAAGACAAAAATGTTTCAGCTACTCTTGGACAGAAGATAAAATATATATGCATGGAGTTGGTTGCCTGATGTCTCTGAAGATACATGTTTCACTATTCTGTTTAATTTGGACTTTCTAAGGTTTATGTACAGAAATATCACATTTCATAACTCAGCTGAGAAGAAATGAAATTAATATCTGTCCATTGCCTGCCAGTATAGAGTGGATTTTCATATAAGGGGTAACTGCTGGCACTCTTGGAAACTACATAAAGGCTTAAAACTCCTATGAACTTTAAAAGAATTCTCCTCTGTCTATGAGTTTTGCCTCTGTTGTCCTCATAGTCATTTCAGCCAGTGTAACTGGTCAAGAGACAGAGAGTCACTATAAGCATCATTTTATTCGCTAAATATTAGTGAATGTTCTATTCACTAAACATTTGATAAAATTACCTGATCTAGTTAGCTCTTGGATCTCTCCACCATTTGTTTCTTGGCTGGATCCACAGCAAACACGATCAGCTCTTCAAATCTGTATCCTTTCCAAAACTTCATTTCACAGTCCCACTCTTGCATAGATATTTGTTCAATACAAAATAGCCTGGCACCCTGCTCTCACCTCGAGGTGGAAGAATGAACACTGTGCAACCTTGTGATACAAGAAATCTGAATTTGTTTCTGTGTTGTGACACATTTTATAGCTGACTTTGGATGAGTCATTTAGTTTCTTTATGTTTCTACTCCCTGTATAGAAAAAAACAAAAGCAAACCAAACAAACAAAAAAACCCAAACCCACAGAATAAATAGCACTCACTTTGCTCAAAGGCTACAATGAAATGCTCAGGCATGAGAGCTACACATCCCAGGAAAGTACTTCAGATGACAGTGTTTTTCTCATGCTGTTCCAAACACTTTCTTCTTCCTCCAGCACACCAGGCAATTTGTGCTCCACCAGCTTGCTGGTATTGGACTGCTTTCCACAAATGCCCACCAACCATTCCTACTTCACGCCATAAGTGTTTTCTTTAGCTCATATTTAACAAGACAGCTTTGGAATTGGCAGAGTGGAAACCTGGCTGAAGGGCTTGGACAATGACTACCAACCAGTATTTATCCCTACTGCAGTCTCATGATTTTTGTTCTAGACCCGAAATCCCTCCTTGAATACTTTTGAAATTCTTTTGCATAGCAATGATTACAGGCAGACAATGGGAGTCTTTCAAAATCCTTAATGCTTCAATCAAGTATCATCTCTTTTTTAAGCCTTGGTGAAATATATACAAAACATTGCACACAGCATGACTGGTTTTGGGAGCAACTAGGACCTGGTCAGTTTATCACTTGAGAGACAGATCTACACTGGGATCTTCATGTTATCCTCTGCTACAATTGTAGTTTTTAAATACCTTCTGTCTGACAGCACAGCCAAGCAGCAAGGAATTTTACAAAAAAAAGATTCTAAATTAAAGAGTGGAAGATTGTTTTAAAGGTTAAATGTGGTAAATTTTAATCAAGAATGATCAGCACAGATTGGATTAATTCTGCACTGGTTTATAACCATACAACCTGACCAACTCTGGTAGGAAGGGACAAAGAGCAGAACTTGATTTTTTGAAAGATAGGGAACTGAGGGTGCCTTATGAAGAAGGCAGGTTCCCCCAGCATCAGTGTCTCTGTTAACAATACACAATGAGTTTGAGCAGCAGTAGTTTCAAAGAAGGGTCACAATCTGCATTCCCATTAAGTTCTTTCAGCTATAAAAATGCATCAGCCTCTCAAAAAAAAATCTGAACATGCACACGCAGTGCTGAATTTGTAGTGGTCTTTACACGTAACAGAGTAGGATCTATATTAAAACAGAGTCCCTGTCTCAGGAAAGCTATGGTTCTCCAGTGGAGTACATCCAAGTCATATGAGGACTTCAGGAACTTGCTTTCTCTATAATATCTGAGTGTCACAGGTCAAGGAGTAGAGAGCRAGTCACAGGAATGTTACTGGGCTTTGGATCAAATGATGCAAACCATAGGTACTACAGATTGCCAACACTGCTGAAAAACAGCAACACACTGGGACACGGAGATGCGGGCCAAAGTAGTCATGATATGACTGTTGGTCACACCGTGGTATTAAGATTACATGGAATACCCACAAAATCATGTTGAAAGTGAATGTGAAAGACACACTCAATAACAACATTGAGACAAAGAGCAAGAGCTGACTATCAAACACATACTACTATGCAATGATGGAGAATATTTAAAGAACCTCTTCATATGGGATTCGGCTGCATAATCAGACATACAAATTTAGGTGACTACATGTGCACCTAGGTACTCTCCCCATTGCAGTCAATAGAATTGGTGGAGCCTGGAGCGTTTCCAGTGCACTCTAAAATAGGAAAATCAGAATTGCAGCCAGTCAGCTGAGTAGACTGTTTCTAAGTCTCTCATCATTTCCAAGAAGTTTAATAGTTTTGAAACTCTTTTTTAAACCCTTCATTTTTCCAGCAACCTATCTGAAATCAGAATAAAGTATTCCAGTACTAGTCACTAAGCCTCAGTAAAGACTTAATATTTCCTTCCCATCAGTATTGGTAGTCCCCCTCACACAAAGCCCAACAGAATACAAAGCCACTTATTAAAGCCTGGCTCTTTATATTCATATGTGAAAATATTTGGCTTTTTTTTATTATTATTATTAACTTCTTCCCTGAATGTATTCAAACATCACATCAAAAAAGTTAGCAGGTAAAGTGCTTTTAAAGTTATATAAATCACAAATCATATTTATTAACTTAGCTGACCCTAATATGGTAATTAACATAGAACTAATCTCTCTTGAGGAGATATAAAACATATGAAATCAAGGCAATCTGGAATCCAGCCCAGCAAAAGGGTTATATAAAGAGGATGTACTGAACCATTTAGTCAACAACTTTGCACTAATCTTTTAAAAGAAGGTTCTAAATGCTAAATTTTAAAGTGCTAGAATAAACTAAAAACTTGAGGACTTTACTCCTAACCCCATGAAGCAGAATCTTAATTACATCTTCAGAATGAGATGATTTCATATGCATAAACATTGTTCACAGGTTAACCATCCTTTTTGCTAGAGGGTTTTGTCAGCTAGGAAGATTCATTCCTTTAAATTAAAAAAAAAAAAAAAAAAAAMAAMAAAMMAMAMAWRAMAMAWRTWGTCAGTCTTATTGTAATGGCAAGGAACAAAGCTGGCAAGAGCATCTAGTGGACAAATCATCGACTTAGTCTCTCTAGCAAAAAACTCCCGCTAAAAGCTGGAGAAGAGATACGCTATTGGAAAAACAGATGCATAACCTGTTTTTAAAATAAAAATAACACAAACATTCCAAAGAAGGGGAACAAGTCCATTAAGAAATGAGAGCAGTGAACGAAAGAAAAAGGGCTGAGGAGAGAAAGAGTCCTTTACAGGAGGACCCATAGTCTCACACAGAGAACCCATCATAGAACCATAGAACGGTTTGCATTGGAAGGGACCTTAAAGATCATCTAGTTCCACCCCTCCAGCTATGGGCAGGGATACCTTCCACTAGATCAGGTTGCTCAAAGCCTCAAAAGTTCTCAAAAGTGATGAAAACTAAGTGAGTATTTGCTAGTCTCCACCCTCCATAACTTCCAGGTACTTTTCTGTCAGGAAAGAGGGCTCATTCCTTGTTCTTTTGCCAACTTTGGATCTTCAATTTCTTTGAGGCTCCAAAAATGTTGAAATGTGATCCTGAGATGAGCACAAATAAGCTACGGAGGAAACTCAAATGAAGCTGAAGTCTAAAAGTATTACACTGCAGGACTCTATCACCAGGAAGAATGCAATTGCTTGCGCAGCATCAAATTGACAGGGCACCATCCAAGCCCTCTTGCCTTAGGAACCTTTGTAATTCGAAGCTGTGATTCACACAACATATTGGCAACAGTCCAAAAACAAGGGAGAGCAATTTTCAAACAGGAATGTATTGCTTTCTCCTAGTGCCTCGGAGGTCAAATGGACATAAAGGAAGTCTATTTCTTTCAAGAAGTGTATGGTTGCATCTTTCACAAGGCAACTGGTGATTTCTAATCCCCCCATTTTATTAACCCAAATCAGCATGGACCCATTAGACAACACAGGAAGGAAGCGTAAGAAAGCTATTAGAGAAGCTGCCTTTTCATGCCAACAATCTAAATATCCTCCCATTATCACTCACAAAGGCTAAACACATACCTCAGTCCCAAAAAAGTCTAAGCAAATTTATCAGGGGAAGCCCTAAAGATGCCTAAATATGATAAATACAATTAAATAGGCGCATCTGCATTTTAAAACTTGCAGGCTTCGTAAGAGGGGCACAGAAATTGGAGCTTTATTAGGCACTGAACAATTCCCATGTCATTTAGATCTCTTCTTTGCCTTGAGCAAGCAATTCTTCCCCTTGCCTGTTTGTACAGCCTTGGCACTAGGGGTCCATCATTCCCAGCATTTAGCTCTCGAGGCTCTGACAGCCGAACATATTTAGTCTTATAAATAGAAAAACATTTGCGTCAGCCACTACACTATGTTAATTCCCTAAATTGCCATATTTTCATTACTCATTATAAAACATCCCTTTTTCCCCCTCATCAGGGAATGATCTCTTGTGTAAAGGAGATAAATGTGGTTAACAGTCTAATTAATCCTCACATTAGATCATATTTTCTTAGAAGGAAATACTTAAATTTATAGAAGGCAAAGAAAGAATATCAATGAAATGGAAGCTCCCCCTTCCGAAACAGACAGTTCAGATCTTCTGTCCACTTATAGTCCCTCTAATTGCAGCACTTCAGACATTATTCCTTTCATCCATAGCATTTCCATTCCCATTTCTCAGGAGGACCTTGCAAAGATGATAGTCCTCTGCTTGTTAAGCCACACTGCCACCACAGTGGATTCCCATACGAACAGAAGAATCTTCTTTGCTCCCATGACTGGACAAACTTCCCTTTGCTCTTCCTGTTCTGCTCAAGTCATCTGCCACAATACAGGARTTACACTGCAGCACTGAATAGACTTTACAGTACAACTATTCATAAAGGGCGGCCTCAGTGTCCCCACTTGGCAAAAATTTCTTTGAGTTTTCTACCATATGTGACCTAGTCTTATAACCAGTGTGGTTATTCTCATTACTGGAGGACCAGATAATCAGATAACTATCAGGATATTTCATAGGGCAATGAAGCAGCAATTAATTTGTTAATAATTGTGCAGTGCTTTGAAGAGGTAAATAGCTGTAAGTGCTGGGTACTATAATTAAGAAATTGCTAGATGCAGATAAACTGAAAAACAAAATTTCATATCTGAAATTGCTACAGAGCTATTCACCCTCCATCTGTGGATACTGTTCTTGCAGCAGCTATTGATTGCACAGCAGTAAGCTTGAGAAGGCTTAATTCTGTAAAATTAGCAGGTGAAATGCTGGTCTTATTCAAGCCAATAAACACCTTGCCCTGACTTCAGAGGGTCCCTATCTTGAGAAACTAACTTTCATGGCGATATTTTTCTCGTTTAGGCACCAGCAGGTCATTCTAGGTAAGAAGATGTATTTGTCAAGAAGCCACCTTATCTGCATGCAATGATTGACTGGAATCTTTGGCTGTTTCCATCTCAGGTGCTTTAACATTATTGCAGGGGGAAGGCAGGTATGAAGAAAAAGCTTCTCTGCTTCCATGCCTGGGGATCAGTTTCAATAGCTTAAAATACCCAGAACTAGTGGAAACTCTGTAAATTTTCATCATGCTCATAGGTGGCAGTGAATATACTCATATCGCAACTCGGACTTAATTTTTGCTTCAAAGCAGGCCCTGAACTCTTTACTTTGTCTCATATTAACCAATATCATTAAAGTCACTTTGACAATTAATTGGCCACAAAGTGCTGCCACCTCGTTCTGCATCAATCACCAGAAGACAGTGACCTGCAGCAAGGAGTGACTTGGGCAGGGATCAGCCTGGCTCACCACAGAGTCATTAATGATTTGCGTCACCGATGGAGGAAGAACAGCATTACTGTAGCTCAGACACTGTAAAAAAGGTATAAGGGAATTATGTACTGTGGTCTACTGGGTTGAGAAATCCCAAAGAAATTTGTCTTCTAAAACCAGAGAGACAGCTAAAATGTTGTCTCTCTAGACAAGAAATCAAGTGAAATCATCCTTCCACTAATGAAAAAATACCAAATCAAAGGCAATATGACTTGCCTTATGTGTGCTTTTCCAGTACAATGTTCAAAAACTGGTCTCACTGGTTGTGTATGGAGGATTTGTACAGGGAACTTGTTTGCAACATCTAAGAAAACAAAATCTGCTTTTCCAGACAAAACTTGATACTGAGGTCAACCTGGATGCATAGCAGTTCAAGTCCACTTGCAGTCTAGCCTGATTTTGGAGGCACAACACCCAGGGTAGAGAGAGTGCAGGTTAATAGTGCAAACCCGTGCCTAAACCCAAGCAAGAAAATCTTCAGGGGATTAGACTTTTCTACCCACAATATGCTCCAAATCACTCTGCTTTGTTTTGTGATATTTCTTCATGTTGTCTGTCAAATACTGAGTTGGCACCACTGGATTGATTGCTCCCAAAACACGTTTCCTCACATTTCTAGTAAAATTAAACCAATTTAAGCAACAGCTCAGTTTGCTTTCAAAAATACAGAATCATAGAATCATAGAATCGTTTAGCTTGGAAAAGACCTTTAAGATCATCAAGTCCAACCGTTAACCTAGCACTGCCAAGTCCACCACTAAACCATGTCCCTAAGCACATCTTTTAAATACCTCCAGGGATGGTGACTCAACCACTTCCCTGGGCAGCCTCTTCCAATGCTTGACAACCCTTTCAGTGAATAAATTTTTCCTAATATCCAATCTAAACCTCCCCTGRCGCAACTTGAGGCTATTTCCTCTCGTCCTATCGCTAGTTACTTGGGAGAAGAGACCGACACCCACCTCGCTGCAACCTCCTTTCAGGTAGTTGTAGAGCGCGATAAGGTCTCCCCTCAGCCTCCTCTTCTCCAGACTAAACAACCCCAGTTACCTCAGCCGCTCCTCGTAAGACTTGTGGCTCTAGATCCTTCACCAGCTTCATTGCTCATCTCTGGACACACTCCAGCACCTCAATGTCTTTCTTGTAGTGAGGGGCCCAAAACTGAACACAGTATTTGAGGTGGGGCCCCACCAGTGCCGAGTACAGGGGSACRATCACTTCCCTACTCCTGCTGGCCACACTRTTTCTGATACAGGCCAGGATGCYGTTGGCCTTCTTGGCCACCTGGGCACACTGCCGGCTCATATTCAGCCAGCTGTCAACCAGCACCCCCAGGTCCTTTTCCGCCAGGCAGCTTTCCAGCCACTCTTCCCCAAGCCTGTAGCATTGCATGGGGTTGTTGTGACCCAAGTGCAGGACCCAACACTTAGCCTTGTTGAAAACACAGATCTACTAGTTTATTTGATTTTGTGGCAGTCAAAAAGATCTGCAGCCTCTCCCTACTGCCCAAAATAAATCATTGAGCTGAAAAACAGCATTTGAAGCATTATGGGTAAACAGTCACTTCTGGTAATACAAGCATGTGGAGCACAGCCACAGAGCTTGGGTACGTGGAAACCCAAGACTCTCCAAGGCTCATTAGAACAGTAGGGAGCTCTCTGCAGTAAGAAGCAACTTCCAGCTTGCAAGCAGTTAGGTAGGCAAAAAATAGAACTGGTTTGCTTAGCACAAGCTTTCTTTGTGTTGGGAGAAAGCCACTAACATCTAGGAAAATGAAATGAAACAAAACAATCCTTTGCATAGAGAGATTCGGCCATATGAGACTGAAGAAACACTCTGAAATACAAAGGAAAATTCACCATTCCTCATTTTTTGGTCAGCTATCATGTGATAAAATGGACTACCCTGAACAGAGTCAGATGAGGCAGCGTCTCAAGAAAACACAACTCAAACCTACACCACAGCGTCTTTGGAGACACAGACTGCAAAGGTCCTGATTCTGCAGGAAAACAGCAGCATGAAGAAGCCATTTTTTACGTTGCAGATGCCCAAATAAAACAGAAGAAACTGGATTATGCAGGTTCCCCACAGCTTTACGAAGACATCTGAAGTATAGCAACCAATCAGCAGGGGTTTTTTTAATCAGTCTCATACTACTGAAGGTATCCTGTGTTTCTTTTTCAGTTTTGCACTGGAAGTTTCTTGCCTCAGCACGCTACAAAGACAGTAGATGTTTTAAAGCTACATATGTTCATGTTCATGTTGTCGTTCCAAGACAGAATTATCATCATCAACTTCTTCTGCACTTGGTAAAGCTTGTTAGCATTTCTGTGTCTTAACCAGTCTAATTAAGGCTGATTTTTCTTGAGTGGAAAGGTCACAGTAAAAAAATAAACATTTAGCACCTACACGCCATCTCCCAAATTTTTGTATAGTTTTGAGAAACACACAATGCTGTGTAGCAGTTAATGTATTTGGACAACTTGGGGGGGTTGCAGGTGAAATACTGGCTGAAGCACAATCAAAGATGATAAACTATCTAGCCTGAACCGTGGGTACTGCTACTACAATTAATAAATAAATAAATGAATTGAACATGGATTCAAGGTGACTCTTCACCAGAGATTCACCGCTGCAAAATATAACAAGGTATTGTGTCCGTCTTTCTTCCTCTGAAACTCTTATCACCACATCTCTAGGTATTCAAAGACAAACCTGCAGATCTAAAAATAAATAGATCCAAGACAGTGAATAACTGATTCCTCTTCTCCATTTGACACCAATCGTAGTAATGAGACCTTCAYTGAAAAATAAACAAGCTACATAATTAGTCTGCTATCCTGAGTCTCTTATATTCCTCATCTCAAGGAACATCAGTCACTCGCATCCCACATTACTTCCATTCCACTCAAGCTGGCATCCTTCTTACTGCTACCGCAGAGCATTAATTCTGTTAGAAATGCCAAATCACAAAAGCAAAGTGATACAGAAAATTGTTTACAACAGTGTAAGGAATCCCATAATGTTTTATATTTCCTGCCTAAATTATATATATGTTTCCACTTCACATTTGAGCCTTGGCAGGCTCAGAATTATGCTTAGCGGCTCAGTTAAGAGATCAGTTCACACTCACACGAGATACTCATAT
This sequence comes from Phoebastria nigripes, assembly GCA_035582835.1. Lineage (NCBI taxonomy): Eukaryota > Metazoa > Chordata > Aves > Procellariiformes > Diomedeidae > Phoebastria > Phoebastria nigripes. Next base: position 294,670 of record JAYKAV010001389.1, read on the forward strand.
AACTCCAAGTGAACCAGTCAGGTGTTGGAAGATGGCTTCCAGATCACAACTGCACAAGTCAAGGGACACAGCACACTTTATAAAAGCTGACTATTAAAGGATATCAGAGAGGAAAGGAAAGATGTAATCTTGAACCTTAAGGGAACGCACACCATTTAGCTACCACCGTCTCCTGGCTGGCTTGCTGACTGATGACAAGAGCTACAGATGGAAAAGGTGGGAGGGAGTTAAATGGAAAGCTGTCCAGCTCTTACACTTTCCAGACTGTCAACAGCTCTTCTCTGTTACTTTTTATGAAGTTTTTTCAATTTCCCTAGGAAGAATTGTTCATAGCTTTAATTACTCTCGATTTCTAAGAAACAACATTGAAACAGAAAACAAAGACACTGGAGGAGTTCTCTGCTCCTGAATTCAGTAAGGACCATGTCATTGACTCCCACCAGCTTCACAGGGACCCTCAGAGAACAACTACAACAGGTCAGCACAATTTAGGGACAGCTTCTTTCAGGGCTTGGCTGTCCAAAGCTCAATTATGAGCCAGAGGGGCCCATCTTTTTTACAAGATCCACACACTTCCAAACCGATGCCTGCTTCTCTGAGCTCCTCCAGTGATGTCTTGTCCCAGGCTGAAACTCAACAATTCCCTCAGATCATCCTGTACAACTGAGGAAATCTCACTAGAGCTAGATTTTAAATATGACATTGTTTTTCTTCCTTACCCTTTCCCCTCCTATCTTCAACAGCCAGTTATGTGCAAACTGAACTGAAAAGAGAGTAATAAGGTTTGACAGAGATCTGAAGCCTAAGATAATATCTCACCAATGCGTTAAGTCTCCCGAGCCTTTTGTAATAAATAAATGGCATACTSTAAAACACAAATGAGCATCATTGCGGCTGTGATTTCATTGTCCCGGTGGGGGACCTGTGCCTGGCACGAGGCCAGCTACGTAATTCAATACTGAGAGAGAGTGCACAAATGGACCTCGGGAGGAGGATCGATTTTAATGTAATCCCATCTACTAATCAAAAGAGACTGAGGGATTAACAGTCACTAGGAAATGTCTGCTCAAAGTTGTCATAGCTTATTGATAAAGATAGCTTTATTTTAATTAAGATACAAAATGCCAATTCCAGGTCTAATTTTAGCTGCAAATAATCGGTTATTGATGATGTGTCTGGCTGAATTTTTTTAACTTGCCCTAGAATGTTGGTTTTTTAACTAGATTGGCCAGTGTGGATTGGTTTTTCGTACTGGAAGGAGACCACATTCTCATACTGTCTTCATCCTCCAGGCATGAGTTGTCCATAGTTTCTTATTTTCCCAATATGATATGCATTGTTGGCCCCATGCTAAACCCAGCTCATGACTCTCCATCCACCACTGTCCACCCACCTGCAAGACTGTATCCCACTTTGTCTATCCTATGACATGCTGAAAACAGCAAGCCGATAAGCACACCTCAAAAGTCCAGATGACATCTCAAAAACCCAAGCAAGATGTGCCCAGATAGGTTATCTCCTGCATTATCTCCTTAGAGAGAGCAGAAAACACTGTACCTGGTCTAGGCTGGGTGAGTTTTCCAAGATAAGCAGAACTGACTTGCTTAAGACTACATTCAGTGACAAAGCATAAAATCTGTATCTTCTGAGCCCTGTGCCCCACCCTCCCCATCACCCTTGAATATTACCATCTGTAAACACTAATCCAGTAAATCCTTTTGGCTGCACTTATCTTTCAAAAATACAAATCACACAAACAGCCATTTTCAGTGGAACACGGCAAACTGACACATGCTTTTATGACCCACAAGAAGCTTCATCCATCAGTGGGGCAGTGCTTGCAGAAGATGTTGTCCACACAGATGGTACTTCCTCCTGAGTCTCGGAAAGCAACTACAGGCCAAGGCTTAGCTTCACAGGGCTGACAAACCTCTTCTGATCTAGTGCTGTAACACAAATAGCAGTTAGGCTGATCAGCGACACATGGAAAGGCAGGGTGTTTTGCTGCAGTGGGGTGTACAAAATCATTTTCCCAGTTTCCTTCGTTCTGGGTTTTCCTCACTCAAAAAAAGCTGCAGAGTTTTGCTGCAAATCAAACACAACACACCCTAGCCTCTGCAAGATCCTGGGGGCAAGTGAGGACCCTCTGACATAATTTCACCAAATCTTAGGCTCAGACCTAGGTTCAGAACTGACTTTTGCATCTGGAGTCTCTGACCATAACAGGCCATGGATGCAGATATTTTCGTCACATTGATCTTAAACACTGAAACTTGAATGTGTTTTCTGATTTGACTCAAATCACAGTGCATTCCTATTCCAAATGTTGGTGTTCAAGGAGCTGCATACAAGTAGTCAGGCCAGGGCCCAGAGACTAAATCCTACACCGCATGCACTAAACTGCATAGCCTCACAGCCTGACGGATCCTCTGCTGATCTCCCACTTCCCTCGTTCGGACAGGTTGCTTTCAAGGTGTGATTTAACTTAAAAGCTCAGGCTTTACTTCTTTGACAAGCATTCAGTTGCCTACATCTCCCTGCTTCAAAGCCGTCAGTCCAAACTCACCCCTGCTCATTTCCCAGGCCTGCTGATAGCTCTTTATTCATACCTTGCCAGTACAAAGTACAGGGCCTATTCCTCTCCCACCCAGTTATTTGCAATCAGCTGGTGCAACTGTGACTCATCCATGTCTAATACAGACTTCAGAGACCCATTCAAGGAGTTTATTAGCTGATCTCACAGTAGCTGTAGCCTTCATAATTAGTTGCAACCATTTAGAGAGGAACAATTTTAAAGATTGCCATTTTCTTTCTCTTCTTTCCCTGGGTTAGAACAGGATGGGGTCCTTCCAGAAGACAGATGGCAGCGGAGGTAAGAACATGGTCCTACCTGGGAAAACTGGTCCCCTCCAGTTTATATATGATATTTATTTCTGCATCACTTCAGCTGCTTTCAAGCACCTGTTCAATCCTCAGAGCTGAACAAGCTTCCAGGATGCAGAACTCACATTCTGCTTCCCAGAGACAGACACACCAAGCCAAAGGAGGGAAGGAGTTGAGCATCTCTTATGAGACAAAGAAGCACAAGGATAGACCCACCTCAAGATCATCCTTCCCAAACTGGACAAAAGGGGAGAAGAAAGAGATTTAATTTTGAGGGTAAGGGAGGGAGGAAAGGGAGGAGCTACCCTCCAAAACCAGAGGAGATAGGTCAGCACAGCTCTCTGTCTTGGCTAATGGGGAGAAGGACAAAAGGAAAAGCAGATACCTGGGAGCCATGCCCTGGCAGTCAGCATGGTGGTTTGCTGGGCTTAACACTGAGATGAAACAGAAATGTGGCAGGTTCCCATGGAGGGACAACAGAGACGAGGAGAGAGGAGCCGAGGGCAAATCAGCAGGAGGCGATGGTCAGCATGCGTCCATGAAACTGGAGATGAGCAGGCCAAGCCTATTACAAGCTGAAGCACCGCTGAAGTCAGGACCTGTTCCACTCAGGGAATTATGCCTGGGCAGATTAGCATGAAACAGTAACGGCACAACACAATTTCAGGGAAGTGGCTATGAGACTATTTCCCTTGTTTCTGCAGCAATCTGCTGTATGGGGACATGGAGGTAAGAACGGGCCCAAGCATGATGAGAAGTTCATTATATTGAGAGCTATTTTACATAACTCTGCCTCCATCTTACATGTGACCTAGGGGAGGTCATAGAAGATGCTGGCAAAGAGGGAAAAGAGAGGGGACAAGCTGTGAAGGGGTGTTTCTAAGCTGGGAGAAAAAAAAAGAAAGAAAAATGCCTACTGGAGCTTTGCTACCTTTAGCCTTCCTCCCTTAAACATACCATCATGAACACTGCGGCTTTTAACAACTGCCTTTTACAATCACAGCTACACGATAATAGCAAATATTAAATCCTACTATGGTACAATGGGGATTTTTCTTGAGAAAGACACTGAATGTTTTAATCTACTGTGGTAAAGCAGATGAGTCTCCTTTGAGCCCTGAAGAAAAAATTGCTAGTAATCAATTTATTATAGGACAACTTCACCATGCAGGTGGAAGAGAAAAAACTGTTTTCAGTTTTGTTTTCTGTTGTCACAAGCATCTTATTTCTCTGTGTATATACTGAGCCTTGGCATTCTGCAGTGCCTTTGTACCTCCTCCCCTCCATTTTCGGTATAGAGTTCACTATTCTTATTTTCTACACATTGAACAAATGGAATTCTCATTTTTACAAAAAAAAAAAAAAAAAAAAAAAGAAAAGTGCCAAGAAAGTTAATTAACAGGTTTGGGTTTTTTAAATAAAATCTTGCATAACACAGTATGCAGCACCAAAACCAAGCTTTCTGAATGCTTTTAGCAAGGAAGGCACTGTGACATTTAAAAAGCAAAGCAAAATACAGATAGCATTCTATGTACTAAAGTCTAGTGTTATGTGCACTATGACCTAACAATTTCAGCACTGAAAAAAAAATAAAATACAAACATCTCTGCATATGGATAGGGGTTTATGAACCAAGAAATGGATGTCGGAGTTCAGCTTTTGACTTCAGAGTACTGGAGACAAATCTGGCACGCAGATATGCAATAGCAAGACCAATGACAGAGGTTTCAATGAAAAGTAAAAATAATCCTGTAATGACAAACTAGACAAACTGTATCTATGGGACAAACTGGCAAGATACAGATTGGATGGGTGGTCTGCGAGATGGGTAGGAAATTGGCCAACAGGCCGCACTCAGAGGGTGGTGATCAATGGTTTTTACTCAGGCTGGTAGCCTGTCACAAGTGGGGTCCCCCAGAGATCAATATGGGGCCCCGTGCTGTTCAACATCTCCATAAATGACCTGGATGGTGCGACTGAAAAGCATCCTCACCAAGTTTGTTGATGACACYAAACTGGGTGGTGAGTTGGACATGTCAGAAGGGAGAGCCACCTTACAGAGACACCTGGACAGGCTGGAAAAGTGGGCAAGCAACAACTGTGTGAAGTTTAACAAAGACAAGTGCAAAGCCCTGCACCTGGGATGGCAGAACCAAAGAGCCCAGTACAGGCTAGGATSTGTGTGGCTGGGCTCTTTGGTTCAGCCTTGCTGAAAGGGACCTGGGGGTCCTGGTGGACAACCAGCTAAACATGAGTCAGCAGTGCACCACTGCAGCAACAAAGGCAAATTGGATCTTGGGCTGCATCCACTGGGGCATTACAAGCAGAGACAGAGAYGTGATTGACCCACTCTACTCAGTGCTTGTCTGGCCACATTTAGAGTACTGTGTCCAGTTCTGGTCCCCACAATTCAAGGAAGACATGGACAGACTGGAGAGGGTCCAAAGGAGGTCTGCAAAGATGATCAAAGCAGGGCTGGAGAACCTGACCTGTGAGGAACAACTGCAGAAGGTCTCTTCTGACTGAAGGTCACTTCTCCCTTGAGAAGAGCAGGCTCAGGGGAGACCTCATCACAGTATTCCAGTACTTAAAGGGCAGCTACAAAGAGGATGGAGGCTCTCTTTTCTCAAGGAGCCACATGAAGAAGACAAGCAGCAACAGGTACAATTTGCACTGGGAGAGGTTTCATCTCTGTATAAGAAAGAAATTTTTTACTGTGAGAACAATCAATCACTGGAATAACCTCCCCAGGGATGTGGTAGAGTCCCCATCTCTGGAGGTTTTCAAGATGCGACTGGACAGGCTGCTAGATGATTTCATCTCGGCTCCCTTTCCCACGAAAGGTTGGACCAAATGATACTTTGAGGTCTTTTCCAATCTGGGCTATTCTATGATTCTATGATAATGAAAAGTTATAAAGTGTATTTCCCAGTGGGCACGTTTTGTCATAATTTCCCTCAGATATTGCTTGATGCAGAAATGAATCTGATGGGAATCTTTCCATTTTTTTTCAGSCTCTGTGTCAGCACCTCAGAAATTTTAAACTCATCCTGTAACTGCAAATGTTTTCATTGGCTGCAAAAATGAGTAGTACTTTTCCTCTTCTCCCCCATTTTCTTTCTTTAAATTCTCCTAAGCCTCGGCGCGTCTGTTATTTTGTTGGTTTGTTTTTTTGCAAGCTTCATGGCTTAAAAACATTTTTTAATCTACATTCAATGTATTGCCTTTCACTTTCACAGAATGCTATCTTTCTCTTACATTTTGGAAAATAAAAGAGACAAATGTAACTTGTTTCACCTTTTATTATTCTAGGTACTCACCAGTTAGTTCTGCAGAGCACTACTGCACCTAGCYTGGCATATAAGCTACCTTGCTGATATCAGAACCAGGAGTGAAAATCCTTCCCCATCCAAGGGGAAGTTTTTCTATTAAGTTCATAGGAGCTGAGAACATCAGTACCTGGCCCTTCAGCTAAGGGATTTTCTACATTCACAGCTGAAATAACATATTCATTCTACTCAAATCCAAAGCATAGAAAAGTCTACCTATCACTGATAATTCTGGTCACCTGCTTCTGAAGCCTCCTATTTATGATGTGGACTCCATAGGAGACAATGACCAGATTAAAATGCACTATTTTAGGAGATGCCATGCTTCTGGTAAGACATTATAATGTTTTGGAGAGCACGCCCATGGGACCTATAGCAAGCAATTTTCTGACTGTGAGTGGGTGGGTATTTGTGTTCAGACTCAAAATGAAAACCCTATATTTCCCACAAAATAGCATTTTTTGACAGAAATAAAAATATTTTGACGKCTCTGAAACACTGTGTTTCAGTGAATCAGCACATTTCATTTTGAGGTTTTGGGAGTTTTTTCAATCTAAATAGCTTTTTTTTTTTCCTAAAACAATTGCAATTTGAAATTAAAAAAGGCAGTTCAAAACAAAACAATACGATTATGGAACACTTAATTTCCAGCTTTTTCCCAAAACAAATTTTACAAGATCAATACTTCCCACAGGTTGATGTTAATTTAAGTGAAAACATTTTTTAATTGACAAATATTTCACTGCGGGGGAAAAAAAAATGATTAATTCTTATATTCAGAAATAATCCTTACCCCAGTTCTTATGCACCAAATATTCTATTTACTCACAGAGGATTTTATTTACTGAGATAACCATACATGTAGAAAGGTGTTCTGGACGATCTCCCCTCAAGTGGTGAGCATTTATTTAGAACCCAGCAAGGGCAATGAATCATTCAAGTTACTTCTTTCCATTGTACATTACTTTGTATTCATCAACAGAGAATTTAATTTTCCTTCATACAGCTTTGTTAAGTTTCCACAAGTCTTGCCTGAGCRTAATAATTCTGCATTTTTTACCATCTTGATTACTTCGTTGATCATTAAATCAATGATCTGGAAAAAAGGATGTATTCAACACTGATTTGGGGCTTACAGTAGATTTGCTGAGACTTGACAAAGACTATAAACAAAACAAGATAAATATTGTTCTTAAAATTAAAAGGAAGGAGTTTCCATTCTCTCTCAGCAGTTCCATTGCTCCAGACTGGAAGAGACAAAATTTTTAAATGAATAGTTTAGGTTCCTGGTGAGAATCCACCCACCTGACCTGCAAATCCTACCGAAGCAACCACAGAAGTCAAGTGAACAGCAGTTGTGCAAGTTCACGTACTACATTGCACAATGGTAGAGAGAGAAGAAAACAAGCAGTTAAGCTGTCTTCTCAACATATTGCCAGCAATGTCTGTCACACAACTTTCACCAGCTATAGCCGCTCACGTCAGCAGTTGCAGCAGCAAAGCATGTCAGCCTCCTTCCCGCACCACCAGCCCCGGTCGGTGAGGGCACCGCAGGTTGGACCGGCAGGGCACATCCACCAGCCGGAGAGCGGCTGCCGTGAGAGCCACTGGTGTGCAAAGTGTGGCACTCAGCACCAGTGGAGCTGGAGACAGAGGCACATCGACTGTATCTTACGTACATCATCCAGGTTGACAGGTCTGTGCGTGGGGTGGCGGAAGACAGGCATGGGTCTGGGGCCTAGTTTACTGTCTGGATTTTTCAATTTTTTCTCAATTCTACACACCTCAGGCTTTAGGTATTCATCCGGCATCATACTGCTGCTCTCCTTGACTTCAACCAGAGTCAGAAAGACTTGCAGTGAATGAGCCAGGAAAAATCCACAACCGCATTAGAAGTTTAGGCTCCAGAGTAACAAAAGGCAAAGTCCAGGTGGGAGTCCTGACGAAGGCAATGAGGGCCAAGCCTCAGCATGGCTTATTGTAGCTCTAATAGCAGTTGTAGGAACAAGGCCTTAAGGTGCAATTCTTTTCACAAGGTTGTTGATTTGCTTACTACCAGACATTCTTCATCCCTTTGGGAATCAACTTCCAACCCCTCTTCTCTCCCCACAAAGAAAAAGCTATTAAGGTACGAATAAGRTATTCACAACTAAAAGTGTTGTCTGCAAAGAACTGGTGGTGCATAATGGAAATTTCCTCCACCAAAATGTCTTTTTTTTCCCCTCTCTTAATGTGCAGCCATAACACCTGCAAATACCAGAAAACTGTGTATTTCTTTAAGAGAAGCTGTGTGTTCCCATAAATGCACCCACACAAAGCACTAAATTACTCCTCCAAACAAAGGGTACTGCATATCTGAACCACTGCAGAGGTGTGCTTAAGCTATCTCTGAACAAGCTCTCTCAGGGGCAAGGAAACGATGCTGCTCTGCTTGGGCTAAAGCACCCTACCAAAGAGGTGTGGATCCCAGTGATGTCCTGGTGCAGCTGGGCACCAGGCTAAGGCCGTTATAGTGCCTCTGTTACCCAAGCTTGCTCATGGGTTTTGCATCCTCAAAGCTCCAATGCACTTTCCAAACATGCTACATTTTTGCCAAATATGCCACATTTTTGCCAAATATGCCATTTATTCTCTGACTACATCTTATGACTAAAATCCTTCAGTATACGTAATGTGAAGCAATGCTAGGGGCTGTTTCACCATTCTTTCACTGTGGTAGTGCAGCAACCAGCCAGGAATCCGAAGTGGGACATCATACAGAGGAACATGATGGCAGCTCAGAGGAAAGGTGGTCTTGCCATGCCAAATACCAGAACAGACTGGAAACCTGAATGACAAAAGCAGGAGGCCTGCATATGATCCCTCATGCAAAAAAGATCACTATGTCACACATCTCAGGAAACCTACAAACAAGTGACAATGGTGCCTGGAGAAGAGGGATAAGGCTCAGGATGTCCATGCTCTGTTCCATATTTTGACAGTAAATAAGATTGAATCATAGAATCATTAAGGTTGGAGAAGACCTCTAAGATCATCGAGTCCAACCGTCAACCCAACACCACCATGCCCACTAAACCATGTCCCTAAGCGCCTCATCTACACGTCTTTCAAATACTTCCAGGGATGGTGACTCCACCACTTCCCTGGGCAGCCTGTTCCCATGTTTAACCACTCTTTCAGTAAAGAAATTTTTCCTAATGTCCAATCTAAATTGGATTGGATGCACTTGGTAGAATGACACAGTGTAAATGGCTGCTCCTCAACTGTTTGTCCAGGTTCCCCTTTAGACAGTAGAGACAAAGTTTGAGCATGATCTTTCTATCTTGAAGTAGGCATTTTAAAAAAGTTGTCTGTGTAGTGCCTTAGAAATATCTGTTTCTCTGCCCTGTCCACAAAAAGAAAGCTGGCGGCTACTTTGGATGAAGTTGACTCAACTGCAGATCACTAAAGTAAAGCAAGTTAAATTCCACCCATGACCAGGACCTCATATAAAATGCAAACACTCATAGACCTGCATCTTCCCATACACAAACTAGCAACAGCATTTCTGTATGGAGATCCTTGCATAAAAACGTGAGGGGTGATGAGCAGACTTCATTGCAGTTCAAAGAGCACCCGGATTGTGTGACCGGTCCCCAAAATCAAGGGGACCTCTCTCCAGTGGGCTGGCTGCACAAACTAATGTCTCATGTGATGAGCTGGAGCCAGTATCCCTCTAATTTTGTACCCGTGCAACCATCAGAGGAAATATTCTCACCCGATGCAAGTCTGTACTCCACAGGGGGAGTAAATGGAGCTGCATTGCCTCCAGACAGTTTAACACCAAAGGTGGGATGAAGGCAGAAAAGAGGACTGCTGATAATGAGAGCATCATCCCTATCACAAATGCACCATGGCTGAATAACCGTCTCCATTTATAAAATGTATTGGAATGGAAATTACTCATAACCAAGATTCACTCCACCACTCACACTGTACAGCTAGTGGTATATACCGACTTTAGATTGTGTGTCTGTCTTAAGACTAAGAAATACTGTTCTTTCTAGCCAGAATAGGCTACAGGGATTCTGTTGCCAACCATAACATATAAAAGAACCTATAAAATTACAGTCACACACTAAGGCATATGTCTCACATTTAACTTAATGTTTATCTTGTCAGGAAATCCAGCTAGACCATGCCAGCATTTTGTTTCATTCATGCTGTCTTCAAAATCATCTGTTGTTGAGGGAGGAAAAGGAAGGGGAGAGAAAAGAAAATTCAAGAGAATTATCCAAATATAAAAAAAGAGAACAAAATTCAAGTTAATCTCACAAATGAGGCTCAAAAATGAAAGCATTGTACAAAAGACTCCATCAGTAACAGCATTCACCTTTCCTCCTCTCCCATGGATTGAAGTTGTCAATCCCAATTTCATCTGGAAAATAAACACTGATTCTAAAATCTGCCCTTTGCACATCTGCAATAGGAAGTGGACTCCTCGACTTCTGATAAGCCTTATTCTGCTGAAAGGTTTTGTGATTTTTGCTGCTGAGGAAGTCACCTTGACATGCTACAGACCTGGTATCAGCCACTCCTGAAGAACACACTCCTGACAAAAATCAATTGCAACGTAGACAGAAGCAAAATAGTGAAATGGCAGCTACTTCTTTCAAAAGTATCTAAAATATCTGCATTTCCTTCACATTAAGAAAAGCATTTCCTTACGTAGAACACAGGTTACACAACTAAATAATTCATCATGATGAATTATTCAGAGAGATGTGGACCCAGTATGTTTACAAGTCCCAAGCTGTTTTACAAAAGAGGAAACATTTATATAATTGGTCCTCAAACTSTTTTTTAAATGTTCTAATGATGAGAGGTTTCTGATTATCAGTGGCACTGGTCCTGAAAGCTTTTATAAACTGAGCTTTTGGTGGGAAGATGGGATAAGAGGGAAATGACTAAGTAAGGTGATCTTTTCTTAGTAATTGGTGATTATTGCTGCTGAACAGATGATTCTTTCAAAAGCCATCCTTTAAGCCTTGAGTTATCTCAGGTATGGTAAAAGGTCTCCAAACCAGACATAATTAAATCACTGACCTGAGGCATTATCTCCCAGAACAGTCATCTGCCATGTACAGACGCAGGGCAAGCCAGACCCGTATCACTATAAACGTCAGCACTTTCCCCCCGGCAACACGTATTCCACAAATCCCCAGAGGAAGCCATTTATGCCTGGGAATAAACCTGCCCTTGACAGCCCAGGGATGCTTGTGATAAGTTCATCTTCACCTCTGTCATGCTCTGCATGCCGCTCTCCTCTCAGAGTCTCTGCCAGCTTCCTCTGGGTATCTYCACGGTCAGAAGTCCTCATGGAAATGCTCTTTGCACGTGCTGTCAGATCTCCTCTCTCTCTCAAAACAATCTCTCTCTGAAAGCTCCTGCTGACCTACTCCTGACAATTCAAAAGCTTTTACAGGCCACCCACTTTTCATTATAGATGGGTAAAAAGCTGGACTGGATAAAACCCTGAGAAAGCTGGTCTGACCCCACAGGTGACCCTGATTTGAGCAGGTGATTGGAATAGAGGTCCCTTCCAACCTGAATTATCCTATGGACCTATCCTATGAACAAAAATGGCTTTTTGCTATTCACTTCATCAAAAAGTAGAAAAGCAGTCCCAGAAAGAAGGTAAGACTGGCTAAGAAGGACAGGCAAGCAAGCTTGTCATTCCTGGTTCTCCCTTTATCTAGAGTAACCTCAGCCCAGAGAAGTCCACACAAGAGGCACCTATCGCAAGAGAAATAACCTCTGTGCTTTGCCTGGCCTGCCTACAGCTGATCCCCATGACTCCAAAGAGTCTCAGATGAGACACAAGGGAGATTGATGTCCTCAGATTTACTGGTTGTAATACAGCACAGAAGGAAAATAGGCAGAAGAAAAGCTCAGGTGCATTGAGGAAAGGGCTTACCTCTAGGTTGAATCTTTTAAAAATGGTTCTGTTTTAGCTACATTTTTTCATACAATATACTGCCATTTTCTGCTCTGAGGGAAGCACCTGTGCTTGTATGGTAAACAGACACATGACTTTGGGAGGGGAAGCAAGGCAGGAGTGCTGATGCAGCCACCTGTATTCCTCCTGCCTGCAGGTGTGGCGATCAAAGTAGCTGCAGTCATATCCTTGCCCACGTATATCCCAGCCACAGTTGTCTCTGTATTCAAACCAGTGAAGGATTTCCACAACAGCCAGGGTTTTATTACACATAATGCAGGAATTTCAAATAAGAGCATTCAGCCCTTGCTTCTTGTCTTCACTCTTTCAGCACTATGTTGTGTTTGTCTACCTTATTCGGAGACAATATCTCATCACTTGTGCCCAACCCAGTCAGTTAACTCCCTCTTTTCATTGAGCACCTTTCTTCATCTACAGTGTGTTYCTCATCTTTGATCTACCATCTGATAATGCAGCAGATACTCCATGTTGCACTGCTGATTCTGGCATTAGATGTGTCCTAATTTAATCTAACTAACCTATTTCAGGGTCCCCCATCAAGACTACATCTGGACCACTTTTAGCTTATTGTCATGGAGGCTTCAAAGTTCATAGCAGAAAAAAACAAGTACATCTAAATCAAATTTCACCCTTGTAAAGCCCAAGGTGAGAGGTTGGGTATGCCCTGGGAGGCTATAGAGAAAAATGGATAAATCTCTTTGAGTACGAACAACCCTTGCGCAGCAATAACTCCAAGGCTCATAATTCAGCAGGGATCTTGACATCTGCTGTTTATCCCCAAGCAGGAGCACGGAGCAGAGGAACAGAGTAGCCATGGTTACATCCCTGTCCCTGCTGCAGGTCACTCCCACCTCGTCGGGTGCTACCATGATCTCACAGTCCTACCTCAGGACAAACTGGCTTCCCAAGTCATCCTACATAGTCTGTTTCACCCTATATAGTCTGTTTATGGCTTTGGAGAATTATTAACTTGTCAAGGATACTAATTAACTTGCTACAAGGGGCCTTGCACATCTGAGGTGGAGTTTGGCGGTCACACACGTGGAYCACCACAGAGCACTGCTGATCTAGCAGTTGCTGAAAACAAAGGAAAGCCATTCCTCCCGCCACCAGAGCCCAATGCGTGTTCAGCATGTGCTGCTGTAGGCAAGAAGGTTATGCTGTTGTGTATTTTTAGTTCAACTAGCAGTGACTATTTCTGCATTCCAATTTCTGATGCCGAGTTATCCCACCTTCTGTTTCTCGATTAGGATGTTATTATTAGCTACACTAAACCGATGAGATTCTCAGCACGGCAAGTTTAACGGTTGGACTTGATGATTTTAAAGGTCTTTTCCAACCTAAACGATTCTATGATTCTATGATTCTAAAGCACTAATGTCACCCACTACCAACAAAAGTCACTTAAAGAAAACAAGGCCTAATTTACAGTGCTGCTAAAAATTAGCAAGAGTCTGCTGATCATTCCTCACTAGTATTTTTGTTGTTTTTTTTTTTCCCCAACAATCTTTCTTTCCTCTGCAGACAAAAGAATTGACGCAGTCCAAAATCTATTCCTCCCTTTCCCACCATAAAAGATAGAACATATCTAAGGCTTTCAGCATAATCTTCTGGAATTATTGTTCCTCTCCATTTTGGGCCAATCTGCAGATGTTGACTTCTTGCAAAAAAAAGTAGCCTTGCTGAAATGACGTCTCTCTACCTTGTCCCTCTTCTGCCCCTCAATGCCCATGACTTTGCTGCTCAGTTCCCCACACAAAGACAAGGAATGTTCTGGTGGTTGTGACGTCCGAGGCTAAAACGGCAGCATGACTTTGATCCATCCACGGCAGCCAACAAAACCTTTTTGACCGACAGGGTTCAGGCTTCCACGCCTTTCTCAAACAACAATCTCTTCACAGCCTCGCGCATTATCTTTCCTTCTGAAAAGACTTTTGTGCATAGGGATGAATCCTGCTGTTTCTGAGGTCAGTGGCAAGCATCCTATAGCCTCCAGCAGTGAAAGGGCTGGGTGGCTGTAGAGCAAAGCACTCGAGAACATAACACAATGCAACTTTATTTTCTCTAACATCTACCCTGGCAAACTGTACCCTCACACAGCTCAGCTTAAACACAGAGGCAAAGGGAGAGCGGAACAGAGAGAAAACAATGAGGAGACAGGGACAGAAAAGAGATGTTTTCAGCTGAGATTTTAAACCAAGACAGGCAGGCAAAGAAAATAAATAGGGCTGTGCTGCTGCATGATGTAGAATAGATTTATGCAGTGTACTGTACTCTGTAAGCACCTGTAAGAAGAGTCACTTGCAGCAGCAGACGCTGCTGAGCTCTAATGAAATCCATCTGCCTTGTCCCACAGAGATCCTCATGTCTTAAGACATGGGATATTTGGATCCTAATAGCACAGAAGAACTGTGCAGATGTCAGCCAGCACCTGCTGAACTCAGGTACTCAATCATACAGAGGGTAGGCAGTTGCTACGGGTATCAGCAGCTAGCAAGCCTGCATCTTAGGCTCAAAATCTGTAGCTCAGAGTCTTAATCCTCTGCAGAAGCCAAAATAGCAGTAAGAACCCAGATTTTGTTAGATCACACAAATCCAGAAAAGTGGTATACAAAGGGACATGATCTTCCATAATTGTGTGTTGCCCCATGCTTCCCCATCACCTCTAAAAAAAATGGGAGACTTTCTTATGCAAACAAAATCATTTCAGCAGTTGTTTCACGCAGACATCCTCAAAGCTGACACTCACAAGCCAAGGGCCTATTTAGCTAGACCATGAGGTTACACCATTTACAAGCATCATCTACCCACAACAAGGTCAAGTCACAGCCACTGAGAAGAACAAGAGGCTATGAGTGGAAAGGAGAAGGAGATAATATAATAGGGATGGAAATTTTCATACTGAAACACCTCACTTGTAGAGGACTCAGTGGAGGGAAATACTGGTCCTTTTGCTCAGTTCTTTATGAAATTATTCTCGGAAAATAGGATTGCTTTCCCTACCGCCACAGTGGTTTTGGCAGTATGGGCTGACAAATTGACAGAGATACAAACAACGTTTCACTCAAGCCACATCCTCCAAGTAATATTCATGTTCTTTTGGGCCATAAAAAAGTAATGGAACACTGCTTTCTAGCCTCAGAAATAAATGCAATGTTAGCAGCATGTTAGGAACTAAAATCACACATTAGAAGATGCTGGCAGAGCCAGATTCCTTCCTGGTTGTGCAGATCTGGATAGTAATACAACAGGAGAGAATTGTTTGCCCAACTAGCTGGACAAGGAAAGAGCCTGCTGCTCCCCAGGCTGCTGAATGGTGGCATCGGGATCCTAATAACACAAGTAGTCCCTACCAAGCCAAGTTACATTAAGAAAGTCCCACTTGTCATTGTGCTGCATGCTGTGAATCCTTAAAAGCCATGCTGTTACCAGGAGGTCAGAATTTGAAATTTCCATGCCAGAGAGACAGACACCAACTTATTGTAGCACCACTGCTATGCACTATCAATACAGGTCTGTGGTATAAAGAGTAATATCTGCAATTCTTCCTTTAAAGTCCAATAGGATGCATAAGATCTCACCTATCCATGACAACACCACATAGCTAAGAACAAGCAAGAACAGATGTAGATAAATATATCTACTAGACACAGATCAGAAAGTACAAAAGCAAGAATTTGGTAAATATATATACCAGCAGAAGGTCAAACTACTGCTTAGGCTGTCTTACACCTATGATCCTGAGGATGAGAAAACACAACAGGTATCAAGGACATGTCAGGATATTGCATCTACCTACAGTATCTCACAGGCAGTAAGAGAAGTAAACTTCGTGGATCCCTCTGTGTCCACTGAAGATGAACTTAGATTTCTCTGTGGACGCCAGCAAGACCAGAATCACTCTTTATCTGACACAGCCATAAAAATGGGTTACTTCAGTACTGAAACATAGCCACATCTGAGGTGTGGGGGCTCCAGACACAAAGAAACCACACCAAGGCAGGTCTGAACCCAAGAGAGAAGCAGAAATGCCATCAGATTTCTGGCAGGTTTGTAGGAGGACCAGAGAGCACACACCCCCACTCCTCCAAGGGATTCTATTTTGATCTGTGACGATACATGGGTGTCAGCAGCGTCTGAGTGTAGAAAGAAAGAAATTCTCCCTTTTACACTGTGTTGGGATGCTCTGTCTGCTGCAGTGAAACAGGGAAGAAGTAAAACTGCTGAATAACAGAGTTCTTAACATTGCAGGCACTAATAATAGGATTAGAGAGAGAATAAAATCATATCTTCTTGGATTTGGAAGATTTGGAAGAAGCCAACTTCTGACTCACTCGCCCAACAAGTTGAGATCAGGCATGTCATGGTGTTGACCTTCTGAAGAAGGACTCCAATCAGCCCAGCAGCCACAATTGCTCTGGGTAGTTTCAGCCCATTACCTCCTGGAGCAGTGTTAGCAAAGGTCATGCTACATCGCAGGCCCTGGTTTCTTTGCAGCATGTCAGGCATTGCCAGCGTGCAAGGAAGGGAACTGGGTACAGGGAAGATCAGAAGAAATACACACAAATCGAGACACCTGCACCATTCATGCTCTTAGACACACTTTTCTCAATGCCTTGTAGCTGTGCTGCTGGGAAGCACAGACCCACAGTCTGTCTCACCAAACTGGGTAGGGGGGAAGGTTTTAACCCATGAGCAAGAAAGCTGATGGACCCCAGGAGATGCTGAACAAAGAGACCAAGGACTTCCACTACCTAAGCCAATAGACTAGAAAGCAGTTATAACCTTTCCAAGTGCTAGTGAGGGTATCCGCTAGGTGGACACAAAGGTCCATATTACATGAGCCTGGGTATGATTCAGACTTGAGGAGAACCTGCCAAGACCAGACTGACCCCTCGAGAAGATGAGTATTGGCAAAAAAAGGTTATTTCCTTATCAGGTATGGATGGGCCGCAACTCCTGCTAATTTTAAGGGGACCAGACAGATAAGGAGTGTCCAAGCTCTCATATAAAGATCTCACCTTCCCCTTAAACACTGGGAAAACTTTTATTTTCCGTGGTTACCTGTCTGCCTCATTAAGCAGCAAATCTAGCCAATCACCATATAGTGTAAAGGGAAAAAATTACAATATTGCAACAGGGAAAATCACAGAGTGTGATTATTGAATGGAATAATAAACAGCAGTTTAAACATAGCCTCAGAATAATATGAATAGCATTGTTAAACTAAATGCAAGGTACAACATTCATCATCAAATCATCTCTTGCCTCAGGTTACTACAGAGTAGGATCTGGAAAACGGCAGCTTCCTTATTTAAAAAAAAAAAAAAAGCCCTGGCTGCAGCATTTCAGAAATCCCTGTTTCAACCTGTTGGCAAACGCTGACTTTTGAACAGCAGCTACTGCATAAGTCTTCTTTTATTCTGAGCTCCAAGAGACACAGTGGGTGACTAATGAAAATAAGGGTCGGGATTTTAAAAGATGCTTAGTAATATCATTAGATACAAAAATAGCTTTTTTCCCTAGAACAGTGCTAGTGAACAACACTAAGTGAGCATCAAGAGACCAGCTCTTAACAGCCGTGCACAAAGCAAGAGAAAGACTGTGTTCCCTTCCAATACTAAACAAATCAAATAAAATAGAAAAAGCCATAAGGCAAAATGAAAAAAATCTCTCCTAAGCTTTCCAGCTAAAGCAAGGGAAAGAGGTGCAGGGGTGGGGGGCACTGAGCATTAAAAATCAGTTATCTGAGGTGGGGAACATCTTTGCTGTTTACACTGATATCAGATTCAGTGCCCTGACTTTCCCTAAACAAACAGCCCTCCACAGAGGGTTTTTATGGCAAAGCAGTGCTCATGAAAACATCAACCTTTCCAGTCTTTCCCAGAGCCATTTCTAAGAGAAGTTTTGGAGCCCCATAGTAATCAAAAGTCCATGTACGAGTTCTGGTTTCCCCATAATCATCTGCCCACGGCTAGCAGCAAAGTAAGACTACATAAGAGTATTTGCAAGGTGTTAATGTGTAATCCCTGAAGCTCTTTGACCTTCAGTCATTTGCTTGAGCTGATGAGAGGATCACTGCTCTGTGCCTTACTGAGGTACCCCTTGACTATGCACTTTACATCTCTGCAACACGTATAAACAGGATTTTGATTCTGCTACTGATATCTCTGTGTCAGAAACATGATCAGGTTTGTGCTCTTTTTACAGGCTTTTTTACAGGCACTTTTATTCCCTTTCTCTTATTATAAAGGAGAAGTTGCAAGATTTAAATATTGTCTAGATTTGAAGTAGAAACCAAATCTTATGCAGAAATATACTGTGTAATGTGGCCAGACTAGTCTAGTGTCCTGAGGACTGTAGCCCTACAGTACCTCAGTTTAATTAACATAAGTATCCAAAGAGAAGACCTGTTGTGATGATAAGGTCAGGTTCCTAAGGAAATTCAAAGCATTGATTCCAAATATTTGTCTGTGTTTTCTTTTTCTATCCCTCATCCTATCAAGTTTTCTTGGGATGGAACATAATTCCCAGGTAATTTTTACAACACTTCTGCATAAGAACTGGGCATGAGGTCCTGCCGACCCAAGTTCCTTGTTCTCCTGTAGCTTGCGGGAGGAGGATGTTTATAATCAGAGAGAAAAGGTGGGCCCAATTCTGCCTGCTGTTCTATACCTATAATCTCAAATTATCTTCCAGCTCCTGCTGATTTTAGGAGGATCTGCAGACAAGTAGCAAAACACAGGATTGGGACCAAAAAGCCCTGTGATTTTCAAGTCAGGTTTAACATGAAAGACAGGTGCCTCTTAGCCTTTACTATATTGCTTGGTATTGGGTCATACACAGACTGTCCCCACGGTATAATTAGGAAGCAGAATTATAACTCTTATCATAGCATGGGATGGGCTCAAAAGCCTTCTATTAAAATGCTTATCATCATTAAAGCCAGCGACATTTCCAGCCACACAGACAAGGATGATTTGGGGAGGACAGGGGAAGATCAGGACACCAGACAGAGAGAACAGGGGTTTAGAGAAGGAGATAAGAGACAGCAGCAGCAGCTCTCTTTCTCCTTACCGCTGACTAAATAAATAAATAAATAAATAAAAATAGTTACGTGGAAGTGGAAAGAGCTCTCTGCAGTCATTACTGTGCAAACACTTACCGCTTGGCTTAAACTTCTTATTCTCTTCCCCTTCATGCTCCTCAGACATGTACGCACTCATCCACATATATTTGCCTGCACAAGGACACTCCACGGCTTTGGATCTCTTCTGTTTTTAAAATGACAAGGACTGTCCCTGTATGCCTTTGGATTAGAGCTATTCTTCCTACCTTTTTAAATGTACCCACTACATGTTTTCTCACACACAGATGAAGTGAGCATCTCTTACTGCCTGGCCATCACACACACATCTTTAAGAAGATTTTTTTTTTTCTTCTTAGAAGGTGTAAAGGTTTAAGAGCAATATTTTTACAAATGTATATGTACATATATTCACAGGTATAATTGTATTGTTATTGCAATGATTTAGTCTGGCTTTAAAGCACTTAAGGTAAATGTGCCAGTTGTGGACTACAGTGAGGTTTCTTGTCTTGGCTATTCATACACCTCTCTGGTTTACAGCTCTCTGCTGAATATGATGAGAGAGATTTATTTGTGGAGTGGGCAGAGACAGAAGTGCGTTGTCGCATGATTTTTTTTTTTTTTAAGGGTTATTAATTACCATGTCAACCTTTGCTCTGCTGCTGCTGTCCACTTTTATTTTAGAAGCACAGCCATTCAACACTCTGATCGCACTGGGTTCCCCGATCACCCCATTTTCTACCAACCTTTTTGAATATTATTTATTATTCCTTATGTATCTGGGTGGAGGAGAGGGAGAGGGACAGCATGGCAGAGATGGGAAACATGAGCCAGAAAACATGCTTGCCTTGAATTGTCATCACACTGCCGTTGGAAGGAGCGAGCCGGAAAACTAGCAACAAACACTCGCACGCAAACACACGCCAGGCACACACCACATCGATCACGGGGAGTTTGCGAGCAGCCCCACAGCTCTTACCTGGGTTGTCTGGGATCCCTCTGCAGTGCACCTCCCTCAGCTCCCTCTCCCCTATTTTTCCCCACCGTGGGGAGCAGCAGAGCCGGTGCCGGTGCTGTGGCTGGGTGATGGAGCAGGTAGGGGATGGCAGGCAGCTGGCTGCAGCCTCGGCTGCCGGGCTCTGGCTCCTGCCAGGGCTGCTGCTGCTGCTGCTGCTGCTCCTGATGATGCCGAGGAGGAGGAGAGCCGAGTGAGGAGGAGGAGGATGCTGGCGGTGATGCTGTTGCTATGGTTACCCAACTCAGTGGCCGCGGCGGCACCGCTCAGCGCAACAGCTGCCCCAGCACCCAGATCTCCTCGGAACCCGTCACGGCCAAAAGGCCCTCAATGTACAGGCACGGGTATTTCACCCCAGAGCCCTTCCAGAGGGACAGAGATGGTGGGAGGATGGAGGTCACTGTTTGGTGCAGCGCTGGGGCTCCAGGAAAACAGATGGAGCGATGCATCCAAAATGTTTGCATTCTACACTTCTGGGTAAAGAGCTCATTGCTCTGAAAAGGTCAAACACCAGCTTCTAGGAGAGCAGAGTTTCATTTTTCAGGGGTGCCTTGCATTTTTATAAGGAAGTGAACAAAACAACAAAGCTGAGGAGGGGAATCATTTTCAAAGTTTCTGTTTTGATGCAATTTTAAACTTTTTCTCTTTTAAACTGAAGGTCAAACCTCTTTGTTTAAAACAGGACTTAAAAGTGAGATTTTACCATCTTCTTGTGTAAAGGTGTTTTTTGCATAGAGAAATCCCCTTACAAGTGAGTTCCTTGTGAGAGAGAGAACTGCCTCTTACCACGAAACAGTGAGAAAAAACTTTTCTGAAAGGAACACTCTTACACAGCCCAGGACACTAATATTTTCATGCCTAATTGCATGAAGCAAACAAGCTGAACTTTGCCTTTCTCTAGGGATCTGAAAATAAGAAAGGAAAAAGACCTCAGGTGGATGGGCTGCCACATGATCAAAATGCAGACTCCTAACTGAGAGAGACATGTGAAATCAAGGCATTCAGTTACCATTTATCTATCAAATACGCATGTCATGAGGCTCTCATTTTGCACTGGAACATCACAAAACACAGCAAGGTCATAACAATCAAATGTCACTTCCATCCAAAAATGTCAGTGCAAAGCTGCATAATGCTCATAAGCCATGACAGTTCTTTCAAGAGCTGGTACTATTTGCAGGACATTGTGAAACCCTGTGTAAAACCTACTGAAAAAGAAAAATCACTGGTGGAAACTTTCTAAAAAGATTTGCTTCCTACTGCCAGAGCTCTGCTTGCAGCCTGGATGCTGCAGACGATATGACTCTATGAGCTTGAGGCACCAAGAAGATGCAGTGGGTAGTGTTTCCTATTAAAATATCAGACCTGGAGAAATAATTGTAGGAGATGTGCTGGCGGCACCTTTTCTCAAGGTATTCTAGAAGACAGAGTCTCCACACCATGTTCATTTGAAAAGCCATAATGTGGTTCATATAAAGGCATTTCCTATATATCTCATTACTATGGGAGAACCTGGAACCACACAACTGAGGAGCAAAATGTGCCAGCCAGCATACATTGTCGGATTTCCTTGGAATAGCTTCCATTTCCCAGCATCCATGTATCTTATAAAACTAGTCATCATATAAACCATTCCCTCTATAGATTTTTTAATTAATATCTTTTTAGGCAACAATTCTGATGTCCACTCAGAGACTATATGGAATAGTTGACTCAAAGGGCCTTTCTACCACTCAAAAAAGAAATAAGAAACATGGTATCTATTTTCATCTTTAAAAATGTCGTGCATGTAAAATTAGACAGCACTCTGAACCCTTTCTCAAGAGCTAAAAAATAATATTTGGTGTATGTATGGCCCAGGGGATTCCCTGCTGTAATTTTGGGTGCAGGGGAAAAGATCTCATTGCAGTAATGACCATGAGCAAATCTAAATCACCCACTCCATAACTAACTAGCTGACAGCAAAACCCGTGGTTATTCTGAACAGATCACTGAAACCACAAACGGATCTTATTTCTGCTAAATCAGGGACCGTACTGCAAAATGTATCTTCTGAGGTACATGTAATCAGCTTGCAAGCTTATATTTTCCAACTTTGCTTATTAGGGCTATAGTTTGAGAGCTGCATCTCTGATTTCAAGAACACACATAAGAATAGCAGAAGATAGTTGGCCCCTTTGGCTTCAGGTGCTTTGGCTCAGCATGGCTGTGTTACACCACTAAGGATCTGCCCACCTTAATTCTCTTGTTGGCGCTAGTCTGCAACACTGAGGAAAAATCCACCCCTAAGGACATGCAGAGCCTGCTAAAACCAATGGCTGTTATACCTCACAGTCTGGACCCTGCAGAGTGTACATCTTCAACTGTGCCAAGGGAATACAAAGTGGATATAAAGCTCTAACAAAACAAAAATACCCAAACAAACAAAAAAAAAGGCGAAAAAATTTCATTTGATCTCAATCATGCAAGGAGGTCCTGCATGGTGGGATCAATGACTTGCACCAGTTCACTAAGGAAATAAGTCATGTTACAATATGTAAAGCATGTTGATTTCATAAGTAGATATCATTCTATAAAGAAAGGACATGTCACAGCCATATTTGACAGAGCCTAGAGGAAAGGCTGCATTTTCAGTCATAGCTTTCATTTTTAAGTGTAGAACCTATGTCATATCTTCCAGCCCTGCTTAGGAATTACAGACCCCTTAGGACATCTCAGATGGTACTAGACACCTATGTTTATGCACCTTAGTCATGTCTAGATTATTTTCTTGCTTTAAATACTGAAGAGAGGTAAATCAACTCAGCCTAACACAAACTTCTAAAACAAATCAGTTAAATTTTCCTTTGTGTCTCCTTTTCTCTCCCGTGTTGTTAGGAAGACACTGAGGCTGACTAACTTAGCTGTACTTATCTACAACACCCTGAGGTAAAGGCAAATCCCATCCCTAACTCTTGTATGAAAGAGCTATCCCACCAAATCAGACATCTGAGCTCTGATGCCTGTCAACAAAGATTAAAACCAAAACGTACCTTCTGGAAATGCCTTCTTGGCTGCCACCTTAACCCCTCAGGAGCTTGAGGTTTCAGCAATGAAGATACCTGTGTGACTGTTTAGCTGCTGAATGTGCCCAGACTGGCTGAAATCTCAACAGCACAGACATCCTTGGACATACTTGGTGTCCCAGAGCCCAGCATAGGCAGCAGATGTCATATTCTAGATTCTTTGTGTAGAGTCTTCAGGTTATTTAATAGTAACCTGGAGCAGATATTCCCATTAGGTAGCAGGATACCTAATAGTTGTTCAGTGGAGCAGTCCATCCTGCAGGGCCTACATTGGGCTGGGAATCATTTCTACAGGCTGTAGACTCCTTTTCAGTCTGCTACTCTACACAACTTGAGCTGTAGTGTAATAGTCAGTCTACCAATTCTGCTAAGAGCAGGATTTATAAAAAAAAAAAAAAAAAAGTCTTAAATTAATTGAAATAAGCTCAGAACTGCAAACTTCCCCAGGTACCTGAATGTCAGCACATAAAACCTTACACGATGAGGTACAAATGTGTGAGTTAAACACTCATACAGGACAAGGAAGTGAATGTGTCTCAGGCAAGCTGTCTCATGTGGCCGGGAAAGACCACAACACTAAGCTTCCACCTAGAGCACCCAATGAGTGGTCACAGGCAGAGACCACATCCGGGCTGCAACAGCTTTCTGCAAGCTCTCGGACACAGCCTGCAGCACGAAAACCCTGTGAGAGCGCACTGTGGATGTATAACATGTCAACACTATGGCTGGGGAGCAGAAGGTAAGGCTAAATGTGTGCTTCAGGCTAGCAGCAGGAAACTTGACAGCTCTGTAGTTAATGGACAGAGAAAGTACTCTTTTGATTAACTGAGAAGCTGAATTTATCTCTTGATTGCGATTTCAGGAAAAGTATCTGGCCCACAAGAACAGGCAGCACTTTCAGTCTTGGGGCTTTGATTTCTTCTGGATCCTCTATACCCTCTAGGAGCACTCAGATGGCCAAGACCCTTTTAGGAAGCATTGCACCATATTGCTGTAGCAGGATTTGAAACACCCTCTGATGTGAAAGGCAACACAGTCTAACATAATCCAGTTTCACGCTATGCAACAACGGAGCAGTTAAGCAAAGGAAGAAGGAGAAAAACAGGAGAGGGGATCAGAAGATGCCTTTCATGCAGCATTTTGATAAAATATGTCCAGAATCATTAACTAAAATATATCTATATTTTGATGTAGCTGGTGACAATCAGAGCTCCATCATTCATGCCCCATCATTGGAAGTGTTCAAAGTCAGGTTGGACGGGGCTTTGGGCAACTTGGTCTAGTGAAAGATATCCCTGCCCATGGCAGGGGCATTGAACTAGATGATCTGTAAAGGCCCCTTCCAACCCAAACCATTCTATGATTCTATGATTCTAATAAATATAACAGATTCTTGGGGAGTACCGCAGTATAAAGATTATGTTTTTAAAATAATGCAGCATTTTTAAAATCATGCAGCATTTAAAATCATGCAGCATTTTCACGTATCATACAGGAGAATTAAAGGTAAAGACTACAGCACTAGAAAAAGAATAATCCCTCGCAATATAAAGTATAATTGATCATTTTACTAAGTATGTATTTCACACAAAAACCACATAGTATAATATATACAAGAATCACAAAGACTTGGCTTCCTTTAGTAGTTGTATCCAAGAAAAGCTTCAAGGGTATAAGCTTATACTTCTCCTTACAAGTCCTTACATTTATCCCATCCTCAAGCCACAGAGTCCTCATTCAACTGCTATCCATTTAATGTTTTGTTTCATTCTGCCATTTGATTTGTAGTCCAGCATCTTACTTGTTACAGCTAACCTGCCAAGTAAACAGCCTTGTTTTAAGTAAGAAAAAGCTACATTTGCCCACCACTGCTTCCCTTACCCGAAAGGCAGTTGGAAATCTCAGGATACCGTCTTCTCATTCAGGACTCTGGAAGATTGCATACTAGATAGAAAACCCAGAGTAAATAAACTAAGCACATTTCAAATGCTTAACATGGTACAAACATCTGAGAGGACTTGAAGGAACTACAGCAGTATTAGGAGTTCAAAAACAATTTCTGAATTGTCTTTGTGTACCATAGAACAAAGCTCTGGAAAATAACACATCTACTGACAGTGAACTATAGGAATGAGGGATAAACACACTTTGGACATCTTTACAGAGTGACCAGTATTGGGTATCTACTTAAGCACATCTTTCTAGGGTCCTCTGCAAAATGCAGTATTTTGATTTGGAGGTATGTTTCTTATCTTACCAATGGCTCCACACACACATATTGCCACACATGTATAGTCACACCTTACACACATCCATCCCAGTCAACCTACAATATCCTAAACCCAAATCACTCAGTCTCTTCCTAAGTCTCTTGTTACCTCCTAGACGTCCCTCTGCCAATTTTGTTCTGTAAATCACAAGGGCAACTTCCTCCCCTGTTTAGCTTGGGCATAGTGCAGGGAGCCTTCCTCCCACCTTGGGTGTCCCAACTCCCACCTGGTGTCCCACCTTGGATCTGGTCTAACCTATAGCATCCCAGAAAAAGGAAGGCAAGTTGCAGAGAAATTCTTGTTTGACGCAGACTGGAAAACATCCAGTGCAGTCAGCATGTTGGGTGGGAACATAACTGTTTATGTCTAGTTGCCGCTGAACACCAGAAAACTGTTTATTCAAATGTTTATGGGCTGTCTTAAGATAGAAGTTCTGAGTGATGGACGCAACAGAAAGACCATTTCTTCTTCTCTTTTCTCTTTGGAGTATCTGCTCCCAAGCACATGAGTGCAAGTCTTCCAAAGAAAAGCATACGATCCATTTCTAATGTGGGCAAAACTGATTATTTCTCCTAGATACTTTTATGGAAACAGCTAAACTATTTTGGCTGCAGTTTTCTGAAATTAATTCAGTGCAAGGCAGATGCCCCTGCATAAAGAGTTTCAGCCCAAGCAATTAAGATACAGCAAAATTATAAGCAATAAAATCTAGAGTATTACTATAAGAAATGCTGGACAACCTTAACAACACTCATCGGTATCGCTCCTGCCTAAAATACATATTAATTCACTAAACAGCCAGATGGGCTTGTTTGCTTAAGACTTTTCCCTAATGGTTTTCAGCTTCTTTTTTATATATGTCTTTTATAATGCAAAATACCAGTTGGCAGGCAGTACTAGTAGTACCTTCCTACCAAGTGGAGTTTGCATATAAAGATTTAAAAAAAAAAAAAAGAACCAAACACTTGTCTAACATTACTTCCAAAAAGCTTCTCATTGCAGCCTTGCAAGTAGAGGAGAAACATCATCCTCATTTGTGTCTAGGTAAACCATGGTACAAATAATCTAAATGTGCTTGAGGAAATTTCTATTACAGGTAGAAAATGGACAGGGTAGCAAACAGCTTACTCAAAGATATGCTTGCATGCAACATGTTATTCAGCCACTGGATGGCAATCTGTTGTATGAAACCCAAGCAAGTGGCCAAACCAGCACTTTCAACAGCAGTGGATGTTAATATTTGAGATCTGAACACCTAGTTTAAGTTGCTTTAAGTGCTCACCTATAACTTCCAACAACCATATTGCTTTCTAGGTCAACACCACTCCAAAAGCCATTTACACAGTAGAAAGATGGAAACCGCTAGAGAACACTATGTTTTCCTTGGCTTAAGGTGGAAGTGCAATGGTATGAAGGAGTAAGATCAGGGAAAAGTCAAACTCTAAACAGTTCTGACAAGTCTGGGCAAAGCAATTTAAGATGTCATTGTCCAGACTGATGAGTCCCACCTTTGTACCACAGCTCTATAGACTCCATTGCAGCAAAAACAGAATAGGATATTTTTCAGTGTCCCAACCACCCCTGTTAATGATAGAAGTTGCTAATGGACACTTCCTTACCTCATATTCAAAATGGCGTTCAACAAATGGGTCATCCATAGCATCATGAGGTGGAAGGAGCTCAGTGCAGCAACTTTTGAGGCATGTCTACATTGCAGACTGCTTTGGAAAGACTTGCACAGCTATTGGATGGAGCGTAAATGCAGCAGTACATTGCTTAAGTGAATCTATTACAAGTAGAGATACATACCCATTGATTCCCTCTCTCACTACCTTGTGTTCATTCTCCTGAGTTACTAGTAGGCATGAAGCTTCAGATCCTCCCTCAGCAAAGCAAGCCAAGTTAGCAAGTTTGTAACAGTCACAATAAAGTAATCTAGGAGACGGTAAGGAGGAGCAATGAACCTATAACCAAAAGGCCGTGAAGATGATATATACCATAAAGCTGAGTTCCTGTGTTCTGGCAAGTCAGCAGAGCAGGCTAGAAGCACAGATCAAAGTAACCCATTCATAAGCATTAATGGTTGAGAGACTATGACTTCCTTCTTTCATTCTGTAAATGGCTAGAATTTCATGAGGTCTCACTTTAAAAAATAAAAATAACAGAGCATTTCTGGTGTTAAAGTAAATTTCATTTCTGCTCTACCTGTCCCTGAATGAACTCAGACAAGTGTCCATCCCATGGTTACCCTGCCACAGCCATAGCAATACAGCTACTGTGTAATTGCTGTCCATTATAGCAAGTGCACGCACCACACAGCCTAAAGGATAATCAGATGTTGGGGACAAGATTCCAGGAACCTTCTCTGATCAGAGGTGAGCTGCTGGCTCATTTCAGGGGAGCTTTTCCTTTGATGCTTGCTTTCATTTTCTTTGTTATTTTCAGGGAAGGAATGAACTGGAAAATCAAAGAAAATACTGGGATGTTTTGGGTGGAGAGAAAAAATACAGTTCATGTAGAAAGGTGGGAGTTTAGTGCACCCAGACTTCTTGAAGTGCCTTACAATTTTTGGGCTTGCCTATGTAATTTGAGGATTGGAGGCAGAAAATTGCTTGCCATTCAGAGCACAGTGTCTGAGTCTCAGTCTTACTAACCTCTGAAATCCCATAGACCATGGCTACATAGTGCCAAAGGACCAGTTCTCACCTGTCTCCGGGGTGACTGGAAAAATTAGTCAGAAGAAACTAAACCTACCTGCTTTGTAGAGCTAATGCCAAAAAAAACTCCTCTCTTCGCATGTAAGACCAAACAGTGGTTATGAAACACACATGTGTTGTAACTTCAAGATAAGCTAAACGTTAAGGGTTTTCATAAACGGGACTATGCAAGCTATATGACACTCTTTGGTCTGTGGTAGTTCAAAAAAAGGTGAAAGATCTTATCTTGCATAAGAAATCACAGAACCGTGTCTTAATATCTGTGTAGACATCTGCTGTTCTTCTTATAGTTTATTATTTATTGAAGAGAGAATAAGAACTACTAGAAGTCTAAAGCAAGAGGTAAACCACAGGTGCAGAGAGCAACCGTAGGGCTTCAGGGATTTGCCTTAGCATAGGATTTATCTTCAAGTCCACAGGTACATAATTCAAAGATATTTCCTCCTCTTCATTTGTCAGTATGCTTCTATTGAGCATACGACAACAAGAGTCAGTGATAATACATGCCACCAAATGGGTTATCTCAATGGGGAGGGCAAAGACCAAGTAGATGTGGAGATAGAGCTAATCTGGAATGATGGCAACATAGCACACTCTCACTGCATGTCCCAGCCACGTAGGCATATCTTTAACACTGAGACCATACAGCCTGGATATTGATACCTAAAGATATTTGAATGACTAGAGATGGAAGGACTTGGGCCTTTGTGTGTTTACTAATTTCTCAGCTAGAGGCTTGACATGAACAGGGAGGGATTTGGTTTCCCAGTAAACTGAACCCCCCAGCAGAACTCACGTTCAGCATTCAATCAAAGCAGAATATCCTTCTGCATGCTATTACAGAAAATACTGATTAAGAAAAGGCGTTATCCAGCTCCAAAGGAAGAAAAAAGAAAATTGTTGAGGATTTTCCCTGCAGATTGCCCCGGTTATTCTTGAGGAACAGCTGCAGTACACCTTACATAATTTAGCGTGGTCAGAGTCCAGGGGATGACTGCAAAGCCTGGATGTACATGTGACAGAAGGAACAGCACTTTCCTTTTCCTTCTCTGCTTCCCAGATCTGAAGAGGGAAAAAACATGTTTTTGTTTCCCCTGTCCCATTCCACCCCAGCAGGAAAAATCCCACCTGCACTAACAGCAACAGAGCCTTAATCAGAGCCAAAGCCCTGGGCACGGCTCCATCAACAGAGTATATTTTATGGTCTTTCCTGCCACATAAGTGCAACTATGAAACTCTATGTGCACACACCACAGCGTAGGTGGGAGCGTGAGGCACCTGGCACTACTCTGCCCACAGCAACATCATGGCATAACAGCAAGAATACTGTTATATATAGATCCAGCAACCAATGAGGAGAACTGCAAAACATGGCTCTTACAAACACTGCTGTATCTTTGGAATCACTGATTCAGTGTAGGGGATTGGGAAGGAAGAAACACTGGAAACAACAGAGGCTGTGGCTGATGGACTGCAGAAAAGGCTCAGGGGGTCCTGGTGGACAGTGAGCTGAATGTGAGCCTTGGCAGCAAAGACCAACAGCCTCCTGGGCTGTAACAACAGGGCCACAGCCTGTAGATCAAGGGAAGGGATTATCCCTCCCCTCCTCAGAACTCTTCGGACCACCTAAATACCATCTCCAGTTGTGATCCACCCAGTACAAAAAGAGTGTGGATAAACTGGAGCCAGTTCAGCGGAAAGCTACTGGGATGGTAGTATCTGAAGCACTTGGCCAGAAAGGAGAGGGTGAGAGACCAGGGCTTGTTCAGCCTGGATAAGAGACTGCTTTGGAGGGACTGTTGAGGGGTCAGCAGCCACCTCACTACCTATGGGGAGAGGTCATCAAGAAGATGGAAGAAGGTTCTTCACAGCGGTGCATGGTAGGGGGTCAAGAGACAATAGGCATAAGCTTAAATAAGGAGATTCAAACCTTTTCCCCATGAGGACAGTCAAGCAGTGGAACATGTTGTCCAGAGAGGTTGTGTGGTCTCCATCCCTGGAAGTTGTCAAGACTGAACTGGATAAAGCCCTGACCAATCTTAACCGATCCCACAGCTGACTCTGCTTTGAGCAGGGAGCTGAGCTAAAGACCTCCTGAATTATGCTATGATACCTATGACTTGGCTCACTACAAAAGTCACTTTCCCAGTTTTCCAAATCTTCCCTTAGTAGCCTGCCTTGCACTCAGTCTGTGAAAGGAAAAACAGAGATTATATGCATGCGTACTTCTCAGTGACGACATTCTGGCTAACAGATTGGCACAGCAGGTAGATGTCAAACCAATAAAAAGGAAAACTAAAGAATGCTAAAGATAATCACTGAATTTATCAGAGCATTACATCACATTCTTTTTATTTTCCTTTCTTCTCTAGTCACAAACACAGCAATAGCATTGGCTTCATTACCCAGCTCTGAAATTAAATGGGGCAAGAGAGAGACTCAATCTCTTCAACACAAAGGGAAAAGTAAATATTTCCCTCTGCCTTGAAAGCCTGCATGACCCAGTTCCCTGCCAACACCCAGATATGAAAGAGATATGAAAGAGAAAGGAGGGATAGATCAAGGTGAAAAGCAGTAAAGGCTCTTCTTATAGGCTGCCTGTTGAGAAGTGATGAACCCTTATCTATTTTTTTGTCCAGTTGCCATCATAGAACATGCCCTTGTTTGCCCTGCCGCATGGGACAAAGGATGGTAACAGCCCCTCTATGCTTAAATTAGGTGTTAGCATCATCCTCTGCAATCTACATAAACAGCCCAAACCAGCACATAGTGTTTGGGTTTTAACAGGGCAAAATAGTKTCCTTACACCTGAGTGGCCACAGCACAAACCCATGACAAGCACAACCTCCTAACAGAAATGACAGCACATTGCATGTTGCATGTCACTGGATGTAAGGTGGCAAAAACCTTAAGAGAGCTTATTCCAACCCTGGCTATCTTGCTATGAACTCCACAGGCTCCTCCAGGATCCCAGCCCTCAGAAGGTAGTTATACCTTTCCCTTCCAGGCAAAAGCAGACTTGTTAATGTGGCCAGATATCTCACACCTATATTTTTGTGGAGAAAAAAGTGGGACTGTTTTTGTTCTGCTCTGTTCTGTCACCAAACAGCGTCATTACTCACTTCAGGGTGAACTTTAATAAATCTGCTGAGCAACAGCTATGACATAAGGAACAAACAGGGTCAGGGTGGGTGCAGAATAATGATGTGTCACCCAACAAGCAGTTGGAAGTGATTCTGCACAGGGCGTAAAGAGATTGAAATGGGAGACTTTCTCAATCCTAGCCGTGAGCAACAGGACTGTGTGCTTTGGCTAGTCCTGCTGCAGGCTCTTCACTGTAGCCCTGGGGAAGGAAAATCCCGGTGGCGTAGTTCAGTCTGTTTAGGTAGGAGAGCTCTCTCCTCTGGAGAGACCTGGATCTCCAGAAAGCCATTCAAAGGACACCCATTTGAGCTTATCTCCAGCCTACCCTGAGCAGTAGCGAGGAAAAATATCTGACTCAAGCTTTCACATTTTGGGCTGCTTCGTCTTAGGGAGCCAGAAGACTGAATACCTCTGGAGGCCTGAGAGGGCTCCCAATTTCCAGATTTGCCTGGAGACCAGGCCCAATGGCTACCAAAGCTAATGATTTCTCTGCCTGTTCAGTGAAGGTGGGCCAGCCTGCAGGCAAGAGGGATCGGGCACTGTAGCCTCCTAAGGGTCTCCCCTGGGACAGCACGAGGACTGTTGCGCATCCCTGCTTCCAGGGGGGGCTAAGAGTCAAATGTCTTAAATACTTTTTAAGTACCATAGCGGGAAACTCAGCCAGGTGGTCTGAAGTATGTGGCTGAGCACTTTGTTCCAGGTCCTCCAGAATCTACAAAAACAATGCAGAAGTCCCAGTTTTCTAGTTCCTTATATTTTAACGATCTAGAATCACACATGAATATATATACATAAATATACAGACACATTCGTATCTATATCCACAGATACAGTCTGTAGAGAGATCTATATATTAATTTATACAAATGCAGACAGACATTACATATGCAAGTATACACACACAATCTGATTTAGTCCATAATCACATATTCACAAGATATTATACGTGTTTGTGTGCGCTTTTGTACATACAGGCACAAACACAAATTTGGGTCTTACAGAACTAAGCTAGTTACGCATAGTTTTAGTGCACATTTAGTACAAATATGGTTTCAGTCCATGTTTCTAGAATGAGTTAATAATTTAATTATGCCTCTCTTCCTATTGAATTTGAAATTTTAAAAATATTTTGAGAAGATGACTAATACAATGCTGGTTCTAAAGGATCAGCTCAGTTTCAAAACAAAGTTGTTTTCTAAAATATTCTCATATTTATATTTCTCAAGTTCTAAATTACCATAAATTTACATTTTAAATTACCCAAAAGGTATTTGTAGGAAAGTTCAACAAATCTGTTTCAATCACAAGGAAAATAATCTCTGAACATATCAATCTTTCCACAATTTCACATACATACAAAGATTTTGTCAGCTTAATCTTTTAAAAGACTAAGAAATCTGACATGAGATTGGAGTTGTTGATCAGTTTTGCAATATATTTTTTCTCCTGTTTCTCTAATACGACAAATCAATGAAATAAACTGAATCCTTTGAATTCATACTGTGAAGGACATTAGAAAGTTTTTCCTACTATTTCAATTGTTATTCCATTTTCATTTTTTTCTGCACTTCCCTTGTTCATTTCCCGCACACAAACAAGTCCTTGGACATTAGAACGCACCAGAAGATAAGGCGTGCTGAACGCTAGAGGGCAGATTAGAAACAAACCATCAAGTTCATCGCTCATTATTCAGCCACTGAAATAAAAATTTTCAACTAGTAATATTTACTCTTTCCTTTTGCATTCCATAAGAAATTGTGGCTATTTTAACTTTAAATATCTACGCCAATGATCATAATTGCATAGCATTTTATTTTCTCTTAAGTATTCCTTGAGAACCAAAGCACGAAACTTCATGGAAAGAAAAATCACATTCAGGCTTTGAGGTTGAAGGACTGTTGCTTACACGCTTCCAGCAGCTGATGGAAAATAGCTCATGGCACTAAGACTATACATAGAGTGAGCTCTAGTGCAGACCAAACCAGAAAAATCCTTCACACCCTTGTACGTATACTGGTACTGAAAGCATATCTGAGTTACAGTGACCAACACCCAGGACTAAAAGTTTACACATTAAAAATGAGATTCACTTGCTTGGCACCCATTTCCCTGCATGTTTCCTCGCTCCAGCCTGGTCCTGCATTTCCTCCACCCCTGCAAACACTGATCAGCAATTATGTGTCCCCTTTCCTATAACCTCATCCACTGAGTTTCCTGCATTTGGGAGACAAAGATGAGATTTCTATCACTCCCAGCCACTAGTGGTCTCTGATACAGAGGCAGAAGTCACATGCACAGCAGAAGTGGCATGCACATTCACGAACGTTAGAGGGTTTATCTTCTTCATGCTGCCAGAAGCAGCCAGCCCATAAACGTTTGAGACAATTCACCTCATATCTCAGGACAGCTTGAGCGAATGCGTTTTTTAAGTCAGTCACGGCCTCACAGAAAGCTCTGAATCACACCTGGGGTGAAGCAATCATGCTTAACTCTTTTGTACATCCTTAGCACGTCTCTTCACACCACCAGGAACCTAGAAGACTGCTGTAATTCAGAGGTATGTCTCAGTACTATTTACAAACACACCTCCTTGTGCAGCACTGCTCTCTCAGCATAAATGCAAATACAGACTCTGCAGTATCATCTCACACACATAACATTTAGTGCTATGCAGATCATGCCTAGATGTTTTGGGAAGCTGCTTTCTTCTAAATGCTGAAACAAATAAAAAAATCTGCTATTCTTCAAGCCATGATTTTTCCTGGCAAACCTCAGTGCAGGGTCGCTCAGAATATATCTTGTGGATTCAGGCAGGCAGAGGAAACAAAAATAGCCAGTCTCTGCTGGCTGAGTGTATAGGCAGAGACATGCAGCTGTATTAGTGTGGCTTAAAGCCTGAACTACTGTATCTCAAGGGCTCTCAGAAGGACTTACTAACTTGGGTACAGATACATGTATCCATGTTATATGACCTCTGGCGCAGAGTGGGCTCTCACAAGCATGCAAAAATGCAGACCACAAACTTCGTGCTTCCAGTCTCTTCTGGACCATCAAGGAGAGCCAAGACACTTCTCTCAGCCATCCGAAAATGGAGAAGAAATGCAACACGAGCATGATAAACCCTCAGGCAGGGCAAAATGGGCACATCAAATGATCCCACAACAGATGCCATGTCCCCCTTCGTAAAACACAACAAACACTGAGATCCTTTAAAAATCACTCTGAGAAGCCTTATAAGAACCAGATAATATGGTCATTCCTGCGTTTCTCTGTGGTGGGTTAGCCTTGGCTAAGTGCCAAACTCCCACCCAGCTGCTCACTCACTCCCCCTCCTCAACAGGTCAGGGGGAGAAAATAGGATGAAGAAGCTCATGGGTCAAGATAAAGACAGGGAGATCACTTACCAGTTACTGTCACAGGTAAACCAGACTTGACTTGGGGAAATTAATTTCATTTATCGCCAATTAAAATAGATTCTGATAGTGAGAAACAAAGACAAACATTAAAAATCCACTGTTCTTCCACCCTCTTTCCCCCAGTCCCACCTTCACCCCTCCACTCCTGACTCCTCTCCCCGTGAGGGTCGCAGGGGGTGGGGATGGGGGTTGCGGTCAGTCCATCACAGCCCCTCTCGGCCGCTCCTCCCTCCTCACACGTCTCCCTGCTCCAGCGCGGGCCCTTCCCCGGGCTGCAGTCCTTCAGGGACAACCTGCTCCCGCCGGGGCTCTCCACGGCCGCAGCTCCTGCAGGAAATATCCCCCTGCTGCGGCCTGGGGCCCTCCCCGGGCTGCAGGGTGGGTCTCTGCTCCAGCGGGGTCTCTCCAGGGCTGCAGGGGATCCCTGCTCCGGGCCTGCAGCACCTCCTGCCCTCCTCCTCCTCCGCCCTCGGGCTCCCTCTGCTGCTGCTCCCTCCTTGGCTTCCTCCTCCTCTGCCTGTGCCGCCTTTTGCCCTTCCGGGAACCTGTTTTCCCCCCGGYGCCCCCAGCTCGGCTGAGGGGCTCAGCTCTGTCCTGCGGTGGGGCCGCTGGAGCCGGCTGGGACCGGCTGGAACCAGCTGTGTCCGGCTCAGGGCAGCCCCGGCCTCTCCTCACAGAGGCCCCCTGCAGCCCCACTGCCAGTGCCTGGGCATGGACACCTGATATTCTGATATATTTATTTGCTGTGAATTCAGCAGAGATGTTATTGCGACATGTCTCTGTGGAAAAACAGAACGCCATCGAATGACCTAAATGTGAAGGGATACTAAGTCATATGTTAATAAGGACAAAACTATGTCCCCTGGAGAGGAAATAAACACCAATTTGTGCCTTCAAAGTCAACTTATTATTTCCTTTGTGGTCTGTTATGGCCCTTATTACCACATGTCCAACAGACTGCACCTCATCTTTGGTCATCCCCAAGGAGCTTCCTTTCTGTGCATGTGAGAGCTCAGACCCGTGAGCAAGTTCCTCACAGCAAGGACAAAGCCAACACAGTACAGGTACAAATGGCAAAGTATTCTGAATTTGTTTTAGTACAGGTAAGGAATTACCCATATAGTTGTAAAAAAGCCTGGGGTGGCCTCAGATGGAATTGTATTTACATTTCTAAGCACCTGTTTTTGAGATAAAAGAATGTAAATGGAAAGAGCAACAAAAAACTAAGATCGTTGGGCGACAAGGATACACAAAAAGCTCGACTTGGCATAGGAATATAAAGGTTGAGGGAGAATAGGGTGACTCATGCTTGTAAAGGATGAATGTCAAGATAGTGTAAGAGTTACCTGACTTTAAGTATGATACTGGCACAAGATCAATTGGATATATAATGTTCAGACATAGACTTAGGCTGGAAAATTGCAAGATGATTTCTAACAGTCCAAGAACAGTGGTTTTGTCCAGGCAAGATTGATAAGGTTTGTCATGGATTGAAGAGAGAAAAAAAATAGCTTCTCTTGATACTACTAGACATCGTCTTCTTCCTCAGATCTCAGAGGGGATTTGTTAGATTGAATTTCTGCTGCTGCAGGAAGATAGGGTAAGTGCTAACAGCCACGTCTCCTACTTCTTGAGGAATCATATCATAGCAGCTCTAGGTTTCACACTGGGTATGGGGAGGTTAGTATTATTTATCAAGCACCAAATGATTCCAGTGGTTGTGCTAAAAAATTGACTTATTTTGGAATGGGTATCAGCAAACTTGAGGGCAATTTATGCCTCTAGCCAAGACCTGGTATAATTTTTTTAGATATCACTGTCAGCCAGTTTTTTAACCCGCAATTTGGCACTTAATGCACACTCATTTAAATGGAAGTGAGGCAACCAAACACCTTGGTAAAACTGGCCCCAGATTTTTTTCATACTTAAATCCCTGGTCAATAAATAAAACATAGAAAATTTGTGCTGCTGTTCTTTGGCCTTTCTCTAGACTCAGTTGTGAGCTCTGTGGTTCACTGAAGATACCTTAGTCTTAGTATGTGCTTGCACAGCAAATCAGTCTGGTGGGGACTCCTGTTCTTATTGTGACATAAATAACAACAGGAGCTGGGAATGCATAAGTAATTCACATGTGCCACCAAGTATAATCCTCCACCCTCTTTAATAAAAGAATACTCTGCAAAAATACCTCTAAACCTCTGTAAGAAATTATATGGAGGGGAAAAAAAAATCCCAGCACATTCATTTGTCCTGGTTTTGTAACACTTGAGCAGATTTTGCCCATCTATTAATTTTGCATGCATTACACATTCGGGCTAGGTACTAACTGCACATTTGTACTTACCTAGAAGAAAGGAGGTCAATGCTAGAAGTGTCCTGGATGGCAAACTGCTTCACTTTCATCTTAATCAAATAATGAAAGAATTGAAAGTAATAATGAACTTACAATAAAGCAAGGAAATATTATGTAATCAGGCCCATTCATATAAATAGATCTTAAATTCCTGCTTATTTAACTTTCTAAGTTTCCCCTATTGAATAATACATAGTCTATTGAACGATTTAACTTAGAACACAGAGCTGAATGTTATATATTAAATATTAAGCATATAGCAAGGAAAACAGTTGTGTTCCTTGTGGGCATACAACTCTGGGCTGCTGGCTTAGTGGTTCAGAGGAACGCAGAAGACCATAGTCCCCATGGTGGAAAATAAGGATGGAAGGAAGCAAAGGGAAGATTTCTGTGACCGGTGGGCTTTTTTCTACAAATTTAGTGAATCTACATTGATGTGTGTCATAAAAATAAGATATACCTGAAAAATCATCTCTCCCACTCTACAGAATATTTTTCATGGAACAGTTCCTTTGGCAGCAAAAGGAGTTGTAGAAGACTGATAAATCACATCAGCCACGCTGATTGCATAATGTTAGAGTGTAGTGCAGTATTTCTCATTCCTTTCATTATTTATTTAACCTTTTCAATGGAAAATAAAAGGGTCTTTTTATGGACTATTATCCCTTGAAATGCAGAACTTCACCAAGTTGAAAGGCTTCTGATGAGACAGACTAAATAGAATTGAGCCAATTATTTGGGTACAAAAAATTTATTTGACTATGTTCAGCTCCTCTGACCCCCTAAGCAAGCAGCCACAACAGCAGAAGGTGTTCAAGAACGCAGCGCACTTTGAAAATTTGTGAACTACTCAAAACAGTCAAAGAAACTGGGYGGCATATGAGGTACTATAAACTAGGGAAATCTTACTGAAGTGAACAGCTAAAAATGGTAGAAGGTTGAATATAAAACTCATATCAGGGTCTGTCAATGAGAAGTTTGGAAACTTCTTATAAAGTTTGTTCCTTTAAATATGTTTGATCAGTGTTTAAATGCTTAACAGGGTGCACAGAGTACCTGGTGTGGTCTAGTTGGACAAATTCAATTAGTTGTTCTGAACACCCTGGTCATCTAAACTGGAAAAGGTTGGCTAATACCTGGAGATAGGGCAGAGATTCATCTTTCGAAGAGCCAGCCATGGTAAATCTCATGTCCCAGTGTAATCACAGTTGAAATTTCAGCTAGCTTTAGGACTAAGCACAGAGTAATTGTGGGTGAAACTTAACAGCTGTACTAAAAAGTACAAGGATATATTCTGGCCTTAACTTTCTCAAACCGGAATTGCACTGCTTGCTTTGTATGAAACAAGTGTGACCTGCAGTTGTGTTAAGCGAACAATGATGGATGATTGCCTGGGCAATGTAAGAAATAAGGGCCCTCATTCTTTTACCTGAAGTAACTGTTCTTTCTTTCATATACCTAATTACTATTCATGGTATCTAAGATTTTTATTGAACTATTTAGCAAGATTTAGGTGCTGGAAAAGGCTGAAACAACACTGCTACCATTCCCTTTATGAATCCATTAAAAAGGGAGCATACACCTTGCTCTTGAGCAAAAACACATCAAGGAATTTTTTTGTCCACAATATTTACTTGAAGTTGAAATTAAACAACAAAATATCAGAGAAATGCATTGTCCATTCAGAAATATACTTTCAACAACACAACACCTCTTATGTCTTGCCTCCTCTTTATACTTTCCTAGAGAAAGGATATAGGTGTACTTGTACATTGTTCAGCCTGTGGCTGTGTTGTATTAAATTCTGTATGAACAGGAAAAGAAACCTTGTCTCTCAAAATATACATATAAACCAAGTGCAGAGTTTAAACTATTCCTTGCTGTCCAACAGAATATACACAATACCAAACACAAGGTGCCCGCTAGGTTAATTAGAAACCTGAGCTTTCTCAGTGATCATTGATATTTTCATGAAGACAACACACATAGAAATAGAGGTGGGTCAGCAGGATTAATTACAGTAAATTGGACACAAAAAAACCCCCTTGGATTATGTTGCCAGGATATGAAGTTTTTAATTCTAACTGAAAGAGCAAAAGGTATTCTCAAGTCACTTGAAGTTTTTGTTTTGGTACAGACATATGCTCATGTTGTGCAGATCTACTTAGAATGCAGCTCCTGAATTTGTGCACCGTTGTAACAAAAATAATTAAGCATACGGCCAGCTAGTTGTGATGGAGAGGCCATTGAAGAAGTGAAAACGTTTTACTAAGCAGAAGAAACTTGAGGCTTGCCTGCAATATTCTCTAAAAGTATTAGGGCTGAATATGCACTATAAAACTTTAAAACATTCAGTGGAAAACTTCAAATTCATGCTGACTTCATTGATTTTTTACAGCTTCTTCCTGTAACATTTTATGAAGAGGAGATTTTCTTGACAGTAAACATATTCCTATACAACAACACATTTAGACAAGTGTTTAATTTCAAGTACATACTTAATTCCCATGGTTTGCTGAGTCACGTTCAAACTCTTAACTGAAAGCCTAAGGCACTTTTGCCTGGTATCCCAGATTACCATCCTGGATCAGAGAAGTTGTCCATTTATTACAGTATGTTTTATCTCCCTGGTATTAGAGGCTTCAAGGGATGACACACTTAAAATCCACAAGGGGGAAATTTGATCCATCTCACCTGATCTTTATCAGTCTTCCGGATGCCAAAGCACAAGATTTATGATCCACTCCAAAACATTTACCATCAACATCACTGAGTCTCTTGTTACCCATGTACAAACATCTAATCCCTTTCTAATTCACTTTCACTACTGCTCTTAGGAGTTTGCAAATCTTAATCACAAACTGTGTGGAAAAGAACATTTTTGTTGGTTGAATTTGAACTTCTCACTATTTAGTTTCATTGACTGTGCTTTGGTCCAAATGTTCAGATATAGGAAAAACACAGAAGCTCTTGATCTACTTCCTCTAGAGTATTAAATATTTTTTTTTGTTTTATAGTATTAAACTTCATAGCTTTGCTTCAGAGGAGACCTCTCCCAGCACTCTACTAGAGTAATCACCCTTCTTTGCATTCACTTGAGGTCTGAAATATCCTTTCTGAGATAAGGTATCAGTTCTGCACATAGTATATCAAGCAAAGATGCACTTTTTTCTCAGTAGCCTCCAGCACAGTCCTTGTATATCACAATGTGTTTTCTGCTTTGCTGTTTAAAATTGCAGATGACAAAACCAGAACTAGTTGGGGTTTTTGGTTCAATGAAATCTATTCTGAAGCAGTTAAAACTGTAAAAGTAGTCACATTTTTCTTTCCAAATAATGACAACCATCCCACTTTGGACCAAATGATTGTTTGAGATGTCTTTCAAGAAAGCAAAGTATGTTGTTTATACATTTACATACATATAAAAGTTTCTTTCCAATAATCTCAACAGCAACTGTGATTCCAGTTGCAGTGGACATAAAAGGAAACTGTTTGTTTAAAATTCAGCCTTCTTAAAAAAAAGAAGTTACCACACTGAGTTCTACTTCTGTCTTTACACACTCTCTCTGATACTTTTTATGCTTTCATAATCATATTATCTGGCTTTTGAAATAACTTCCCCCTTCTGTATGAAAGCCTGAGCTAGGCGAAAGAATCAATGAATCTGCCATTCATGTACTGCTGAACGTGAATAATAGAAGCCAATGGAAGAAAAGGAGTGATTTCCATCCCTCTCCCCCCTTTTCTAATCTCTTTCTTTTAGGATTGTGTTTCGGACAGTGCCTTTAGATAGCGCTGTCCAGTTTA
Source organism: Phoebastria nigripes (assembly GCA_035582835.1). Taxonomy (NCBI): domain Eukaryota; kingdom Metazoa; phylum Chordata; class Aves; order Procellariiformes; family Diomedeidae; genus Phoebastria; species Phoebastria nigripes. The sequence continues at coordinate 335,754 of JAYKAV010001389.1, forward strand.
ATTTGACAGCAGTCTTTGGAACTGAAAGAGGACTGTATTTCTCAGGTGTGCAGGGCAGCTGCACCTCTCCCAGCAGTTTCAGCCAAAGTACGTGGGAGTGTGGCCCTGCAAAATCTGGCCATTAATGAGTGTCCCTCAAACAGCATACAAAGTGAAGAGCTTCATTTTTGCTAGCTGCTTGGTGGCATTGCTTCTGAGGAAAGAAAAAGCCATTTCAAACTTGGTGATTTAACTGGGCTTAGCAAGCTTGGTAGAGCCTGCAAGAGGAACAACCATTAGAGACACTCGTGGAAAGAGAGAAAGGTGGGAAGCAAAGGCTGACTGCCAGGGTCAGAGCACAAAATTAGTCTTGATTTCTGTTTTTGTTTCCTCTCTGCATAGTTCTAAATTCTTTTGGTTTTTTTCAAGTATGAAGTTCCTGAAATAGCAACAGCTAGCGTGGATGCAATAGACATCATTTTAGAGATGTGAGGGGGTTCATTTGTGGAAGTTAAAGGAAACAGTGAGGAACTACTCAAAGCTAAACCTCAAAATGTAATATATTTAGAGTATTCAGAGCATCTATATTGCAATGCTGTGGTAATATATGGTGGTATCTCCTGCTAGGTGGTACTGATATTGGAATATGGAGTTTCCTCTATATCTAAAAAATAATCTTTAAATAATTTGAGAATCATAGAATGGTTTGGGTTGGAAGGGACCTTTAAAGGTCATCTAGTCCAACCCCCCTGCCGTGGGCAGGGACATCTTCAACTAGATGAGGTTGCTCAGAGCCCCATCCAACCTGACCTTGAATGTTTCCAGGCATGGGGCATCTACCACCTCTCTGGGCAACCTGTGCCAGTGTCTCACCACCCTCAGCGTCAAAAATTTCTTCCTTCTATCTAGTCTGAATCTACCCTCTTTTAGTTTAAAACCATTCCTCCTTGTCCTGTCACAACAGGCCCTGCTAAAAAGTTTGTCCCCATCTTTCTTATAAGCCCCCTTTAAGTACTGAAAGGCTGCAATAAGATCTCCCCAAAGCCTTCTATTCTCCAGGCTGAACAACCCCAACTCTCTCAGCCTTTCTTCATAGGAGAGGCGTTCCATCCCCCTGATCATTTTCGTGGCCCTCCTCTGGACCCGCTCCAACAGGTCCATGTCTTTCTTGTGCTGAGGGCTCCAGAGCTGGACGCAGTACCCCAGGTGGGGTCTCACCAGAGCAGAGGGGCAGAATCCCCTCCCTCGACCTGCTGGCCACGCTTCTTTGGATGCAGCCCAGGATTCGGTTGGCCTTCTGGGCTGCGAGCGCACRTTGCTGGCTCATGTCCAGCTTTTCATCCWCCAGTACCCCCAAGTCCTTCTTGGCAGGGCTGCTCTCAATCCCTTCATCCCCCAGCCTGTATTGATACTGGGGGTTGCCCCGACCCAGGTGCAGGACCTAGCACTTGGCCTTGATAAACCTCATGAGGTTCACATGGCCCACTTCTCCAGCTTGTCCAGGTCCCTCTGGATGGCATCCCTTCCCTCAGGCGTGTCAAGTGCACCACTCAGCTTGGTGTCGAAAGACACTTCACGTGGTTAAATCTGCCTCAAAAATCTTTCAGAGATACCAAACACTTCACAACAATTAGTTTAGTGACAGAAATTGTGAGCCCGGGCATGATCTGCTCCAGAGTAAGGTGAAAGATCTCCATCAACAGCAAAATAAAGAAACCATAATTTCTTTTTTTGTTAAATTGTTTGCTCCTTCACTCATTTCAACTGCAATCTGATGGAAGACTCTTAGATGAACTGGACCTTTGAGACATGTCAAAAATCTCTGCAGCAGGGCACTAGCAGTAAGTCTTACCCCGTGATCAGCAGAATTTATCCACGTGGGAGAAGATAAACCCTCCAACAGGGATGTAAGCCCATTAGAAGGCAATATTAAGAGACAGGAGAGGGATAGATAGTTTTTTATGTAAGCCAGCAGAGCTAAATTGTAATTATGGAAGTCCTGCTACATAACTACACAGAAACATGCACTTTTCATCACCAAAAAGAACCAAGCGAAATTAATTTTCATATGAAAGAAAATGAAAACTTGATCTCTTCTCCTGGCTCTCTTTTTTTTTTTCATCAGCCTGATCAAATGGCAAATACATCCGTATTGCAAATATGGCCTGCAAGCCAAACTGTCCTTAGAAATCTACACAGTACCACTACTATCCTAAGCCTTCAGGCACTGCAGAAGAACAAAACTGATCATCAGTATGGTCTTGCTAAAAAGTAAAATATTTCCTCACCCCCTTGTAAGATAAAAATATAATCAAAAACTTATGCAAATTCACAGAATTCAAGTTTAAAGCCAAGGTCTCCGCAAGTTGCTAATATGGCGTGTGGTACTATTAGGATGCTCAGGGCTGAGAGACAATAAATTAACACAGACAACTAGAAGTCCTTGGGTGTCAAATCTCATTGGGAATATAAAACATCAATAAAAAGTGAGATGAGGGGGAGGGCACGGAAAACTCCCTAAGGAACCTTCAAGACAACATATTTCATGGGCAGATATGAAAATAAAGATGCCACAATGAACGCAAGGAGATATCCAAAGTGGAAGCTAGCAAAAGCCACAGGATATTGTCTGAAGCAAACCACAGCAACCACATACCACGGAAATTAAAGCAATAAATAATCTTCCAACTACAGGCAGGTACAAGCAAAGGATTTAGGAGAAGATGGAGAAGAGGGGCCAGGATATTCTGAAGTAAGCAAGAAATGAGCTCAAACCACCTTCCAGCCATGGAAAGATAAACAAACAGGAGAGAAGTCTAGCTTTGTCTCTTTTCACCAGCATCTCGTGTGGTTGCTTCTCTGCTTATATCACAGTAGAGTCTGAAGTGACAAGCATCATTCTTCATGCTCTCAGTTCTACCATCAGTAATGACCAGGATCCCTTTCCCTAATGTTACTAACTTCTTAGGTTTCTTGGGTTATTCATTTGCACCTCTACTTCAGTAAGTGCATTCAATGCCTATACATGTTTTACTAATTTTTTCTAGAGAGAAAACGCACACAAGTACAAATGTTTGAGACAATACAAACCTACAGCATTGGGTTTTCAGAGGTGTGTGGCAGAGAAGCAGGTCAGGGAAGAAACAAAGACAAAAATTTTAAGAGATTTTTATATAGAAGTTTCAAAACTTCTAAATAGATTTGGTAGAGAATATCAATATAATCTTAATTTTTAAATTCCCTTTAAAAATTGTAGTTTTTACAGTAACAAAACCGAGAATTTTATCTTCTTACAATATTGCCAAAATATTTTCCTCATGCTGTTTTTTCCCCATTCTGGCTGCAAAAATATTCATCACTAATTCTGCTTCCCACAGTCTTTTCAGAAAGATTCTGAAATTCTATGAAGAGTTCAATGTGAACAAGTGCAAGGATTTTAATCTTTCTTACAGTAGATAAGAAGCACTTGCATTTTCTGGGGCCTTGCACTGAGAGCACAAACCCAAACCTACCGAAAGGTCAGTGAGAGCTATGTAGGGAAAGACCATCTGCAGCAGAGTATCTTTGGTACACCCAGTCTCCCGAATACACCAATATCAATGCGTATGCAATTTGATAAGAGGTAGACTTGTTAGTCTTCCTGGAGCAAATCTTTATGGAATGGCAATGGTAAAGGAGGAAGGAAGGGGGGTGTAACTGTTAAACTCCACCTGCTTCAGTTATCAAGAGAAAAGTTCACCAGCTTGAGCAGCTGGTTCATAAGTATTCAGCCACATACAAATGGAAGCCTGTAAATGCTTTCCTGAAAATGTTTGCAACCCAGACGACCGATTTTTCAAATACTAAGCGTGATGAGTGCTTCCTGCAGCCCGCGACTAGTATCTTTGCCTGGACTTACCTTTGCTGAGCTAACTTACTCTACATAGACAACGGATTGCCTTTGTCCCATAAAATCTTCCTGCATTCTTCACAAGTCAGTAGAGGTTTTTTCTAACACCACTGTCAATACAACACAACACTAGTCAGAGATAAGAAAAACAAAGTGACTGTGAACATATTCCCATTACAAAAACGTGATTGTCCTGATCTTCTGAGAGGCAAAAGCTGCTCTTTCAGAGTAATGACAGAGCATTTAACACTGCCAACTGCAGAGGAAACTGTTCAGTACAGATCAGGCCATAGCTAAATTGCAAAATGCACCTTGTTCTAGCATGGCTATGCCTGTGGCAGCTTTCAATACAATCAGTCTGAGGGAGTTTGTGCCAGCCAATGCACATGGGCTATAATAAAAAAGCTATTAAACACTTCTTGAGTTGCAGTCTCAACCCTTGGCTCCATCTTAAGGGACTTAATACAGCAATAATGTCTTGCCTGAAAATACATTCAAAGAATCATTATGGGTCTTTCACATAAGTATTTCAGCTAGCAGAGGAATGTTATTTGGGAAGATCATCTTAGCTTTCTGCCTGTAGATGAGATCATTACATGGAACTCTTTACAGTCCCACCACCATCACTTTAAATTTTAGTTTTTCTTCTAGAACATGAAGTCTGGTTCCAATTGCTCTGAAAGAAATAGAGGTATCAAGGCATCTTTTTTTTCCTGAGATACGGAACACTTCCATTGACTGATTAGAAGATCCTCGCCCTGCACCTAGTGTTCACCATGACTTCTAGGCAATGTTTTGTGCAAGCTAGCATTTTTCGTTTCCTATTGCATGCTCCCCACAAATCTGTTGATTTGCTCCCCACAAACTGTTGATTTGAACTGGTAGGAAAAACAGCTATTGTAAAAGGCTGTGTTTGATTATATGGGGATTAGTGGGTTGGTTTGTTTTTTACTGTTTTTAATTCCAAACATCGTGTTGGACAACATTTAATGAAAATTTTTGTTTTCAGCCTCCCTTCCAAAGATATTTTTTGGGTAAAAAATGAAAATAATAAAATACATTAAAAAAGAGGTTTTCTGTATGCACTACTCTATATTAAATTAATAGCGTGACAACACACAGCATCGACAGCTCTAGAGCTTCTGTGGAATTATGGCCAAGCTCCCCCTAAAAAGCTGACCTCCTTTCCTTTCTTGATCACTATGGATTTAATCTTTACTATGCCTGCAACACAAGGTTTAATCTTGCAAGATCTTAAACTTAAATGAAAACATCTAGGTCCTTACATTTAGGCTTAATTAAACCTTACATTTGGCAGATTCATTCCACAGAAACTTTACTATCTCTGCACATACCTAAAACTCATCCCCTGGCTCTCCTTATCTCACTCTCTGACTAGCAACAGCCTTTTCCCTGGCCTTGATGAATGCAGTCTTGCCGTGCTCATTGTCTACTTGGCATGATGTTTCAAAGGCCATTTTCCTAGCCTGCCATGGGGTTATTTTCTGTTTCAGTAACCTTTTACCTGTCTTCCATTGCCAAAGGCAGTTTGAACACTAACCTTTCACCTCACTTTGTGTACTTTCCTCACTTCATCCCTCATTCAGCACTCTCTAAACAGCTCACTAAAGTTTTCAAATGTTGTTTTCTCATCTTGCCCTGGTGTTCCTACCTTCAAGCAACCTTCCAGAAACATGCAGTGGGCTACCTTATTATTCTCCTTCAAATACTTTCTTTGCCATGATGCACTTCACAAACATTGCATGGTTTATAAGAAAAAGCATGAGACTTACTGACACCCAGATCCTAAAACTTCATATGTTACAGAAAGATGGGCTCTAATACAAATATGGTGCAAAACTCTGCCATCTGCCCTTTGGGAAGGCTTGGGTTAAATAGCTATGATGAGCCTTGTCAGCCTTTTTGTTCATAAATCAGAGGCTGCACATCTCCCCAAATTTCTTCTTTCTTAAGCCACAGAAAATACAAGAGCAATCCACTTCGTCCTCATGACAGTCTTTACCTTACAGATTTATCTTATATGGGCTATATTCAAACTTCATGCTTTGCCAATTACCTGTGAAGTCTTCCTCTCCAAGGAAAATTTCTGTTTTGCAGGACATATCAAAAAATCTGAATTTCTTGTTAAATAAAAGTCACGTGGAGTAAGTGAGATTGGCTCTCTAGAGAATTCTCTTTTAGCCATTTGGAAAACAAAAGAGGGAAACTAAAGAGACCAACTGAATCCACAAATATCATGAATAATTTTCAAAGCAAAGGGATGTGCGGTAGTATAACACACCATCTTGTTTTAGTACCAAGTATGACCAAACCCCCCATTTTCAGGCACACTGGTTCAGTCTAAACATTTGTAGGCATTTGTCAGGAGGTCAGGTTTCTGTCTCACTGGGAAAAGCTAACCAGGTCTATTGTTTCTGGTGAGGCAATAAACCCCTGATGCAGAATCCTAATGCCACACTTTCTCCTCTAAAATAATTTTCGGCATTGATCACTGRAGAACGAAAATAAGCAGTGGGTTTTTTTATATAAAAACACAGTTACTGTTGTAATATAGTCCTTTTATGTCCAAGGGACCAGAGTAGGACAAATGAAATGGATGTTCTCCCCATGGAATTTTTCAGGATAGCAAAGCTTCTGTTGATCTGCAGTCAACACTTCCTACCATTTTACTCAAACATTGAATCAAACAAGGATGGAATTAAATCATCATTTTCACTTCTTCACCCACTAAATATATGTTCATATACACACTCCTTCCAAGTATATCACCGAGAGCCAGACACCATCTACCCCACACTGAGTCTATGTAATCAAGTTTCCATTGAAAATATAAATACAGAGCTGGCTGAGTGACTGATAGGCAAATTAGTTCCTGAGCTAAGCCCTGCAGGATAGGCTTGGCAAAGTAAGACAGTATTTGCTATCTTCTAGAAAACCAAAGTAAAGAAAAATACAGAAAGCTCTCAGTTCAGGAATTACAGCTTCATACTGCTCTTTATTAAATACAGATGCTAGAAATAGAAGGTTGCTTTTGATGTCTTTGCCAGAGAAGGCGAGAAGCCATATTCATTATTTTGAAAGAGAAGGACTACAGCCTTTTTGCACATAGAGTCTTCATTGTGCTTTCATAGAGCTAAGGCAAATTCCAAACTATTGGGCTTACTGAAAGTGTACTGCTCTTAAAAATGTTGAAGAACCAGATCTCCAAGAAACCGAGACCCATAGCTGTAACCTAACCTTTAGGTATATGCTGGTCTCATCAGCTGTCATTGAATTCATCCTCAGTACCTTTGGCTCACTGTCAAGGCTGAAAAATTATTTCAGAGCCTGTTCCTGAAAGTGTGCTGAATATAGAGCTATAGTTCATATACTACTAGTTTGAAAACTATAAAGAATCAAGCAACACTGCCACCAAATACTTCTTACAAACAGCTATGTCATCGCTACCAATTCTGTCCTCAATGAAGTAAGGTAGGTAGGAAAGWGAGTAATTCAAATTGATTATGTGATTGGACACCTAGGTGGATAGGCACAGCTGATGTATTGGTTCATTCAATATAGTAGACACCTCCGATGTCAGAAGAGAACAACATATGGTTCACTAGCTTCCTGTAGATAGGAAGTATCACCAATCTTAACCACTTAACTATCAATGTACTTTCTTCCTCTAGATGTTACTGGGGAGAGGAGAGAGAGAAGGAAGTTCAGGAGTAGGAAAGGAAATGCCTATTTCCCTGTAAGATTATATGAGCTCTACTGCTGTTTCCAGGCATGTTTATCATTCCTCGAACAAGCGCATTCCTTTGCAGGTCTCCAGCGAATCCTGAAGGCATCAGGTGGTAGAATAGAATAGACTAGTTCAGTTGGAAGGGACCTACAATGATTATCTAGTCCAACTGCCTGACCACTTCAGGACGGACCAAAAGTTAAAGCATGTTATTAAGGGCATTGTCCAAATGCCTCTTAAGCACTGACAGGCTTGAGGTATTGACCACCTCTCTAGGAAGCCTGTTCCAGTGTTCGACCACCCTCTCGGTAAAGAAATGCTTCCTAATGTCCAGTCTAAACCTCCCCTGGTGCAGCTTTGAACCATTCCCACGCRTCCTRTCMCTGGATSCCAGGGAGAAGAGCTCAGCACCTCCCTCTCCACGTCCCCTCCTCAGGAAGCTGTAGAGAGCAATGAGATTGCCCCTCAGACTCCTTTTCTCCTAACTAGATAAGCCCAAAGTCCTTAGCCACTCCTCATAGGACATTCCTTCCAGCCCTTTCACCAGCTTTGTTGCCCTCCTCTGCATGCATTCAAGGATGTTCACATCCTTCGTAAATTGTGGGGCTCAGAACTGCACACAGTATTCAAGGTGAGGCCACACCAATGCTGAATACAGCGGGATAATCCCCTCTTTTGACYGGCTGGTTATGCTGTGTTCAATGCACCCCAGGATGTGGTTTGCCCTCTTGGCTGCCAGGGCACACTGCTGACTCCTATTGAGCCTGCTGTCAACCAGCACCCCCAGATCCCTTTCTGCAGGGCTGCTCTCCAGCCACTCCTCTCCCAATTTATACTTATGCCCAGCATGACTCTGTCCTAAGTGCAGAATCCRGCATTTTGACTTGTTAAATTTCATCCCATTAATCATAGCCCAATGCTCCAATCTGTCTAGATCCCTCTGCAAGGCCTCCTGTCCCTCAAAAAAGTCAACAGCACCTCCCAGTTTGGTATCATCAGCAAACTTGCTAATGGTGCATTCAACTCCTGCATCCAGATCATTGATAAATATATTGAACAGGACCAACCCTAGAATTGAACCCTGAGGAACACCGCTGGCCAGATGTAGCCCCATTCACAACAACCCTTTGAGCTCTGCCCTTCAGGCAGTTCTTCACCCAGCACACCGTGTACCTGCTCATCCCACAGTTGGACAACATGTCCAGAAGGATGCTGTGAGGGACAGTATCAAAAGCCTTACTAAAATCCAGAAAAACTATATCCACTGCCTTCCCTTCATGCACTAGGTGGGTGACCCTATCATAGAGGGATATCAAATCAATTAAACAGGACTTTCCTTTTTTGAACCCATGTTGACTGTGCCTGATGATTGCGTTATTCTTTAAATGCCTTTCAGTAGTACCCAGTATAATCTTCTCCATAATTTTTCCAGGAACTGAGGTTAGACTAAACAGGTCTGTAGTTCCCTGGGTCTTCCCTCACGCCCTTTTTGTAGATTGGAATAACATTGGCTAGCTTCCAGTCACCAGGGACCTGCCCAGACTCCCAAGACCTTTCATAGATGATAGAGAGGCATCTTGCCATAACATCTGCTAGCTCCTTCAGAACTCTGGGATGAATCCCATCAGGCCCCATGGACTTGTGAACATTCAGCTGGTACAGCTGGTCCCTTACAATTTCAGTGTCCACAAATGGAAAGTCACTGTTCCCACACTGGTGGTCCTCCGACTCAGGGGACCTGGCAGCCCAATAAGGAACAGCGGCAAAATGATATGCTAAGGTTTCATTTTGCCTTTGCTGGTCTCTTGAGCATATTACCTTTCACAGTCATCCTAAACAACAAAAACTCACTCAGGAAGTTTCATCAATACTCAAGCATGCAAAAAAAAATCCCAGAGAAACACAAGCTAACAACACAGTATGAAAGAGATGGTAAGGCTGGAAAAGGTACAAAGCAGGTGGAAAACATCTACACGCAAGATGGAATGAAACCAGCTTATATGGCTGCTTTTGTTTTGGAACAGTAGCACAGGATCCCAAGTGCCAGAGACTTGACCTTAGAAAGCTAGCAAGAGGCAATAGCAGAGCTCTCAAGAGAGTAAAAGTGAAGCAGCTATTTAAATCAGAGTGAAACTATTTAAAAACTCCTGAGAACTTCCGTAATATTCCAAAGCCTTTGAAAAAAAATGGACAAGGATTTTGGAGATGCTTATTTTGTTTCAGTCTATTTGATTACTCGATATTTTCCTTGAGGGCTCACCAAGATAATAATCTCTTCCACTGGAATCAAGTTCCTCAGCCAAAAAAAGCCATGGAGCTGATCAGATCTTAGCAATAGCTCCTTCTCACTCATAATATTTGTTGGGKTTTTTTTTAATGCTCTATGTGTATCAGAATAGTTAGTACATTCCCGGCTAAATGTATGTGGGAAGTTAGCACAGACCTACAACTTTGCTCAGGAACTGTCAAATTAGTAAAACTTGACAGAAAGGTACAATTGCTTCTCTGATCCCAGAAAAAGTAATCTGCTACTGCCACAGTTCCTTACCAATGAAGAATTTTTATCCCGTCTTCCTTGGTATCTTTCGCCATGTAGGACACTAAACGGGAAGGGAAAAGTCAAAGCTTCACCAACCTTTGCTCTCTTGGCATGCATCTGAGTAGTACTGCAGCCTCTTCTGTGCTCTCTCTGAAATGGAAAAGTTTTGTTTCTTCTTACTCCTTGCTATTTTCAAAAGCAACCCAATCAGGAGAGCTGAGTGAACTGCTTGCTTTGTCCCCATCAGCCTGGCCACCACCTGGCCTTTGGATCCAAGAAACAAGGAGCGGTGGGGAAGCACAGCATCAATAGACATTTTGTATTTTGCAATGTATCACTTCCTACCCCTTAAGTATATAGCTCCTGAAAGGTGCTAAGGTGTTGATTTAAAACACCTACAGCTCTAAATACTTCTCTTTCCATGAAACAACCTTACTGGGTTGCAACAATCCAGGCTTTTCTAGACTTCAGTTAGGAAACATGTTGCTTTGCTTTGCCTATGCAAAGAATTGTGGGTTTGGGGTTTGGGTTTTTGGTTTGTTGTTTTTGGGGGGGAATTGGTTTGGGGTTTTGGGGGTTTGGTTTGTGGGGTTTTTTTTGGTGGGAGGGTGTTGAATCAGGACTGAACAGGGGCATTAGGCACCACAGAGACAGGATGAATAATTTTGAACACACAAGTCTGCATGGTGTCAAAGTGAGACGAGACAAATTCAGTGAAGAGAAATCCACTGAGGAGGCATAGCAACCAGTTGTGACTCAGGAAGTCTCTGAAGGTGAAAATAGTAGAAGGCTGGGAGAGATACCTCAGGGAAAAACATCACGAGGATACTCACCCCTTTTTACTTCCCCTTGGATATCCACTTCAAACCCAGGGCCAGTAAGACCTTTGGTCTTGCGCAGTTTGGCTATGAGGGTCTAGTGAATGGTTGATACTTCAACACATGGAATGAAAAACCAGGGCTGTTGAATGCCATCTGGCACCTACTGAAAAAAATTGGTTCTGAATGAACCATTCACAAAAGTGAATTCACTGAAGGTGTATCTATAATCTTCTCTGAACTTTCTCTTGAGCCAACTGGTAGTGTAAGAAAGAACCCCTTTTGGAATAAAGGGACTCTTTTTGCTCTGTGGCAGTCTTCACTGATCTGATCCTCTAGGACTTACAGTACTTTTGCCAGTGAGGTGGTAAACCACCTTTGCATTGTCAAAGGTAAGCAGATTGTACAGTGCATTGCTGGGTCAATGCCAGAGCACACACTCTGGCAAGCCAAAGTTGCCCCCTGTGAAACAGTCTTTGTAATAGCTCCAAAATAAAACTTCCTGTGCCCAGGAAAACACAAGTCCTACTATCTTCCACCAGCTTCTGTTAACATTCCTCTTCATTTCACAAACAATCAAGGAAAGCTCTCTTTCAGGATGAGCTTCCTACAGGAGCAGAATTAAAGCCAGGATCTGGATAGTTAGGATTATAAATTAAAGAAAGTCAGGCTAGACATATGCTATGTTTTCTGTATTAGAAAAAGGTAATTAAGTATTGAAACAATTAACTTGGGTATTTTCATCATCGAATKCAGAAATTATATAAATTATCAGATGTCTTTCTCTGAAGTAGCAGAAATTATTGGCCATAGCTTGGAAGTCCTTTGGCTTGCTTTACACTCATGGTCAGATAAGAACATATCAGTTCCATCTGATTTCAAACTCTATGTCTCTGGGGAAATTATTTGTTTATGTATCAGTCCCTTCATTATGAAGAGATGACAAATTCTTTAATAATGTACTGGGCTTGGCTGGCATAGAGTTTACTTTCTTAGCAGCTTGTATGGTGCTGTGTTTTAGATTTGTAACCAAAACAATGCTGATAACACAGTAATGTTTTAGCTATTGCTGAACAGTGTTTGCACAGCCTCAAGGCCTTCTCTGTTTCTCACTCTGCCCTGCCCCTCTCCCCAGGAATAGATTGGGGGGTTCACAATAGGTTGGGAGGGGACACAAGCAGGCAGAAGATCCTAACTAACCAAGGAGATATTCCATGCCATAAAATGACATGCTCAGCAAAAAAAAAAAGGGAAAAGAGGGGGATTTATGTTAGTTAGCCATCTTTTGCTCAGGAAGTGGATGGGCATCAGTCGATCCATGGGACATGGTGAGTGATGGCCTTTGAATCTATTGTTTGGTTGTTTTCTTTCTGTCTTCTTCCACTTATCCTTCACTAATTAAACTTTTTTTWAAATTATTTTTATTTTTTATCTTGAGCCCCAAGTTTTCTTGCTTTTACTCTTCCTTTCCTCTTCCCCCATCCCACTGTAGGGGGGGTGGAAGTGAGCGAGCGGCTGTGTGGTGCTTAGCTGCCTACCAGGATTAGCCCACAACAAATGGGATCAGTATTAGATTCACATCGAAAGTATTGTAAATAAGGGTACTTGACATAGGTGGATCCATTTGCATAGGAAGGACCACCTCTGAGTAACAGGCTCAGAGCAGCAAAGAGTGTGATGGGTATGATGCAAAGCTGATGCAAATCACCTTTTGCCTGCTAAATAGAGTTAGGCTAATCCTTGCCCTGAAGTAGTCAGGAATTTGGACTAGATGATCATTATAGGTCCCTTCCAACTATTCTATTCTATTCTATTCTATTCTATTCTATTCTATTCTATTCTATTCTATTCTATTCTGTCACTGAAGACAATGAGGACTGAAGATCGCAGCTCAAGAATGTGTGTAACAGCAGTAATCCATGAGAGACAGGTTGATGGCTAGAGATGGGGAGATTTTGCCTTAACTCAGTCTGAGTAGGACTGYAACAGTTTCTACGAGGGTGGTAGGTACTTTTTTCCCTCAAAAAGTAATTGGAAAATTTAAACAAAGCCCTCATGCAAACATGTGTAGGGGGAGAGGGGCATGGAGCRCTTCACCAGGGCCATGAAGTTGGAGCAGGTTGATGAAAAGCCAGTTTAGGGAGAAGGAGCCATGAAAGTCACTTGATTTGGGTTTGATTTTGGCTGCCTCCTCCTGAGCAGGAAAACCAATGTAAATGTAAATTAACATTAAACTAATGGCTTATACTTAGAAGGAATTGAACCTTGGGCTTCAGCAAGTGCTTGGATGGAACAATAAGATGGTAAAACTTACTTTGTAAAACAAAAGATTAGGAGGAATTGAGGGTCCAAGTTGATCATTAAGTTACACGTAGTTTAACTACGTGGCTGTGTCAGTCCTAGGAACTAACTCTCAGGTGTCTGGAAGCAGAAGAAAACCAGAGCAGGAAAGTCAGAGCAGCTGGAGAAAGGCAAGTAAACTGCAAGAACATAGACAGTGGTAGGCTAAAAATGGGACAGGAAAAAAAAGTTCGTTATTTGAACAAATATTCCAGAAGGAAAATGGGTGTCAGATTGATCAGTACAAAACTCTGAAAGGACGCCTAAGTCTTTATTCATGGTTGTCAACAGCAGACGTCTCGCATTCAGACCTTGCAGAAAGGACTCACTAAAAATAGAAAAGGAAAGACAGGAACTCAGTAAAAGGTAAATGGCTTTCAGGAGCCAGGACAGACTCTGATACAGAAGAGACATAAGATGATGGGAAGGAGAGTTTCTTTTTCATGGAATATAGAGTGATCATGGGAAGGGTAGATTGCTACAAGATCCTGTCCAGACAGCCTGGTCCTAAACAGACAAATCCAGTCTGAAGGCGAGTAGAGATGATGGGAGGCTGTGAGCTCCTTCAGTGTTACTAGCAGAGCCTTAACACATCGCTTGTATGGGAGAGGCAGCTGAGTTGCCCAAAAGAAGCACAGCTCCTTATTTCCTGCGTCCCTCATTTTCCTCTCAAACACTTCACTGGTGGAGCTTTCACTGCCAGATCTTTCACAGGAGGCTAAAACCTAGGCAGCCATGAGATAAAGTGGGAGCACTGGGAGTATGAAGAGCAAGTGCAGGAAGGCAGAAGGACACCACAGTTCTCCACCATCCTCACCACACCAGGAGCTGAAAGTTAACTACAAAATGAGACAAATGTTGTAGATGTTATTACAACTGATAGGAAAGCATGGACCCCTTTCCCAGGGGGTGGGTGGTGCCCTGAAGACATCCCTAACAGTCCTAGCCCAGCCATAAATAACCTCAACTTCATGTTAAGATGAGTCCATTCACCCATTCAACTTCATCTGCCCACTTGTATCCTCACAGCTAGGCAGGAAGCTTTTTGGCACAAGTATATGTTTAGTCACTTTTAAAAAGGATTTCTGTGCCTGGAATGTTGTCTATCTTAGTAAGTCTCTTAATAGAGACACTACCTCTCCTTGCAGACCTTGCTTTACATATATCCTTAGGCCCTCAGACTACAACAGTAATACTAATTCATATATCTATCTCTTTGTATAAAATATTTTTCAACCCATGAGAGGAGTTTCCATAGCAGAACCATAATACAAATGAATAACCTCATTGTAAAGATCACTCTTCACAAATGGACACAGTTCATTCCTAGCTATAAAATAGGAGGACTGACATTGTCTGTTCTGACACTAGAAATTCTGGGTTTCATTTCTGTTGCTTCATGTTTGATTTCTGGGTGGGGAACAAACACATCCACCATTAGAAATCAGACCCCTAAAGTTGAGTTTGAAGGAGCCCTTGGCAGTGGTTTTAGCCCTGAGTACTTTCTTCTAACATGAACACTTTAATATAACCTCCTTCTGTTGTTACCTGGCTGAGCTTCAAGAAGAGTGGGGCAACCACTTAGCAAATGAGATATTTCTAAATAGAAAGAGAGAGGGAACAAGAAATCCGTTATCAGAGACAGGCCTGCATTGCCTTGGCGATTAAAAAACTAATGACCCCATAGCTGGAGCCAAAAGACTTTATTGTTCTCTCTTACTATAAATCAGCCAAGCCGAATTCAGTCCAACTAATTATTATGCCTACAACCTACAGCAGAAAGTGCCTTATGAAATTACTGGCCATAGAAGGTAATCAGTCACTCTTTGGAGCCTCACGTTGGAGCTTGGAGATGGACTTTGCAAAGCCTCCTTTCAACCATGTTAGATTATGAACCTATAGATCTGGGCTAGCAGGCAGGTCCTGGACAAAGTCTGGTGTGATCAAGGAAGGGTTAGAAAGCAGGAGTAGGTTCCACTGGGGATGTGAGCTGCAAAATGATGTTAGGGGTGCAGACAGTAATAAGCAGAAGAATCAGAGGAATCTTTGCTGAGACTGTCTACAGAGTCACTTAAGCCTTCATCCTGAATTGTCTACTCTTTACCAACATTTCCARCTATTGGTATTACCTAACCAATTTATTCTCAGCCACCTATTTAGCCATTCTGCAGTGCTGCTATCATTTTCCATTCAGTGGCATGTGCCAACGGAAACAACCATCCACCAATCTTGCATCAGCCAAAAACACATTTGAAAGGTTCATCCCCTTCTGAGAAAGCCCAGCTAGTTCTGCTTCAGCCTTTCTGATGTGGAATTGCCCACAGAGCTTCCTTGCCATGGATGTCAGACACTGACCCTGTGTGAATGGCGTTCGAATAGAAATGCTTTTTCCAGTCTCACTGTACACTGCAACTCTTGCTATGGAGTGAATTCTTCCACTAAAATCCTTTGCAATCCCATTCAAGAGACATATGTCTATCCATCAAAATAAGAATCTTCACATCTTTCTAAAAATCTACCTCTCACTCCCAAAAATAAAGTATTGCCAAAGCCAAATCTCAGTATTTTCCCCTAGGGTCATTACTCTTCAGTAATTTTTTTTTAAATCAAATTTATAGATGGCAATTGTGGCAGCTTTGTCAAAATGTCTGCAAGAGGGAAGGGGGAGACGTGCAGAAAAAAAATTGAACTTTGCTGTCAAAATCATCCCTTCRATCCATTCCTGTAAGATCTCTTTGCTATTACAGAGCACTCTCTAGAGAAACACCTCCTAAGAAAGTGGACTTCAGTGGGTTCTCAGGAAAGTGCAGCTGAGTGGAAAACAAATTTTGTAGTGACCTACACAGCCATGCCAAATGCACCAGTCTGGAGCTTAATGAGCTGCTGTAAAAGTCCCCTGAAGACTGTACTGCCCACAGTGTCCAGAGCTCCAATTTCAGAAAACACAACCATGTCTCACTCATACCCTTTAGCCTGGAGATGAGGGTGAAAGACAGCAGTCTCTCCTTCCTTCACACCACGACCTCCAGGAGTGACCCTACTGTTGCCTCTTGCCCCACTTGAATTTGCAAGCAATTCACCATACACACTCTCRCCCTCCATTTGATGTTTCAGAGTGACCTGGAGAAAGAAATAAGCTGCACATTGATTAAACCCACATCTGCTACAGCAAATATTGCTGCTGCCAGCACTGCAGAGAAATGATATAAAAGGACTCCAGGCCATCAGAGAGAAATTCACTTGATTTCCTTCCAGTGCTGCTGACTCAGAGCTGTCGTCCCTTGCTCTTGATCTCTATCTCTTTGGCTTGCCCCCTTGACCCCATCACTCTAAGGTTTTTGACTGGCTCATTTTCAGCCTAATTCTCTCCTCCTTATTCAATGTCTGTCATATTCATGCCTGCCTCCCAAGTACAGAAGGAACATGCTTTTCACCCCCCATCTTTGAACCCATGAGTTCCTCTCCAAGCATTCCAACTTTGATGGCACCGTCTGCTTCAGAGTTTTAGTGGCCTCACCACCCTGTTTCCTTGGGTGAGAGATGTGTTAGTACATAAAAACAGGGCCATGGCATGGACTCAAACATTAACTGCAATCATTCATGGCTTTTAGTCATTAGCACATGCTTGTTCTGGTGTAATTAGAATGTCAATTAGCAGCCTTTCAGGCAGTTTTAGGAAGACCACTTGCCAGGGACCATTCCCTGAAGGCAATGTGGGCTGAGGGAAGGGGAGGAGAGGGAGTTTAGTTGTGTGGATACAAACAATGCCTTGCCATTTGACCTCTGGGCTGGAGACCAATGCCTAGCCTGTTTTATTTAGCAATGCAGCAGCACCCTTGCAGTCTAGTTTCTTCTGTTCCCATTGAAAACCATTTTGATATCTTTACAGTGGACCCATTTGCTGCTGGATGTGGTCTTACTCGTCTGTTGTGACAAAGTATCCCCTTTTCCTTCTGCTATTGCACTGAGCCCTCATTCAGTTGTTTTGTGTTGTAGCTCCTGTATCTTCCTGAACACTTCACCACTGGTCATGTCCCTCCAGRACCTATCCTCAGTTCACCCCTTTGACATGTGTGGGCTTTCCTTTGATGACAAACACTCACACAGCATTTGTTTCTGTCTCCCAAACCTGGCAATTCCCAAAAGCTCAACTGGCCTCTGCCCAGTTTTGCATTCATATCTCCATGCAGGCCATCCAGCAGCCAACTTTTAACAAGAGGTTCACTTATCCTTCACGTCTGGCAGATTCATTTTCAACCTTGTGCAGCAAGATCAGAGAACTCCAATACATTTTTCAGTAGGATTTTCCAACAAGATCATATAAAAAAATAAAAATAAAAAAAAATCAGGCCTCTCAACTGTTTTCTCCATCCTTCTTTCATCATCAGTTGACATCTCCATGTAAGATGTGTACTGCAGCTCAGACAGGAACTGTATACAGCAGTTGATCAGGATCAAGGGCAGCTCTATGCATGAAATTAACATTGGTATCTTAATGGCCTTTTCCTCCCTTAAAAATATCTGTTAATTGATTATCCTTTTTCTTCCACAACCACAGTGGAACATCCTCTCTGTTGCTTTCTAAGTATCTGAGGCATATCTAAATTATCTGATTTCTTCTTTTGCAGCATCTAGCAACAGGGACTATCCACCTCAAGCATTTGGCCAACTTTTCTCTATCACTGCAGCTACTGCAGCCTTTGCTTCTTTCTGAGGTCTTCATTCTCTTCTTATTATATTGGGAATAATCATTTAGGAAAGAAACATCTCTCCTGCCCAAAGCTTAATATTTGTCATCCAAACTCTTTAATGACTTTTATTGTCTTCCTTTGCTTGCACCACCTTTTTATCTTCTCCTTCCACAACCTTCTGCTCCCACAGATCTGAGCCTGCCTTTCTTTCTTCACTGCTCTTTCCTGAATCATTCTCATCATATCCCACTCTTCGCTTTCCCACAGGAACTTTCTGGCAGCATATACCTATCTATCTTCTTCATTAAAAACATAAGAAWTTTCACAGAAACACACATTTGATAAACATTGTTATATTATAATCTGAACCTGATTCRATTGAAAATCAAATCCAGACACACAACAGACTTGATGACTTTGTGTCAAAGGAGGCCCATGTTTTATTTTAAATAAATACATGTTTATATTTCTAAATAAACACCCTGAAACTCCCAGTATTTTGACCTTCAGAGAGGTGTTTCATCTGCATTAGCAACAAACTCACATAGAAGCATTGTCTAGGCTCTTTTTAAAATGAAAACACAGGCTTATGTTTTTCCTATATTGCTACTTATATCTCATGAGCTGCACACACTAACTTTTCATGTTATGTGCCTGTTTGTTTTCATTTCATATTATACTGGTAATTTATATGACACTGCAAGGATTGTTTGTGAAGATAGAGAGTGATAAAGATAAAGCTACTTTCTTTATTAATTACATCAAAGTATTTAATGATGCTCAATGCATTAAGTGACAGAAAGGTAAACYACCTTCTGGTGCTGTTGTTTCAGAAACAGAGGTATAGTAGGCAATATGCAGACTAATACACTCACATCATCTCAGATGACTCACATAATTTTCATTCTTCCTAGCACTGCTCCTGTTCTTCATGGAAGTGAAAGGTTGTTCTATGATAAATTCACCATTAAGTTTACATTCTGCTGTTGCTTAATTATACTCAAACATTAACTAAAGAAGACGTTAGTTATATTGGCACTAGTAACTACTGAAGGTATGTTAGTCTTGGTGTTACAGTCATTTCAGTTTCCTGAGTATACCTCCAACAAAGGGACATAAAATAACATATGGGATACTTCAATTCTAATACATACGTATGTCTCATTTTCAGAAAAGGTAAGCAATTATTCTGTCAAAAATCAACTGCTCAACCATCACAAAGCCTCTGCTTTTCTGTTCACATTTACTTTATCTTAGACATCCTACCTTTGAAGCAATACCCACAATAATAGCAACAAAACATATCCCCTTTACCTGTTTAAGCAGTAGTCAGCATCATTATTACAATCATACTGGGTATGTACTTAAAAAAATGCTATGGTCCCATGCAGCAATGCTGCTTTAGAGAGTTCAGCTAAAAAGAACAGGGGTCAATGCATCAAGGTTAGTTTCATTTCTGGGAACTGTAGGAACTGTTCATACCAAAACTAAATGTTAAAATACCTTGCAGGACACTGGAGGATACAGCATGGATTAGAGCATACAATGGACTGCAGCTGGAGACACATCTACATGAACCTATGCAAAACTGCAACAGAGGAATCGCCCTTTGAAAGTGCCAGCAAATCTGCATGCCTGCAGCACATGAGTGGTCTTCTCTTAGCCTTTAAGGCATTCTAGTCATCTCTTAAAAACACGGTTATTCTCCAGGTTTTCTACCTATTTTCAGTCTTTGTGGATGACAGTGGTGCAGTAACATCTTCAACAGGGACAACCTGTCAGGCACACACCCACAGCCATTCTAATTTGGGTGTCATGAAGAGCTGCATCAAATGCTGTGCCTATTTTARGGATGCACAGTCCCCTCCACCACTCTACCCCTTCTAGATGTATCCGTTCACCATGCCCAAGTTCCTGCTGTGATCCAGTCTTTTAATAGCTATACAGCACAACCCAGTGAAGTCTGTCTGACACTGTGCTGCTTCTCTCCTCCGAATCAGTGCTGCTCCACAAGTACAYCATGCTGATTTAAAGGTCGCTTAAAACTAAACAATAAATAAATAGATAAATAAATAAAAATCATCAGGTGTCCCTGCTCTCCAATGAGTGAGCCTGTTCCTCAGGCGATGGCTTAGGAATCACTCGGGGACAAGCACAGCTAGCCCATAATGTTGCAAAGAGGCTGACAGTAATGCAGTTGGACGTTCCCTTTGAACAAAACTTGGCTGCTGGCATGCAATCTGTTTTGAGACAGTACCAAGAGGACAGCTCTGACAAATGCCTTGAAATTCAGTGCCCGTGGCCCTGCCCTTGCCGTGCTGCAGTGTGTAGCAGAGAATGGTGACAGTTCAAATGGCTGGCTGGCAGACACATTCACAATACATTAACATTTTGCTAGAATCCTGCCAAGTGTCTCTCTGGTCTCAGTGGGAACCAWCCAACTGCTTCAGCTACATTTGGATGGGACAGCTGCTTCATCAAAATATCCCATCTGTGGATGGTTTTGCAGGGTGCACAACATAGTAATAGCGTCTTTCACCCCTATCCAAATGTATCTTTCATGTTAGAAAAGTCTACTTTAATCTGCATTTGTCCAGTCCACAAGCATCTTGTTAGTAGAAACCAAAGATTCTCATTTTCCCAAGTTCCAACACAGAGACCATAAACTCTGTTCATCAGTCTTAGGGCAGCACTGCCAAGACCTGGCTCATGCCTTCATTCTGCCTCTAGAAGTATGTAGGAATTTCATTAATGGAAGGTCAAATTACCTTGATACATCTAAGGTACTAGTGCAGCCACCACTGTGCACCTAGCAGAACCAGTGAGGCAGCCCCTGAATTACCCAAAAGTGAATTATCTCACCTTGATTAGGTTCACAGAAGGTTTTTAGCTGTGGAAAGACTCCTGCTTCCCTGCAGGGGGCTCCTGACATGTCCTCAGATGTGTGTGGAGTCAGACAAGAGCAGAAGTAGGAAAGTCAGCAAGAGCTTCAGTGAGAAAGTCCTTCCTCCTGACTCCCTTGGACTCTACTTCCCATTCCACAGTTCTGGGTCCTCCACTCCTGTTAAGCCTTTGTTGACTCAGGGCAGCGATGAAAAAGCGTTGAATTTTAGCCCAACCTGGTGGCACGAAGCCTCTTGCCAACTAACCAGGCTGGTGCAAAGCCACAAAACTTGGTGTTCAACCCTGATGTGCAGAAATAGAATTACAGGTAATGAAACATCTGTTTCCCACTCTGCAAATGGTGTACTATTGGCTGCTTTGGAGTTGATATAAGCTGCTTTCAGGAAGCCAAGGGTCCCACTGTTACAGCACTGTAGCAATCCTGTTCCCACTCTAACTCACGCTACACTGGGCATAGTATTCTAGACTAAAATAGCCATAGGAACAGTCAAGAAACAGGTAGTAAGTTGCCGTTCACATTAGGGTCCARGGATCAGAGGTGAAGTTAAAGGAAAGTTAAGATTATGAAGAAAAAAGGAACAAAATGAAGAAGAAAGACTAGGGTGCAACTGGACTGCTGTTTCACCAGGCAGCATATCTGCATGGCTGCTTAACACATTGCAGTGTAAGCCCCTTCCTACCTAATGCACGTTAAACTGAAAACACTGGGTAGAAGAGGAGGGAGGAAACATTCAGAGATCAGCCTTCCGATTGAGACAAGTTCTGTTTGGGTTTTGTACAGTATAATTTCCGAGAACAAATCAGATGTCATCTTAAACAATCAATATAGTGACTCTGAGCATAAATCCAAGTCAGCAAAGCAGCMACGATTTATGCACACAGCTATCAGATCCATAGTATTTACTCCAAGTGTAATGCAAAGAGCATTTTGGCTTGCAGTCAAGAAAACAGACAGTATAGGAAAAAGTAGCAAGTTGAACATTACCTTTTGTGCTGGTTTTGGCTGGGATAGAGTTAATTTTCTTCACAGTAGCTAGTATGAGACTAGGTTTTGGATTTGTGCTGAAAACAGTGTTGATAACACAGGGATGTTTTCGTTACTGCTGAGCAGTGCTTACACAGAGTCAAGGCCTTTCCTGCTTCTCACCCCACCCCACCAGTGAGTAGGCTGGGGGTGCACAAGAAGCTGGGAGGGGACACAGCCGGGACAGCTGACCCCAACTGACCAAAGGGATATTCCACACCATATGAGGTCATGCTCAGCATATAAAGCTGGGGGAAGAAGAAGGAAGGGGGGATGTTCGGAGTGATGGCATTTTGTCTTCCCAAGTAACCGTTACGCGTGATGGAGCCCTGCTTTCCTGGAGATGGCTGAACACCTGCCTGCCGATGGGAAGTGGTGAATGAATTCCTTGTTTTGCTTTGCTTGTGTGTGCAGCTTTTGCTTTACCTATTAAACTGTCTTTATCTCAACCCATGAGTTTTCTCACTTTAACCCTTCCAATTCTTGCCCCCATCCCACCACGGGGGAGTGAGCAAGCAGCTGTGTGGGGCTGAGTTTCCGGGTGGGGTTAAACCACAACACCTCTTCAACTGGTAACTAATCCTGAAGCCTTTAAGGTCCGATTTCAGAGAGTACTGAAATGAACAGAAGAAGCTTAAATGGATCACAGAGTAATACAGATACATTCCTAAATCAGTCTGCTCGCAAATTAGCAAATTGATCATGGTGTGAAATAATAAAGCAGTCTACATACACAAAAGGATAAAATAAATTAGACTTCACTGACCAGATATTGTCTTCTCCGCTTCCAGTAGTAGCAGGCTATAAATCTGTCCATAACCTTTTCTTAAATACTTCAGTGTAGAACCTGCTACAGCCTAGAGGTACATCCAGTAGAGGCTTACCTATTATAATTTATAAGTGCCCAGTTTTTCCTTATTTACTGGTGGCTCTGATTGCCCTTGGCTGAAGGACTCAGCTGTTTGTGAACCAAGACCCAGCTTGGTGCAGAACAGCTGTGTAACCCTGATCCTCTTTTCCTAGTAAAACTGTTGTTGAGAGGTGGTGGTGAACATGTCCATCCTCATGGTGAGAACACCCAAGAGTTAAAACCGTGCAAGACCAGAAAAGTGAAAACAAAGACAGAAAAGTAATAGCAGAGATGTATTAGCTAGCAGCTCCAGCATTCAAGAGGGAAAAAATATTGACACGAAAAAGGTATAAGAGCCTAATTAAAAAAATAGGCAATCAGAAGATGGCAGCTCAGCAGTATCAGAGATCAGCCTGTTCCAAGGAGCAATGGAGATGAGCCCTTCCCTGTCTGATTGATGAGTGCCTTGCCAACAGAAACACTGTGGTGAGCATATTAATGCTTAACCTGCTAGCTCATTAAACCTAGCTATTTATCTACTGTGTGTATTAGCCAGCAAAGAAGTTGCCTACATCCTGCTTGGAGACACTCCTTGCGCACACTAAAGTTGCCTGAATCAAGTATGCTGGAAAAGGAGAGTTACAGTTCACCCAGAAAATTGTCCACACGACCAAGTTTTCGTAGTAGGCCAAGAAGCTTTCTCTTTTCTGTGCCTTCTCCCACTTGCAATCACCCTTTTCTGTGCTCTGACCAAGAAGTAGGCTAACTGAAATCCTGGCTCTGAAGCAAACCAAAAGGAGGAATGGGTTAAGGCAGCAATGATTTCCGGATCACTGCTGCTATATTTCCTCCTCCCATCACAACTCTTATACTACTGCTCAGGTATAGTTTAAAATGGGCAGATGTTCCCTTGGTCCAAAGGATCACTGAGCAGTAAATAATATTACTTGGTTGTGACACAACTAGACACCCTCAAGCACCTTGCAGAAGAATTTCATTTTTTCTGTTGGGGTAACCATTCATTGCTGCATCTCTCAAAAATCTGAGGAAAAAGAAAAAAAAAAAACAAATCAGGCGGTTTCAGAAAACCAATTGCTGTGGTGTAAACGGAAAGAAATATACAGCACCACCTAGAAATCTCAAAGTGAGAAAAAATCTAAAAAGCACATAACTAAATAAAAGGCGTGAGATGTTAGATGGTTCAAACACTACTGTAACATTAACAGTATTGAAACGTGGCTAGCAAAAATTATAAAAACCACTACCCATATTTCTTTTTATTTTTGTACTGAAATAAAAGTGCCAAAGACTGATACAAAGAAAAATAATCTTTTTAAATCAAGATTTATAGATTGCCACCTGGCTTTTAATTTATCTCCTTTCTCTAATTAACAGGCTGTGTCACTGGAAGAGAAGAACATTAATGGCACAAGACAACAGTGTCATCTCCTAGTACAGAGTAAATCTTGAAGAAAAAAAATCAAAGCAGTTGTTTTAAAATAAATCAACAGCCTTGGCCAAGTTGGCTGTCTGCATGGCAGATATTTATTGCCTCACACAATCTTTACAGAGGGACAATATCTGGCACCAACTGGTTAAAAATAAATTAAGAAAGGTACTTCCAGCAAAAGAAACAAATAATACTGTTCAATATTTTCTTTCTGGTTAAGGTGGAAACAGTCTCTGGAGCAGCGGGAGCACAAAATGGAGATGTATTTAAATCATAGTGCTCAGCCACGAATTCTACCCTCAGTCAATTCTAGTGTCAATTTAAAAATATATATTGCTATTTCATTTTTATTTCATTTCATATTTCATTTTCTGCAGGAAACACACTATATCATTTTTAAGGGCCAATCATCTTGGAAGCCTCCTTTTTCAGGCAGAGAGTGCCTAGCTCTTTCTGGGCTCCGGTTGGAGCCACTTTAGATGTGATCCCACAGTCACCATGACCACTACAAATCATAAGGCAGTGGCGATATTTCCCCACACACACCAAAGTTTTTCTGATGTGAGGCCAAAGCCCATGGGGCTAAGCAGCACTTTGGGATACCTCCCAGCTCCCGTTCTTCCCCGGAGAAATCACTGCACTCTCAGCAAGATCAAATGTTTTCCGACTTAGGCAGAAGTGGCTCCTGCTGCAGGTATCATCTCCCAACCTAGACCTGAAAACGTGGCAAGCATGCGTTTTCAGTGCTCGGCACACAAACCTGATAGACAGTCCAAAGTCAACCGTCATCCAAACATTCACATATACTTTTAAAGTTTAGTGTGCTTGGATTAACACTGACTGCATTATTAACCTTTACAGCAGTAAATAAAGGAATCTTACAATCTGTTCTGCTGAGAATGTAATTTCAGTTGACACAGACTCATTTTTTTTGCGGGCAATTAAGTGCAATATTAACAAATATGACAGTGTAGCTACTCTAAGGCTAAAGCTAAGACAGGATTACAAAGTTTAGCAAAGGTCACAGATCTCCCACTGCAGACATTTGTGGTTCCCAAAATAAGACCAGAGGGACGATGCAATCATCTATTCTGAGCTACTCCATGAGGTTAGGCCCTTTCACTTAGTGCAGCAGGGAAAATCCTTCTTCCTTAGTGTGTTCCTACCTTTGAGTTCTTTAAACTGTGGTTGAAGTAGGTCAAATATTTTCTAAGATATATGATACTGACCCTATTTAAGATTGCATCTGGGCCAACTGAGACACATATTTTGTGTCTGATGTTTCATACAAAGAGCTTTATAAAATAAATGTACACAATCCTTTCCTCTCAGTTTGTGCGGCAGATTTCAGGAACAATAAAGAAAGATCAGCATCTTCAAGCAATGGTGTAAGAGTTCAGCTTTGTTGTCACAAGATCTTGCTGTGTCTTTGACCAAAACACCATCTGCTTTGCTAGAGAAGAACAAGGCTTCTGATTTTTCCACTCTTAGTGTCCAGCACCTCTCAGGACAGCCAGAACAATCCTTGATGCCTGTGCTAACTCTCTCCTTCCATGCTGTACAGAGTCTGGGTACCAACTGGAGCAAAGGATGACACTCTCAGAAAACAGTCCAGATTTCATGGAAGAGGAAAGTATACTTTTGTGGTCCTTTTGTTTTATTTTTGCTTTCCTAAGAAAAAAATCTTTAAAAAAAAAAAAACAAAAAACAACAACATCATTATAGAATAAATGTTCATTGATAGAGGGGAAAAAAATTGCATTTTAATAACTTTTTTTTTTTTTTAACTTGAGCTTTCTACCTACATCAGAAAGGGTCCCCTGACAACCAGATAGGTCCCGTGTGTGGAGAAAAGAAAATAAAATTATCTGTTCAAGAGTTCATAGGAAACATTACACCCAGCTGTTGGATCACTAGTGTAAGTGTATTGGGTTTACGTGGCAAGGTTTTGGTAGTGGGGAGGCAGAGGAGGAAGGGGTAGGGGTGGCTTCTGTAAGAAGACACCAGAAGTTGCCTCYGTGTCAGTCAGAGCCAGTTCCAACCATCTCCAAGATACACCCGCTGCTGGCCAAAGCTGACCCCATCAGTGACGCTGGTGGCACCTCTGTGATAACATGTTTAAGAAGGGGTAAAAAATGCTGTTGCAACAGCCGGGAGAGAAGAGTGAGAATATGTGAGAGAAAGAACTCTGCAGACACCAAGGTCAGTGAAGAAGGAGGGGGAGGAGGTGCTCCAGGCGCCAGAGCAGAGATTCCCCTGCAGCCCATGGTGAAGACCATGGCGAGACAGGCTGTCCCCCTGCAGCCCATGGAGTTAACAGTGGAGCAGATATCCACCTGCAGCCCATGGAGGACCCCACGCCAGAGCAGGTGGATGTGCCCTGAAGGAAGCTGCAGCCCATGGAAAGCCCATGCCGGAGCAGGCTACTGGAAGGAACTGTGACCTCGTGGAGAAGAGCCCACGCTGGAACAGGTTTTCTGGCAGGACCTGTGGCCCATGGAAAGGAGCCCACACTGGAGCAGTTCGTTCCTGAAGGACCCATGCTGGAGCAGTTCTTGAAGAACTGCAGCCCGTGGAAAGTACCCGTGTTTGAGAAGTTTGTGAAGGACTGTCTCCTGTCGGAGGGACCCCTTGCTGGAGCAGGGGGACAGTGTGAGGAGGAGCAGCAGAGACGAAGTGTGATGACTGACCAGAACCCCATTCCCCATCCCCTTGCACTGAGTGGCAGGGAGGAGGTAGAAGAGTCAGGAGTGAAGCTGAGCCTCAGAAGAAGGAGCGGGGGTGGAGAAAGGTGTTTATAGTTTTGTTTTAATTTTTCACTATCCTACCCTATTATTAATTGGCAATAAATAAAAATAATCTTCCTCGAGTCAAGTCTGTTTTGCCTGTGACAGTAAATGTTGAGTGATCTCCCTGTCCTTATCTTAACCCATGAGTTTTCATCTTATTTTCTCCCCCTGTCCTGCTGAGGAGAGGCTTGGTGGGTACCTGATGGCCAGCCAACGTTAACCCACCACAGTCAGGTTTATACAGTATACACTGAGTATTCAGTATGTGCTTTCAAGTGCTTGAATGAAGGGTGATGCATACAGGCAAAAAAACTGAAGAACAAGGGGCTAGGCCCAYGCAACTGGGCCACAGAAAGGAGGATACAGGAGAGGTACTAGGATCAGCAACATGATAGCATGGTGCTGAGCTACCAGTCTGGAGTCTTAAGTGGCTAATCCACAGCAGGACCAGCTACCACATGTTATCACACCAGGTCTACCCCAAAACACTTGCATATAATGAAATATGAATTAAACCCATAGCATAAATGATATATGGAATTTAAGTAAATGCTTAGCACACAGTTTAAATAGTTCAAATCAATGTGTGACAAACAAAAGCAKCCAATAGGAAAATATATGATATAATGTACAGGGAGATGTTTAAATGCACATGACAGAGACCTGCACTACATCCCTCGCCTGGCAGCTGCTGGGAAGTTGCATCTCACGGTGTCCTGGTTAACCATGGATACCCGGGCTTGCTGTTTACTGAATAAATAAGCCTGTGTCACAAATCTGCTGTTGAAATCTAGTTCTGTGGTTAAAGGTAACTAAGTCAGGGTCCCCAGTGAGAGACCCCGAGTGACAAGCCRGAGGTCATGAAGGAAGCCCATAACAGAGAAAAGAGTCAAATACCTGTTTTCTGAGTGCATAGGCTTTTCCACACAGCACTGAACCATCCTTCCTATGAAACTCCCTAGAAGGTATAAAAATCAGCAGTGGACATGAGAACAGAGAAGATTTAATTTGATCATGAAGCTGGCATGCAGGATTACAACTGAAATTCCTGCATTTTCTTTTCCTTTTAGCTTTGTATTTCTTTTGTTCACCCTCTTTTTCATGTGCATTATTGCAGAGGAACTGCTGACAGTCACTACTTCAGATGTGGGACTTTATCACAGCAGGATTAACTAAATCACAAAGGCAGAGCCCATACAGCATCAACCCCCTTCCTTTTCACATCCCAGAGGCAGATGGCAATAAGAAATGAATTTTCTCATATTGTTAAAGCTTATGCTTTTTCACCTGTGAGAAGGATTTTTGCTTTGGTTCAAGGAGGGAACTGATTTTACAATTACAATGGAAAAGATGAATAGGCTCTACTCAAGGTGACTAATATGTTCTGTAAGGTTGTGAAGAGCGGGGATTTTTTTTTTTTTCTTCTTTCTTTTTTTAAATTAAAGTTGTCAAGAACTGTTTTTGCTTTGCATATAGCCTTGTGCTGAGACACATGTATTCATGTATTAGCATGAATTCTTGCAACACAAATGTATGATGATACAATCACATGTTGGAGATGCTTTTTATCCCACACACAGACTGGGAGCTCCCATGATATTGGGATACATTAGACTGGTGCATGACACATTTCTGAATTTCATGCTATCACGGGATTATTGCCTGTGGCAAGGCACTGAACACGATGCAGCCAGAACTAACTTTCTCAAGATCTTCGAGATACAGGAGAAAAGGAACCCCTGCCAGAACAACATAACAGAAGAATTGTGCAAGAATGACTTGGAGATATGAATCCTTTCACATGAGTTCCCCCTGCAAAGATGCTTCATTAGAGTGATAGGGTATATCACATGCAAGCTATTAGTCTGAGGATGAGGTTAAAACCCCTGTTATTTCGCTAAGGATACATCCTACAGCTGAATGATATCAAATAGGCCCAACAAATGCAGAAAAGCCATTTTTAGTTGGATGCAGATAGAAACAAGTAAGGTTCTTACTTTCAGATGCAATGCAATGAATAGCCATGGAAAACTGTGTCCTGCTTGTGGTTGCTATGGCAAAAGCAAATTTCTCCCAGCCAACCTACTTTCGTCCTGRGCAGCTCTTGGGCTGTACAGGAAAGCTGTTGCAGGGTGAACGCCAGCATGGACAGCCAGTACATCACTCCCAACCTCCTCTTGTGATGCTCATCCTGCTCCCAGTGACCTTTTGAGGCTTCTCCAAGTTCAGTCCCAAACAGACATATGTTAACTAACACAAAAACACTGTTCCGAAGAAACTGCATGGGGAAAAGTGATTCCAGGCAACTTCCTGAGACAGATAAGCTCTTAAAAAGCCATTTAGTCAGCATTTTCCTTAGTCTTGGAGCTTTGCATAATGATATTGTTAAGGAGAATGTTGTGACTGTACTAATGACTTCCTCCCAACAAACTATTTAACAAAAACAAGAGGATCAAGTTTTTGGGGCTCTTTCTGGTATGTTCTGGAACTGAACCATGAACCACACCCTTCCTTCTCACAGACATAAGAAAATAAAACCTTTTCCTCACTCATAAATGAGACTGGATTTGAGCTGTGAATGACTGACAATGGACTATTAAGTCTCCTGAGCCATTCTGCTTTTTTTTTTTTCCCCCATTCATTTTTCTCTAGAGAAACTCTGAAGGATGCCCCACATGATTCATTGGAATTTAATCACACAAAATAAATGGCCAAGTGCAATATCCATCTTTCTAGCTAATTTTTTTCATTAATATATTGATTAATAATTAGTTTTCTTTTACTATACATCATATTGATTATGCATTAGATCTTCATAGCAGTAATGGGAATGTGGACGTCATCTTCCATTATTGAGACATTTAATATAAAAGGATGTCTGGAACAGATTAGATAGCCATGTCAAACTAATATGAAGTTGAAGCTATAAAAAAAGCACTATTGTTTAAGTTACTTTTTTTTAAAATTTATTTTTATTTTTATTCAAGTCTGTACTGGTACCTTTATCACAATGACAAATTTCATGTAGAAGACTGTCTACGTCATGGTAACTTGATCACATAGCCATATGTATAACCAAGGTTTAAGCTTTGACTTGCTTTTCTACCATGATAAATTTATAGTAACTTATTGCTCTTTAAACGAAGATTGAGCTTCCTTCCACTCACCACAGCCTCAACACGTGTGTTGGTCATTATTATGAAGTAGTTGTGAGCTTCCATCCAGCTATCTCCATGTCATGTGGCTGTGTATGCATGTACTTGCTTTGAGAGCTACTCTCTGCTTACAGAGTATCTCTGGTACATGGTACATCCTGTGTTTACTTAACTGTCAGTGCTGTGATTATGCAGATCCAGAGCCCACTGGTGAGTAACRATTGAGCCTAGCTGTTCTCTCCAAATCCCACAGATTAAAATTGCCAAGGTACAGAAGGTAGACAGCCTAGAACTTAAATTTCTAGACATCTGATGCACTTTTACACAATATACAAGTCAACCTTAAGCTTCAGAATACAGTCATCTTTTTATGACACTGCCTCATTGCCTTTTTTTTTTCTTGCACATCTTTTCACATCACTAACAGTTAGCACCAATGAAACACATAGTTTAGTTTTATTTAGCAATTGTTCTCTTGAAATCCAAAGGAACGTTGCAGTACTACTATTACTTGCCATTTTCTTTTTGGGCCTGAGAACATTTGCTGTTTTTCTTAAATTACCCCGCTGCAGAAACAGAGGTCTGAAGTGAAAATTCAGTTTTCATGTAATGTAATTTAATCCTTATTGTTGGAGAAAAATCTTTCAAATATAATCCCTAAAAAATGAGAGTCAAGATAGAAAAAGAATCCAGTATAATTTAGCTCTGTGAATTTTTAACACTTCAGATATTGACAAATCTGAAATGAGAGCATTTTATTGTAGTTGCTCCTAAAAAAAATTCCCACAGACAAACATAGATATCTCTGCTTTCACTGATTTCTATCCCTTTTCAATGTGTCTGTGCTCATCTTTCATTAGTTGATCTCTGTTACTAATGAACTCTCAAGATTCAATGAACTCTCAAGAACAACTCTCAAGTTGTTCTTAAAATGGTTTAAGTTTGAGTTCAGTCCCAAATTCAGGATGCACAACACACCATGGAAAGCATTTTTACAGGATCCACTTCTTTACAACACATTCTTCAGTTAGCGTATAAGCAGGCTGACTTGATCACAAAGACAAATAGGAAAGACATTTAGAAAAAAACTCATTAAAGTGAAGGAGTCAAAGAGCTTTAAAATTGGTTTACTTCATCTGTCACAAAAATGATTGCTTTCTACAAACAGTCAGACCAGAAGAAAAAGAAGTCTGCCTATGCATTTCTCACAGAAAGATTCATCTATGTTTTATAACCACACATGGTGCACACCACTGAAACATTTCTACATCCCAGATGGGAAAAAGAAACTCTTAGCCCAGCGGTTCCCAGTTTTTTTAGAGCAAACCTTCCTGATACACCATTATACCCATCAGTCTGAAGTCCATCCATCCCAAATCCTCAGCAGGTTCATCTCCTGGCCTGTTTCTAAGTCCTCTCCCCAGAACGCCAACTCTCTTCACACTTTGATCTCTTCTCACCTCCACTTTCCTGGAGACGGCTGAACACCTGCCTGCTGATGGGAAGTAGTGAATGAATTCCTTGTTTTGCTTTGCTTGTGTGCATGGCTTTTGCTTTACTTATTAAACTGTCTTTGTCTCAACCCATGAGTTTTCTCACTTTTACTCTTCTGATTCTCTCCCCCACCCCACTGGGGGGGATTGAGCGGCTGTGTGGGGCTTAGTTGCCAGCTGGGGTTAAACCATGACAAGGTGATACTGGAAGTCAATGGAGATCAGGGGAGAGGAACAGAAAGCATTGAGCTACAAGTACCGCCAATTCACCTGATTAACTAGGGTATACGTAACCTCAAATCAATTTGGGCTGACTCTAACTGTGGAGTGGATAACTGGCTAAGCAGAAGGGGGAGGCTGTGTGAGGACACACGGCACAGCTACCATTTCAAGACTGTTCCCAGTCCCACCCCCTTACTGGAGAAATAAAGGCAACAGTAGTGGTTGTAAGAGACCAACTGGCAGCTAACACCAAGGCCAACTTGTAACCCACTGGAACAAAGAACTGTTTTCCAGCGACAGGAGACAAAACTTGATAAGGGAGCAGGGGGTGGAGATCCCCTGAGCCTGTCCGAGGAATGTCTCAAACACTCACAGGACTGAGGGATGGTGAATCCCAGGAAGGCTCCTCTGTAGAGAGTTAACTGGGTCTGGCCTTGGGAGAAGAAATACGATGACACCGTAAGTCGGCCAAATAAGGGAATATCCAGATAAGTGTTAAGAAAACAAGAACTACTGATAAAACCAAAGAAACAACTACTTGAACTGAGTGAACTATCCTAATTAGCATACTAAAAAACCCACCCACCAGCAGGAAAAGCCCCCTACCCAACAAAGCCCCTTCCCCACTGAATATGCGCAGTAAAAAGAAAGGACACGGTGACTTTAAGTGAAGACAAGAACCAATAGAAGCGAACTATGAAACTGCCCCTGTAGCAGAGGGGCAGTTTGAAGTGAACGGCAGGCATAAAAGGGGAAGGCAAATGCCTTGGGGGGATTCTCTCTTTCAACTTTTTATCTGGGGACTTGGGACTCATTTCGGGAACTTTTGAAGGAGCGCTCCTGCAGACCAGAGACCCCCATCGGCTGGACCAGCGCTGGAACCTGGACTGGTGATCTCTTCCTCTCTCTCTTTCTTTCTCTCGCTCTCTCCTTCTCTCTTTCTTCTATTCTTTTACCTTTTCCTAGTAAGTAACACAAGGCATAAACTCCCACAGCAGTGGTGAGCAACAGGCTTTTCTGCTACCCAATTATTTCATAAACTCCCACATCAGTGGCGAGCAACAAGCTCTTCTGTAATCCAATTATTTACCAATGAGCCTAGCTATAGAGTAAAAGTTTTGGTTTATGTACAGACCTTGAGTGTCGTTTCACCTTAATCCATACCAAGGGAATTTGAGAATCTGAGTCACCTCTCCCGTACAGGCGGGACGTGAGAGTGGTAGAACAGAAAGAGAAAGTGGGAAGGAGCAAGGAGAGCTATCGACCCGTCCCAGCCTACATTTTACCTGCAAGGTTTCTTGCCTTAATGATTGGGTACACTGGATTAGACCACACACATTAGTGAAGAAAGAGGAAAATTAAGGCCAGGGTAGAAGGTCAAATCACCATGACTCCAAATGCTTCCAAAAGCACAAATGCTTTTAACACCTATTCAAATGAATTATAATCTTTTTCTTTGAGTGACAGCAAAGAGCAATGCTGTAAGTGCTGTTTAAGATACTTTGACTCTACTGAAAATATTTACAGCTTCTGCATTAATGCATCTATTAATTGCCCTTGTAACTTTACTGTCCTATCAAAGTGTTCAGGAGTGATAGAACCAATGATAGCAGATTGTTTTGAAGTTCTAATTAAACACAATCAGAATTGATTTAATAAGCCAAATTTTCAGTAAATACCAGGAAGCTTCCCCATTAAAATCAAGTCTCCTTCAAGTAGGTTATGCTGGACAAACAGAAGCTGTAACATCAGTGATCACTGCTTACATGTTAGATCTTAATGCTTTTCTGCCTCTGCCAACTGGTCCAAGTCCACTTTCCTCTAACAGACCCCAACATTTAGCCATTATGTCTTCTCACCACTGCTCCAACCACTCCAGTCTTCCAGCACCACTTTCACCTTCTCCACTGCCGCCTGTTAGCTCTGCAATAACTTCCCAAAAATGTATACCATATAGTTTCTCCTGGAAAGGAAAAGGGGAGTATTTTCCCAGGAAAATATTTTATGCACTGCTGTTTCTGTTAATTCCTTCTCAGCAACATGAACCTGTTGGCTTCTATACCTTAAAGTTGTTGTTCAAACAAGCTTTACTGTCCCAGCAAGAGAACATGAGATATGCCCCAAATGATCCTCAGTTTATCTGCCCTGATAGTCCATTGTGATGTTTGTAATCTGTTCTCAGATAGCACTGTGACAAATAGCACTACATACGACACTAATTCCAGATTGGTGCTAATAAAAACAAGAGTGGTAATAATATCTAGAGTTTTCCCACTGGCTGTGATTGTGCTGGAGTACAAATGATGCCTGGAGACTGTGCAGAAGGAGATGGGAATTTTATTTTCTTCTTACAGATGATTCACACCATCTTCTTTTGCCTTTAGGATTGCTCCCCTCTAGTGATAGCAGAGACAAGCGTAGCTGATTTCCTTTATGGCTACCACTTAGTGACACATAAGTGCTAGTTGCTTTACCCAGGGAAGGATACCAAATGCAAAACAAGTAACAGCATGGAAAGTGAATGAACAAGCAGAATCCGTGGATCTCATCCTTAGCAAGCTGAGCAGTTTTGCTGATATGATATACAACAACTGTAGATCTCCATTTGCAGGAAAAAAAACCAAAACACTATCCAAACAGCATACTGACACCCACCTCACGTTCTGGGGGACAAATTCTGTGAAAGTCATTTTCAGACTCAGTGGCTAAGGTTAGCTTCATGGTCTCAGTGTGAGCCGGATTTCACCTTCATCAGAGATATTTTTGACTTACTGTAGCACTTCAGATGATACATTACAGAATGATAGACCCATTGTGACTATATGCAGGATTTCTTTATGACAAGGGGGCTCTATGCTCATTCCCAAAATCCTTCTACAGCCTGTTGGCTGACAGGATCCATGTTTCGAGACACAGACTATTTAGGTGTATACAGTGTAGATATACAAATACAACAAAAAGCCTAAACCTTTCTAGTAACAATCTAGGGTGCAAGTGGGGGGTTGGACTAGATGACCTTTAAAGGTCCCTTCCAACCCAAAATGTTCTATGATTCTATGATTCTATAATATTGCTCCAAAGAAAGAGCCAAAACAAGACTGGGGGATTGTGGCAAAAGAACTCATTTATCTCCCCTGACTATAGAGAGAGGTTAAGTGGATAGCTCAGATCTTGACCACAACAAGGTAAGCATTCAAAACAAAAAAAACAAACAAACAAAAAAACCAAGCAGAATTAATCCCACCTTCTGGCTCTGTATCTGTCTTACACTCACAAGTTACTTGCTTTGCGTGAGACAGCTTCTTGTGTCAACCAAGGACCTGGCTTTGGGGACAATCTCTTAGAGTTCATGAGTTACACTGTGCTTGCAGAGTCCAATAGAAAGTGACTATACTAGACTTTTTTTTTTTTTTTTTTTTTTTTTTTTAAATGTAGACACCTACTTTCCCAGATTGTGGTAGACTTTTTATTTGTAATAATATTTTGTCTTCCATAGCACCTAGTGCCTCAGCATGGCAGAATACTTTGCAAACATTTAATTAAGCCTTATGATGTCCCACCAAGATTGGCAAGTAGGTGTTTCATAATGGCATCAGATATTTAAAATGACTTAGGCAGACAGACACACAAAAACTGATCATTAGGTTAGGGGCAGAAATGGGACCATAATATGGAAATTTCATTGCCACTCCTCCAGCCTGACTACCTGAGGACTCTGTGACTTTGGAGGGCCTTGGGTGGACAGTGCTATGTGAGGCGGCAGTAAAGCTGATGGCTAGAAAGGAAGGTGAAACAGAGTGTGTTATGGCAGTCTTCCCAGGATTTCAAGTGACAGAAGTCAGAGTGTCTAGCCCTTGGCTTCATTCACAGATGGACAGAAGGGTATAAGATTGTTCTCCATCTCTGAAGAGGCTATGGACAACTGCAGTGCCCAAGTGCTGTGTGTTCTGTTCTGGCATCCGGAATGGCATCCCAAAACAGAACAGCAAGGTCAAACCCTTGCMCACATGAGCTGGCAGAGCTGGCTGTGTGACTGCAAGCTGGCATATTACATGCAATTCTCACACTTCCCCTGGGCTGCAGTAATCTATGGCCGCAGCACCTGTCTCACTAAATTACAGAGATATGTGCATCCTCAGACAACAGAAAGAAGGAAATAAAAGCAAGGAAGTTGACACTGAGATCGTACGCATGCTCTATAGTGAGGTCTCAGCCCACTGGCTAATGAAATCAAAACTCATCTGGGAATTTATCCACAAGTCCCATTCATCATAATCTTTGTGTCTAAAGCTAACTCTTAAAATYCTACCTGAATCTATGCTTTTTCTTCCGCTCCAGAAGATTTCTGGTAACCCACTGACTTTCAGAGGTGGCTTAAGAGAGCCACAGGACTTGTGTCTGCTCACAGTGGGTTTCTAAACGCCTTTGGCTGATATCTTTAGCTTTGTTTGCCATATTCCAGTGACATGAAGTCAGAGCTGGCAAGATGGCAAAGAGTTTCCTGCTYGCTGCTCAAGAGTCTTAGCTCTGATTCCCAGCCCAGGCCGGACTTCTTCAGTCATATGAGCCAAGTCACTTCTCCATCGCATACTATGGCACCCAAACTTTAAAAATGTGGCAACAGAACTTCCCTACCTTGTAGGCATGCTCTGAAATAGGACATACATCAAATTAATAACATTTTGCACAGGTACTGATGAGCTAAATGTTACCTAAATGCTGTATTTAGATAAATAAAATCTCAAGTGTGAGGCAATCCTTTAATTGCCGTGGTCTTAATTCCTCTGTCTCAGCTTCCCTATCTAACAAGGCATGCAGCAGTATCTGAAAGAAAGGTCAGATGTTCAGGGCTCCTTGGGCACCTTCCACACTGCTGCGCTGGTACAGACCRCTTAAGCATCTTACTCATTTCTTTTATTTATCCCTTTTTTTCCACAAGCCTTGATTGAGTAACAACACAGGGAACAACAAGTCCAAAGGACAGAGAGGAAAGGAACACCTGCCAGATAACTACAACTGATATATACACACCCATCTGAGCCAAGTAGGGTGGGCAATTAACTAAATCATTTAATCCATCCCTTCCAAGCTCTCTGTATGCAAATGCAATTGGGACATTCTGGTCAATCACTACATACAACAGATTCAAAGATCTCTTAAAGAAAGAGATTACTGCAGGATTTTATACATCTTAAGGGTTTCTTATCTCTGCCTGTAGAGGAATGTTGTTAGGGGCTATGAAATATCTCTACCTATTCCATAAGCACATTTTGCGTTAGTAGGATGCACTGCAAGTAATTTGGCTAATGTGCTGCCTTTGGAGAAGACCAACAAGAGCCAGGTAAAGAGCCACAAGAAGTAGCTTTTCTGTCACTTCTTAAAAGCTCCAGTCTGCTTTATCATGTCCATATTTTACAAATGTATATGCTGGCATTTCTAAGTAAGATTTATGGTGGCTTGCTAAATGCAGAAGATTGCTTAAAATAACCATCACTCAGCCTAGCCTAGCCTTCCTGAGACCTAGAAGCTTTTTAGTGGGACTAAGCACCTACAACACATTTGAAATTCTAAGCATTTAAAATCGAGTACCCTATTCAACAGTATCATGTCAAAAGGCCTTAAATAACCTGTCTAGGATCGTGTACTGAGACCACAACCATAACCAGTCCTCTTCTCTTACTGCATACCTGATTCTAGTTTTTTTCAATGGCTTTGTGAAAAACAAGGCCTTAACAAACATGTCACTGAACAGAAAAGCAGCAACTG
Organism: Phoebastria nigripes; assembly: GCA_035582835.1. Lineage (NCBI taxonomy): Eukaryota > Metazoa > Chordata > Aves > Procellariiformes > Diomedeidae > Phoebastria > Phoebastria nigripes. The sequence goes on from JAYKAV010001389.1 coordinate 373,411, forward strand.
AAGCACTTTCTGCTGGAAATCCCTGTGTATACCACCAAAAAATAAAATAAAATAAAGGCATAAAGAGTAAATGTCCACTTTTAGAAAGATTTTGCATTCTGCTACTGGGAGAACACATAGTACCTTTGTCTTTGGTTATTCTTGAGAAGCAATGCAGGGACCCATACTCTGTAAGAGCTCTCAGTACTGCAGACTACAACACACTTGCAGGTGAAGACAGACACTAGATAGTTCCCTTCCTACCTTATTTCATTTCTTGAAGCTGACCACTGGTTTAAATATGAGCAGGATGGGGCTGTTCAGCAGAACACAACATTCTCTGGGAACCATTGCCAGGAAATGTAAAATGACAGGTATCCACTGACTTAAGCTGGGACCGGAAGAGAAGCCAAGATGCTCTGCAAAAGCAATCAGTGTAAGAGTTTAGACCTGCCTCTCCTTCCCATGGATGTGAGCATCTCTAGGAATTTGGGGTCATTTCAGACTTGTGGGAAACTGTGTGTGGGAATAACAGCAGCAGGTCCAAGAAGACTTAAAAGCAACTTGTCAAATTCTTGGGAGATTCTCAATTCACTTTTTCAGATCAAAAAGATTCAAGAAAGGCAGGGTCTTCCTAGATTCATGTGTTAAGGATGATATTTCCCTTGGCATTTCCAGTGGATCCAGCACCCTGATGAAATGGAGGAGGAACCACAGGGACATTCACAAAACGTATCAACCCTTTAGCAGGCAAATTTGCCCTTATTTCCAACAGCACCTCTGGCTAGTGAAGCTTTGGGTGTTGCTTCAACTGCAGCAATCACTACCAACCAACCCAGTACCTAGCCTCCCCTTTACATCTGCACCACCATGCATAGCCACTGTGCTCTGAACACAGCTAGCAGACGTTGCAGAGCTGTTATGTCTCATCACTCAAGTGTCTCATCACTTGTCTCAACACAAGTTTTGGCTTTCTGCATGGAGGTACCAGAGACCAGGTGGTCCTGCAATGGTGCTGAGCCCCACCACATAATTTGCCCCGGGGCAAGCAGGAGCCATCCTGTTCTGCTGCTCTGCCAATGGGGCACCCCTGACTCTATCTGTTCAGAGCCCCAGGACCACCCATTGGGTGGGAGATGGTGTGTCTGGGGTGCTGGGGTGATCAAAAGGAGGACTGAAGCATTTGGGGAGATGTTTGAAAGAGAAGTCTAGAAGGCAAAAAAGGAAGAGAAGAGCCTTTGGGCATTGGGGAACCTTTTATCTCCCTACAATCAGTCAGGGGTTTACTGGTTTCCCACCACTCCCCAATCTTTTAACATGGAAGAAAACATCATTCAGAAGGGGAAAGCAAAGATATTTTTCACCAAGCAGCTAAAACCCAAAGTGTAACCTCCTTGCTCCCTGAAACAGAGGGGTGTGTGGGTGTCTTATCTCAGAGTTCTGAGATCAATTGACTTGGAAAGATATTATGAGAATGTGCACTGACAATTTACAACCACCCAGAGACATTTTGATTTGCCTCTAGCTGAGGACAGGAAAAAAGAAAAAGAAAAAAAAAAAAAAAAGAAATAAGGCAGTCATAGGGACAAACAGTCCTTTCAGGACACCATCCTGAAATAGTTTTCACATAATCTTTATATCCTGCAAAGGTGACATAAATCTGAGGGACAGCAGACAGGACACAGCAACCCAGACTACCACAGGTCCATTTTCTTTCTACATCGTCTGTCTGAAATAGCATCATGAGGGCTTCATGTCACTTGTCAGCTCCACCTACACATACCTCCTGGGGAAGGGCCCGGATAGAGATCTGTATCCCTGCAAATTCTTCATAACTCTCTGATACCAGCAGCATCAGGTAACCGCCTTGGTTTCATGTAGAAGGGAGACTGACAGGCAGAGCAGAGAGAGAGAAGCAAGAGCATCATGAAGGTCTGAGGGCATACGAGGCTGGGGCAGGGAAAGCAGAGGATGAAGTGATGGAGGATTCATGAATTCCCAAAGAGGAAGGCTGGGGTGGATGTCAGGGCAAACTTGAGCTGAAGTAGTTGGAAGGTTGAGAGACAAATCAGAGCGAAAATCATGTTTGGACGCTGCTTGCAACAATTATATGTTGATTTTCTCTTAAACCCTTTTAGGTGGGCAGCTGCCTGAGGCCAACCCTGCAGACACCAGGAGTAAGATCCATTTTGGTGCATAACTGCAGGGCAAATCCCATTTGAAGGAGAGGTAGGCACCTGTGTGCATTTAAGACCACTGGCCCTGGAGGTCTGAAGCTTTCCTAACACTAGGCACAGTGCTAGGCAATTTTATCTCTGTATTGCAAGTCTTTGGGAAAAGAGAAAGCCTAACACATACAAACCATTTTGCAACTAAATGCTTTCAAAKTCAGCATTTCCAATGTCAGCTGGGGATCTTTTGGTACACAATACTGACTCTGGAATCATCACAGAGAGAAATAACGGTGCTATTCAGTTTTATCTTAGACATCACATACACAGTGACTAGATGGTTTTTCTCGAGGCTCCGGGCAGTCAGTGCCACGTGACAGAGCAAACAGTAAACCAGGTTTCTGGCGATGGCAGCACAGATTTCTTCCTTCATGCAACTGAAGCTTTTCTGCACACTTTTCTCAGCCTGGCCATAAATCCCTCTTCACACTAATTTATTGCACTGCGCCCTGTAAATTCATGTGAAGACAGCTTCACAAAAGGACATGCAACCACCCTTACACCCTGCAACAGCATAAAAAAGATTTAGTGTAAACAAGAATGAGGACTGAAGGGGTAGCACCAGTGGGAAGTCTGGTCCTGTGACTAAATTAATACAATGACAGCCACTCTGAAATTTGTCTTTTCTAGTAAAATGATGAGGTACCCTGAAAGTCTCCATGACAACACAGCCCAGCCTTGTGTTACAAGATGCTTATGCAAGAAAGCATCTAAAATTACAGTGCCTGGGGAAAGCCTTCCAACAAAAAACCCCACAGGGTTTCAGCTGCTTCCCCCACCTTATTCAGATTATTTTCCACATGTTTGTTTTTTTCTTTTCTGAAACTTCAGATAAAAAAGGAATTTTACRTAGTCTTCTGATTATATCACTGCTTGTTATTTTCAATTAAAAAGACATGCACAGAAATGTTGAATAACGTGGAAATCTGACACAGTTTTTCTTTGGTCAAAGTGCTAAAACCTTGTGGCTTAATAGATTTTTGTGTTTCCAGAAGAGCTGTGTTGGTTGTTAGTCACTGTAACAGTGGCCAGAAGTGCCAAACATCAAAACCACTATTCTCCACAGTGTATGCTATCTAAAATATAAGCTATCAAATTTAGATAGAATATGCTTTAATACAAGATTCTTCTATGGCAAAAGAGGACATGCTTTTACATCAGATAGGTTCTCACTCATGGTGGGATTCAGCTGCCTAAATGGAGATGTCTGATGCCATCTGAGATGCCCCAGGCTTCCCTGCTAGCCTCCAGCTGCTAATCCAGAAGAGACCAGGGCTCCTGCAGGTCTTGTGTCACATCTGTCAGCTCTGTGTGAATAACGCAGTCACCAGAACATTTAACACCCAAGTTAAGGGCCTGAGAGCAACTGGTATCTGGCACTATATCAGAGTCAATAGTCTTCAGAGGCCGGGATTTCATCCCATAAATCCTACCTAGTGCATATCCAGAGTAAAAATATTATAATAAAAAAAGTAATCAAATGCTTAGTTTAGACCCCATCTCTAGGAAAAGCCTGGGCCTTTCTAATTTTCAGGTCCATTCCACTGATTTCAGTGTTACTGTGAGGTTGCACAACGTCCAAGTCAAAGCTCACAGGTACAAAAATCGGGGCCTCAAAGCAGCCCCCTTGCCTACAGGCTGGCTGAGTTTCCCAGCAAAGCTTTCCACTAGGATCACAGAAACACAGGTGGAGCAAAAGACTAGAAGACGTCTTATTAAGTTAACATGGCTGGAGAATTAACCTGCAAACAAATAAGCCAGGCAGGGATTATATAAGCTTTAATACAATCTTTTATCAGAGCTGACGAGTCCCTAATTAAACTAACTACAGAAAATAGTACTTAATGAATCTGTAAATAAATACCAGCAGGAGAGATGGCAGAGCTAAAAAATACCTACCAGGGAGGATCTGATCTCCAGAGGAGAGTTAAAAAGAGCAAAGCAAGATCAGAACTCCTAGAGCACCCCAGCCCACCTTACTAATGGACATCCCAAGGGGGAAACACACAAACACCCAGGAAAACACCCATAACCTTCTGCTTTCCCTCACTAGCTCTTACCATGCACCTTCATCTCTGGTAATTTCAGTGGTGCGTAACATCACTAAACATTCAAAACATTCATCAGTTCAAATGTCCTTTGAAGTCTCTCCTTTCACACGTTATATTTCACTGTGTTTAAACCACCGGTAACACTCCAGCAAGTTCTACCTGGCATTGCCTTTGATTAAAAGGGTGTGTGCAATATCTTGCCAAGTCCAGGAAACCACAGAGGTCCACATTTAAGGGTCTATAGAAAAAGTTACCTGAGTTCATGACAGAAAGGAGGTCACCCAGAATGAGTGAACCACTAAACTCCAGTCAGGACAGATAAATGGCATGCAAAAGCTCCGCGGAGGCCAAGACTTCAGGTGAGTCAAACAGGATGTGAAGTTTAGTCATTCTGCTCCAGGGGAAGGTAGGCAGCTGCTTTCCCTGGGAGCAGGGTTGGTCACCTTCTCTTGTGGAACACCCCTCCACAATAAAAACACAGTATTTTAATGGTCTGTTATGGATATCACTCATCCCTGTGMCCGCATCCTGTTACTTTGTGAGCTCTGCTGAGACAACCAGCCTGTACAATAATCGAAGTGGTTGTCCACAACTTCTGTTCCTTCTGAAAATGCTTCTGCCTTTCTTCCAGGACAATGTGCCACATGGTTCTCCCAGCATCACTCCAGGAAATTCAAATAAGCCACAAAAAAACCTAACCACCAAAACAAACAACCCACACTTCCACAGACACCCATGCCTGTATGTTTAGTCCTCCCTTAGGTTTTCAGTAGTTCTCCTCAGCATGTTGACAACAAGTACTCTGCCTGGAGGACTTCCCCTCCTTCAGCCCTCCTTGGTGGTGTTCAACAAACAAAGAGCTGGTGAACAACTAATTTAATTCCATTTTAGCTGGTCTGCAATGCTGTTCCACAAAACTTTCTGCAGCAGGACCATACATTGTAGTTGCACCCTGCAGGAACCACTTAACAGTACAATGTCCCCTACTGCTTACAGCTTTCCAAATAGACTCCTCCTCCTTCACTGATGACCATCCTTTCCCAAAGGGCTGGAGCTCAACAGGAATTTTTTCTCAGCTCTTTTATTTCCAGCTCGCTCTCAATTTTTTTTTCTTTTTTAAAAGAAAATCACATTTCTGAATTTTCTCTTCCCTAACAGTCAAACTCACCTGAGCAGCTGAACCTATTAATTGATCCAAACCAGTCAATCCCAAGTGGAGAACACTGCATCATGTCTTAAGATCAGTATCACTACAACGATCTACCACTACAGCAATCCTCCTTTCCCAGCTACTCTCTGGAGGAGTTTCTGCTGCTCAAGAAGCAGCAGACGTATAGCTAATTTACCCAGGAAGGAAAAAAACAAGAAGTCAGAATAGTCTTATATTAGAAAGCCTAATTTCATTTCTATAATTAGCCTAATACAACTGTGTAGAAGTCCATAACTTATATGAGAAATTTATACAAGCCACTGAGCTGGAAAGTCAAGCTGGGGATCAGCAAATAAACAAACAGATTACTCTCTTCATTTTGTTTAAATAATTTGTTTCAACAAGGTTTTTATTACATCACGCTTCATTATGGGTACTAATATGCCAAGATCCTCAAGGAAAGCTCAGGGACTAGCATYCAAATTTCCACGTGCAGTACAGCAGAAATAACTTTTGGAAGCTCCATACAACATGGATTTCCCTTATTTTATCAGTAAATATCTTAAACTGTTACCTTTGCCTCAACCAAATAACTAAAACAATATGATAGCAAGAACAGAATGCCATCACCAAGGGGAAGACAATACCATTAATGAAGTTACGGATTATATGGTATTTCTCCTCCTTTACAGTTAGTTTTTGACAACTGATCTTGACACCTCATTCAAACGGGAGTCTTCAGTGCATTTCAATTGCAGGAAGAAAATAACTAAAATTTTACACAATAATGAACTAATATCAAGACTGACAGACAGCTAGGAGATTTGAAATGTCTCCTTGCGCAGAGAATAATATTGATCTGCAACATCTATTTCCAACCCTTATTTTACCCCTTTATCCTATTCCAATGCAAAATAGCTTTTTCTTTCTTTCTAAATCTGGTTTGCTCTATCTTCATTCTTTCTTAGTTGAAATAACTTACCAGTTTCAGTGAGCTTGCTCTTCTGGGTGGTGTCTTTTAGAAATAAAGATACATGCCTTAGAATGCAGAGTGTTTATAGGAGAAGCTCCACCACAGTTTAGATTATGTTAAGTGGTGGGAAGGACTAAGATCCCAAACATGTGCATACATATTCATCTACACCCACAGCATTACTGACAGCGTTAGGTGAGCTTGTCTTGCTGCAAGTGGTGGCTCATGTCAAAGCATATATTTATATGTATAATATTGAAGCTTGGTTTTGTTTTGTTTCTTCTTCTGAACGCAAGAGTGTTGGCATAAGGAGCAGCAATCGCTTTAGAGACATATGCATTTAATACAGTGGTGTTTGCAACAGCAGAACGATGGAGATAGTAGCTGAATAAAATTTTACTTGAGTGATGCAGATAACTACATTTTGCGATAATGAGATTCCACTATAACGTATAGCTGACCATGATGATTGTCAGCCTGAGTTAGACCTGGAAAAATGGCGTTCAAGTGATTTTTTTTTCCTTTTTCTTTTGTCTGGAACAGAACTATTTTGTTTTCAGTTTATATTTCAGGCCTAATGTTTGAGAAACTGAGAGTCTAACAACTGAAGTTGGAGTTATTAGTGATTAATTCCTGAAAAAAAACCTAAACAAGCAACACAGCAGGCTTTTTGTGTCTTTTACAATATTTTGTGCGTTTTCACTTGCACCATGCAGCTGTACTGGGGAATAAAACAAGTATAAGGCTTGCTTGTTGCATCTGAATACAGAGTAGAGAGCTGCTGTGAGTCTTTCCCAAAAGCAAAGGAATGTGCTACTTTTTGCTAGCTGAAGTCCTTTCCAACTCAGAAATCTTCTTTTTGTGGATAAAAATAGCACCATCGTGACAGGCCTGGGTCCAGCCCTTCTCTCCAGCCCTGAAACAGGACAGCACCTGGCAAGAACCTGATGGTGTTAATGAGATGATGTGCAAACATCGATGGTATCAGCTGCTCTGTTCCTGTGCAATGTGACTTTTCCTGATGCACCCTCTTGCCCTTTATGTATATAACTATGCAACCACCACATGTAAGGACTTGCCATTTGTTGTGTTTCTCCTGCATTTTTTGATCTCAGGTGCTGAGCTTTTCCTTTCTGCTCCCTGCTGTGAGGGCAGGTCGTATTTCCAAAGAATCACATTTCAAACTTTTTTTTTTTTTTTCACCTTTAGCTCTTCTTTCTGTTTTTACTCCTGAGACAATTTCCAAGTGTTCCTGTTCCCTCCCCGTGATCCCTGTCCTAGCTCTTCAAGTTTAAGTCACATAGAAGCAGATTGGTTTTGGTTTATTTTTTTCAGAAGMAGAAGGACAGACATCCAAGATGAATCCATTATTTTTTATCTCCCTGCAGGATTTAATTTCTTCCTTACTATCCTCTTCTGGGTCATTTCACAGGGGTTTACCAATGTGGACCTTCACTGGTTAAAAAACAAAAAAATCCTTCTAACCTTCAACATTTATTTACTGAAGTCTATTATTACTTAGCTTAAATACCTCTGTTCCCTCTGTGGTGCTACCTTTCTTTTCTTCCAAGTATATTTATAGGCAGTTATCTCTACCTTTATTTCATTAAGCAAGGTCTCAGACTCCCAATTATCTTAGCATATCTGCACATCCTGTCCTTCAGTCTACATAACTGAGGGCTGAAGCATGTCTCTTTATCTTACATGAGACCCAGAAAGAGTGTGGAAGAGCTCTCCCTGTTTTTTGGGAGAGCAGCCATGCATGTCTCCATCTCATGTTTTTGGTCTCTCAGGAGGTACAGCCCAGACCTACAACCTCTGCTTTCAACGAAAAGCACATCACTAATTCTCTGTATCCTATAGCTGCAGGACTACGGTAATTCCACTATCCAATGGTCCCAAATGAGCTGGTACGGCTCACCACTCCAGCAAAGAGAAGCATCTTTTTATTGGGAATACACCTACATAGTTTCAAACCTTCACCTACATAGTAGAAGAGCCCAAATGAGGTGATGGATCTTACACTTGCTTTAAAAGTAATTCCTGGGTCACAGGCTTTAGTTAAGGGGTTTCCAGTCATATGGGAGCAGAGTCAGGAAGGAGGGAAACAGTTAAGTCATTTGGCCTGGTTAAGATTTTTTTTTTTTTTTTTTTTTTTGGTTGGTTTTGGGAGTTTTGGTGGGGCACTGCTATGGAATGGATGTCTGTGTCAGAGGAGAAGGTCGCCACACACATAAACAGATAACCAGGACACTCACATTTCTGCACTTGAGAAGTCTGAGGTATAACAAATTGTAGTGAACAGATTAGGCAAGATGAATTGGGCAATGACAGCCAACATCTAAATTGTTATCTAAATCTAAATCTCAGCCTCGGTGTTGCTATAAGTCAACATGTCTATATCCCTTTCAATTAAATGACCCAGATGAGTGAGAAACATAAAGATAATAAAGTAAAGTAGCATTCAAATATGAGTAGTAGCTCACTGCTGAATGTAGCTTATCAGGAGTTGCTGTTCATGGGAAAAAGTTTCCAAGTGAGAGTGATCCATTTTTCAAAGGACATTGTAGACTACTCTAAATTCTAACCTCAGAAAGGCTGCAATTATGTATTTTAGAAAGCAGATGGCTAGGACGGGATGTGGTAAAAGAATATAAGATAATGAATGCTCTGGAGAAGATTCTTTCTTTCTCATGAGTCCAGATAGATGTTCAAGGAAATTAAGAGGTGAGGAATGAAAGGCAGATCAAAGGAATGTCATTTCTAACTCACCATGTGATTAAAGTATAATTAATTGCTATAGGATGGGGATGAGGCCAAAAAATAGCAGAATTCTAAATGGGATAGAACATCTACATAGATATCAGGAGCACCCACAGTTACTTTTATTGATGATTAAATTTTTTAATTAAAATAATTCACCCTATCAAAATATTAAGAAAGGATGTTAAATCTCATGCTGTAGAGCTTAAGAGAATCTCCAAATATTAAGGGCTCTGGATGAGTCCCAGCTCTCAGAGCCGATTATTCACATCTTCCAGTCGTTAATTCTGACACTTCAATCCTACCCTATGGTTTCAAATGAATGGGGTTGGGCGTCTGCTTCTCTCAGGCTAATTGGAGTTTCTCAGCCCTAAACCATACTGTCCTTGTGCCCAGAGTATCTGAGAACTGCAGGTGCTGAAGGACACATTGCTACTCATTATTTCAAAACATATCTCCATGAGATTGTATATGACTATTTATCAGTCCAAAGTACAGAGTGGAAGATAAATTATATCCAATTATCTCCTGTTGTCCTCTCTGATATAATAATTTCTAGCTTCTCTTTAAAACTTATCACCTTCCTGGTTTTCCATTAGCTTGCTACTGACTTGTTAAAAAAAAAAAATAAATTTCAGAGTGGCTTACCATGGAGACATGACTGTATATAGAAATAAAGTGTGACGTGTGGGAACCAAGGACTTAAAGCAGAGATACTATCTTTTATTGGATCAATTCATGGGAACTCCAGAAATGGTTTCCATCTCACAAGTGTCTTTCACCTGGTGATGCTAACTTAAATGTACTTCTTCATATCCTCAGTTAAGTGCTGGGGCTAATGACTTTAACATTAAGATCAATAATCCCTTGAAACAGATTGAAGTGAAKGTAGGGCAGGGGAAACTGTAATATACTGAATCCCTGGGGACCCACCTTGTATCTCTTCAAAACAGTTACAGCACAGGCATTGTAAAGCCTACCTTGATCATGCTGCTCTGCTAGCATGGTCCAGTCTTATTCTGGAGAAACTGCTTCCAGGGATGACAGAATAAGCCTCCTCCCTCTTTAATTTGACTGCTTAGGGTGMCAATTAGCACAGGTTGATAGGAACTTCAGTATGATGAGAAATCAATTGTATGCCCAAAGGTAGAGATAAAAACTAATTTCCTTTTAGGAGGAAAAAGTTAATGCAGCTAGATTATTGCAAAAATTGGAAACCCAAGTGAAACACACAAACTTGAACACAGCTAACTTTAGTTCTTAAACGTGAAGCAGATTCCTTTTCTAGCTGCTATTAGATTAAACTTTATAAAGATCAAACTTTATTTTAAAGTTGCACGTTTTGTTGGTAGGTCTGGTTGGTTAGCTTTGTCAGATTTCTGTCAAGTCTCCTGCATATCTAGTGGGTTTGAGCCTACAGCAGAAGCAAGTAAGAGAGAGCCTAAAGCATATATATCACTGACATTGCAGCGTAGGGGAGTGCAGCATGTCACACTACAGCAGTAGGAATGTGAGGCTTGCCCCCAACTCCAGAATGACTTTCAAACCACACATGTATTCCTTTTGTTTACCTTTTTTTCTTTTTAAAAATGTCCCCTGCAGTTGATTCACCCAGCATAAGTTAGATGGGATCCATCTTGGCATCTGCTTTGCAGGGTGGGGCTCAGATGTCTTTTGACTTTCTTTTCAGAGGAAAGAAATTCTTCAAATCTAAGGGAGGCCAGAGTGCCTCCATGTATCCTCCACTTGTGGTCTATGGCCCCCAGAGAAGAGTAGACCCTTCACATCCATTGACTGCTTTGTGGATCTGGGCTAGAGACCTCAGTGGCTGTAGATCAGAGATGCTGATCTGTGATCATCTTTTTGATGGCTAAGGTATGCCTAACCAGACCCATAATTAAGAAGAAGCTGTTGTAGGTTCATCCAGTTGTATTTTCCAATAACTATTTCCCTCCTACTGCAGGAGCTCAAGATAACAAAAACATCCCTGATCACTTTCTTTTGCACACAAAGTCTTCAGGCACTAGTACCTTTGTTTTGCAGATGCAACCATATGCATTTACACATGCCTGTATCAGAGCAACTACACATATGCAACAAGCCTTCTGTAGACTCATCTAAAAGCAACATTGATTTGATCTTTCCTGGTGTTCACAGAGTGCTGTGTTGCACTGAATGACCCAGATGTTTCCTTCCAACTAACTACACATTCCTGTATTTTGTTGGACATAAGATACATTTAATTCCAGTCACTATGCACAGTGCTTGCATATGTGCTACTGTGAGTCAACAGGATTTCAGGATGAGAGCCCTCAAAATTAGGAGCTGCAAAATCCTTCTTTAGCTGCTGTTTTAGCCATGATACACCAGAAATAACAGTAGTCGCTCCAGGCACTCAAGTTGCTGCATACAGTGTATGCAGTGTACATATTTTTACTTTGAGAGGTCAGAGCAGCTGAGGGTCTAGATCATATCTAACCCAGAGAGGACCCATAAGATAGCAATTCCTCTTCCAGTATTACCAAAGAGATTTGCATGGGGAAAGCATAAGGGAAACATAAGCACTCCATAACTGTATTTTCTGTACCCAGGCTCATTACAAAACACAGCTAGAGCAGCCACAGCTATGTCTTTCATCCAAAAATTCAATGAATAAACTATTTGCAGTCACATGGTAGACTCTCAAAATCAGTTCCCTTGCCCTGCTTGTGTTGGTCTTAATCCGTATCTCCTCCCCCCAGTTTGCCCAAAGGGTTTGGTTCTGTGAAATACTAAGAGCTGTTTTGGAACTAGTGTGCACCTCATGTTGAAGTTGGACTATTTGGGCATTGAGAGTCTAAAAAAGATCACATGAACCCAGTGACTACACAGAACTTCCCCTCACCTGCCCCCAACATTTCATTAATTTCTATTTCCCACCTTAGGTGCTCAGTGAAGCAAAGACTAAAAACATTTTTCCCTTTTTTGTACCAAGGGGAGATTTACCATTAGGCAAAACAATCACACTCTCCCTCTCTCCTAGCCTAAAGAATGTATCACTATTTAAATCAAAGTCAAACCACTTCAATAAACTAGAGGAGGGGAGCTACTCCCTAGTGCTTTTGTAAACATCCTCAAACCAAGTGTTTAAGGTCTTTTTGCCTTACATTTGGAGTCGTGGTTCTGTGTTTCCTTTAGGCAGAAGAAGGAGTTAAATCTCCCAAACCTCCATGAGTGCTCTAACTACTGATCTGTTGGATGAAAGGGTGCTGTAATATCTTTCTGTGTCCAGCTCAAGGCCAGATCTGTAAGGGATGCTCCAAACCTTTCTACCAGACTCAGAGATACAGATAGATGACCACCACGAGAGATTGTTGATCTGGATAGACATACGAGCAAATCAGGATTTCCAAAACTGAGGCACTTCTAAACACATTCAAGAGCAGAGTGGTGAGTGTCTGAAGAATTTACCTCTGTAAACTCAGTGTCTGCAACCTTGGTACTTACAGAGTAAGGCAGTTGAGCAGAGATTTTTCGAGCACCCACGCCAAAGCAAGCACTTAGCAAGGCTTATTTACCAAAGTCCTTCTGTCCCCTTGTCTCTATTCATCACTGGTTTTCCAGAGCTGGTCCCTCTGCCTATATGATTTATTTCAAGCAGCCATATTCTGTTAACAGAGATAGATGTCTGTACTAGTTGACTTATATCTGAGGAGAGTGAAATAATAAAGCTAAATCCAGTTAGTGGCCAGTCATGAGCGGTGTCCCCCAGGGCTCCGTTTTGGGGCCGGTCTTGTTCAATATCTTTATCAATGATCTGGATGAGGGGATCGAGTGCTCCCTCAGTAAGTTGCAGACGACACCAAGCTGGGCGGGAGTGTCGATCTGCTCGAGGGTAGGAAGGCTCCACAGAGGGATCTGGACAGGCTGGATCGATGGGCTGAGGCCAACTGTATGAGGTTCAACAAGGCCAAGTGCCGGGTCCTGCACTTCGGCCACAACAACCCCATGCAACGCTACAGGCTGGGGGAAGAGTGGCTGGAAAGCTGCCTGTCGGAAAAGGACCTGGGGGTGCTGGTTGACAGCCGGCTGAACATGAGCCGGCAGTGTGCCCAGGTGGCCAAGAAGGCCAATGGCATCCTGGCCTGTATCAGAAATAGTGTGACCAGCAGGAGTAGGGAAGTGATTGTCCCCCTGTACTCGGCACTGGTGAGGCCCCACCTTGAATACTGTGTTCAGTTTTGGGCCCCTCACTACAAGAAGGACATTGAGGTGCTGGAGCATGTCCAGAGAAGGGCAACGAAGCTGGTGAAGGGTCTGGAGAGCAAGTCTTATGAGGAACGGCTGAGGGAACTGGGACTGTTTAGTCTGGAGAAGAGGAGGCTGAGGGGAGACCTTATCACGCTCTACAACTACCTGAAAGGAGGTTGCAGCGAAGTGGGTGTTGGTCTCTTCTCCCAAGYAACTAGCAATAGGACGAGAGGAAATGGCCTCAAGCTGCGCCAGGGGAGGTTTAGATTGGACATTAGGAAAAATTTCTTTACTGAAAGAGTGGTTAAACATTGGAACAGGCTGCCCAGGGAAGTGGTGGAGTCACCATCCCTGGAAGTATTTAAAAGACGTGTAGATGAGGCGCTTAGGGACATGGTTTATTGGGCATGGTGGCGTTGGGTTGACGGTTGGACTCGATGATCTTAGAGGTCTTTTCCAAGAAAAGCTTGTGCTACTCCCCATTTGATGTGGTGTTTACTGGTTTCATGTGACTGTCCTATGAAAGTGGGAATGAAAGCAACTTCTCAGCTGTGCACCAGAAAAGCTTGAGATGGTGTATCATGCTTTATCAAGGTTTTATCCCACAAGGCTGATTAACATTCATTTTTCAGAGTTATTCCAGCTAGATTAATGATCTTATGTTTGTCAGATGATTCTTTCTATCCTACCTCTGCCGCAGAACTGCGCTCAGCTGGTTGTTACTTAGGGTTGTTGCCTTTTACTTTTAGCCAAGATAGAAATTTCTCCCTTCTATACATTATTATATGTCCTTTCTTTAACAAAACCCTCTCAAATGGTATTTCTTCTACTTTGGCTGTTTACACAGATAAAACCCTTTCCTCAGTTCATCTCCTTTCTGCTCTTTGGCTACCATGGCTTTCCTGTTTCTCATTCAACCAGCTGCAGCTAAGCTGGGCACATCACTCTCAGTGAGCTCCCTTTGATCATTTCATCTTCCTCTACACATTAGAAACAAGCTCCTTTAAGCAGTTTTATAATTTATCCCCCATCCCATTTAGCCGACTCATTAGTACCTCAAAACAAAACCAATTTCTGCTGTCCTTCTGCTGTCCTTAGCCTTAATGCTAAAGGATTAAATGAAACGCAGTATTGCTCCCAGATTTCCTTCAAGTGATGACATCCACCTCTTGCTCTGACGTGAAGTCAGGATGCTGACAGAGTAGGGAGCCAGCTCTACAAATTGCCTACTGGGAACACACTGGGACTCTGCTGCTCCTCACTGGTGCTATGCCCAGGTGCCCTCACATTCCTCTGCGACGTCCCATTCAAAATTGTCCCATATGCCACTGGTTCTTGACCCGTACAGACATCTGCAAAGTTGTAATAACAGGGGGGTTCATAATCATTACTTGTCTAAAACTCACCTGTTATTACCATGCATCAAGCCCAATAGACAAAGCAAAATGTATTATTTGAAAGATCGAATTGAAGATAAGATAGATTTGAGATAGGATAGATTTGAGATAAGATGGATTAAGAAGACAAGATAGATTTGAAATCTCATTATGAAAATTATGTTTTTTCCTTTATAAGTTGTTCCAGTGGCTCCATTTACATTAGGAAACACAGGATTTTAAGAATCTGACAATATGTATGCATGTTATTATTTGAGCTGCCTGTATACCAAGGCTTGAAATGAACAAACTTTGCCTTCTTTATCAGATGCATATTTTCATTTCACAGCAGATATCCTTATATCTGCAATCACTATGTGAACTCTGAAAAGCCAATATCCAGAGTAACATTGAGGACCAGACTCAATCCATCAAGGACAAAAGCATTCATCCATCCTCTCTCTAAGAAGCCCGTGTAGCCAGTGAGGAGAGCCAGAGTCCTCCAGACAGGGGCTCGGACCTCAGAATGGGATAAATTACTCCGAAGAAGGTGCTCTCTTTCTACAGAAGAAACATTTGCCAGACACATGCAGTGGTTTCAGTTAAGTATCTGAAATCTAGCAGTATGAATCTGGACTTTTAAGAAAGCCACTAATTTTTACAGTTGGCAATGAGATTTAAGCATATAAACTTCTGTGAATTCATGAATCCATAACAAAATCCTATTTTTGTGGATGTAATAATTTCTGATTGCTTCCTTTTCTCCACAGCAGTAAGCTTTTAGGCTGAAATGCCTGATTAACCTTTTCTTCCACTCTTTTTTCATTTATGCATTTCTGTTTCGGGTATTATGAGCAAACTTTGAATTAAATCATTTTTCCATACTTTTAATTTAAAATCCATTTGCTATGCAGTGCACGTCCTTTAAAATGCACTTCAGGGATAACTTCTTGCTTTTTTGTTATGCCTTTACAATGTTGTATAAATCAATAAGAATTTTCTTTGTTGTTTTTAATGTTAAACTTCCTGCATGATTACACCTAAAAGGGAAAGAAATGCCTCCAGAGGAAGTATTGTGCTATGGCCCCGCAAAACTCCGATTTACAGTTGGGGTTTCTTTCTAAGTCTAGTAATTTTTGTTTGTAGGCTGATACTTTTCATGGAAAAAGATGGCAGATGTAAACAAGTGAAGTGAAGAAAAAGCACACGGATCATTTTCCTCACTCCAGTGCACCGTATTGAGATAGAAGTTAATGAATGAGTGAGGTCATGGTTTAAATATGGTTCAGATTAGTCATGAACTAAATCTGTTTCTAATAAAAACTTCCCAGTGGCCTGCGTAAAACATAGGCGATGCTCACCCAGACCTCCTAAATAGGCCTAATTATCACCTTTCTTGTTTTTTCAGAAATGATAGGTAGCGAGGACTCCTGCTTTTCAGTATAAATTCCCTCTGTCATGACAGCTGACATGCTGTAACTGCCCTATAGCATAGTGGCATTGTATCTAGGGCTTGTCATCACTTCTCAGGGACATGAGCTCATTACAAAACTTAATGCAAAAGACCACAAAATATAGTTATTAGCTTTGACTAAAACTGAAATAATACCACCTTTTTCATTGTAGGCACTCTTGAAATATTTTAGTCAGAGTTGCCTTCTTGGTGAAAGCAAAAATCATTACTTCCTTAGGCTGTTATTCTCTCTTTTCTGCTTCTTCTTCCTTATTGACCCCCTTGATCTGTGTGCAGCTTTTGACAGGAGGGTTGGGGCCAGGTTGAGAATAAATGGACACCCATTTTCTCAGGTCCACTCTCTCTGCCTGTTGGAAAAAGACCTGGGGGTGTTGGTCAACAGCCGGCTGAACATGAGCCGGCAGTGTGCCCAGGTGGCCAAGAAGGCCAATGGCATCCTGGCCTGTATCAGAAATAGTGTGGCCAGCAGGAGTAGGGARGTRATTGTGCCCCTGTACTCSGCACTGGTGAAGCCGCACCTTGAATACTGTGTTCAGTTTTGGGCCCCTCACTACAAGAAGGACATTGAGGTGCTGGAGCGTGTCCAGAGAAGGGCAACRAAGCTGGTGAAGGGTCTGGAGAGCAAGTCTTACGAGGAGCGGCTGAGGGAACTGGGACTGTTTGGTCTGGAGAAAAGGAGGCTGAGGGGAGACCTTCTCGCGCTCTACAACTACCTGACAGGAGGTTGTAGCGAGGTGGGTGTTGGTCTCTTCTCTCAAGTAACTAGTGATAGGACGAGAGGAAATGGCCTCAAGTTGYGCCAGGGGAGGTTTAGAYTGGACATYAGGAAAAATTTCTTYRCTGAAAGRGTKGTYAARCATTGGAACAGGCTGCCCAGGGAAGTGGTGGAGTCACCATCCCTGGAAGTATTTAAAAGACGTGTAGATGAGGCGCTTAGGGACATGGTTTAGTGGGCATGGTGGTGTTGGGTTGACGGTTGGACTCGATGATCTTAGAGGTCTTTTCCAACCTTAATGATTCTATGATTCTATGATTCTTTCTTTGGTACCGCCTTATTCACTGGGCTGGGTAATGTCCTCCACCAAGTCCTACATACTCCAGCATTCTGGTCTTCCGTGTTACAGAAAAATTCAAAACAGAAGAAGTGAAGGCAGTGCAGCTACTCGGATTAGGAGGAGGGTGAGAAAGCCTGACCTAGAAGATCCAAGCACAGGGGAGAGTGAGCAGAGACAAGATGGCAGTATTGGGAAAGAGCTCCTTCAACCAAATGACAATCTCAGCTCATAGCTTAGTATAAGCAAGCTCTATACCGGGAAAAAACTATACAAAAAAAGATGTGGACAGGCTGGAGAGGGTCCAGAGAAGGGCCACAAAGATGATCAGAGGACTGGGAAGCCTGCCGTATGAGGAAAGGCTGAGAGAACTGGGTTTGTTCAGCCTTGAGAAAAGAAGGCTTAGGGGAGACCTTATCACTATGTTCCAGTATTTAAACGGTGGCTACAAAGAAGATGGAGACTCCCTTTTTACAAGGAGTCACATGGAAAAGACAAGGCATAATGGGTACAAGTTACTCCTGGGGAGATTTCGATTGGACACAAAAGGAAAATTTTTCACGAGAACGATCAGCCATTGGAATAATCTCCCCAGGGAAGTGGTGGATTCCCCAACATTGAACACTTAAGATTTGGCTGCACAGGGTGCTGGGCCATCTTGTCTGGACCGTGCTTTTGCCAAGAAAGGTTGGACCAGATGATCCTTGAGGTCCCTTCCAACCTGGTATTTTATGATTCTATGATTCTATGAAAAAATTTTGAAAATTAGAAGAGGGTTTCCTATTGACAGAGTGGTGAAGTACTAAATCATCCTTTTGATCAAGCAATAGGGGAAACATTTGCCATATGGATGCCAACAGCACAGGTTGGATTCTATCACTTAGAAGGTCCTTTCAAGTCCCATATCCCAGCTTCTTTCTCCAGGAGGTAAGTATGTAAATGCCACTGCATCAGTAACAGCTCTCACTGCCTCAGCAGACCGGGTAGGCTAATGTAGGCTAGGCTCCACCACACTATCTTAAATTGGGACAGTATTAAAAATAAAAAAAAGCTAATCCAGAAAGTTGGCTCTAAAATCCAAACTGATGGTGGGTAGGGTAAAACTCAGCCAGAAGAAACATGTGCCCCAGAGCATCGGTCTTCCAACCTATCTTAGACTCCTGTCTTACCATGGGATGTTTTATCCCCTGGAGCTACCTCTTTCTCTCCATAAACTGCTGACAGATTCTAGAACCTAACTTAGGCTAGATTCCTAAACTTTAGATGGCTACAGATAAGGGAGCTGAATCTGAGCATGACATACATGTCAGTTTTGAATAGATGCTGCATTGGCTAATTCTTCCTCCTGTGGTAGGCTAAAGTGACCTTATCTGTGATACTGCTTCACAAGAGCAGCAAAAGACATAGAAGCAAAAAGACCATAAAAAGAAACATAAGTGACACTACACAGGTGGTCATCTCATCAGATCTCATCTTCTAATGGCTAAGTGTGGTCAGGCCTGAAGTTAGTGGCCTCCATACAATAGCGAAGTATCACAAACTAATTCTAGGAGAACTGTGCTTCATGGGGACACTGGGGCAGCACATATAAGGGGCACATGGAGAGTGTGTGATCGGTTGTATTTTAATTTGGTACTATTACTGTGTGCCTTTTAAAGTCTGCAACAGCCTTAGTGGCAACACCACGTTCATACTTCAGTAAGTCATCTGGATGCAAGTGGCTGTATTATGGATGTGATTCCTATCATCTCAGCTATTCTGGTTTCAGCTTTGAGATGTACATTAAATTCAGTGGAGCTACTCCAGATGGACACAGAGGTTTTAATCAGGTTGCCAACCTGTGTCCTATTCAGTACAGGTTCCCATTTATAG
The DNA here is from genome assembly GCA_035582835.1 of Phoebastria nigripes. NCBI lineage: Eukaryota > Metazoa > Chordata > Aves > Procellariiformes > Diomedeidae > Phoebastria > Phoebastria nigripes. Next base: position 392,562 of record JAYKAV010001389.1, read on the forward strand.
TCAGCTGGGAACACCTGAACTGTGCTGCTACTGCTGAGAGCTGATGTTTGAGCATGGTCCATCTTCATCTTAATTCTCCTCACAGCTGTCATTAACATCCCCAAGCTTACCCACAGCATACCCATAGTCCTAGGCTCTACTTGTGAAACTAATGGTATGCTAATCAATACTGTTCTGTGCAGCTTCATTGTTTAGCACACCTGGCAGGGCTATACATTTGAAAAAGCAACATGTTAGAGAAAGAAAGCCGTCTTGTATAACTTCCTCTTACGATGTTCAAGTGGTACCTATTTTGAAGAATGTAGGGAGCTGGATATTTCTGTCTATAACATCCCTTTACAAAAGGATAGTTTTGATCTAATCCTGCTAATGATGTCTGTCATGCCAGTATTTTGGTCAGTCTCACAGAAATTGAAGTCGTGAAGTTTTAAAATGGCCTGAAACAGAGCAGCACAGCACAGGTGGTAAAAGGCCTGCAAGGGCTGAAATGGGAAAGAAGCGTAAAGAGAGTTCGCTCACCCAGTTTAAATGAAGGGAAGGTGAAGTGAAGGGAAAATGAAAACCTGTGACTATATTTCAAGTGCAAATTAGATAAGGGCAAGAACAATCTATTCCAGACTGCCCTGAAATATATTCCAAAAAGCTTTTGCCTTATATTTGAGATGAGGGAAAATCTTCGATAGAAAGGATGATTTTGCACTGAAAACCATTTAATCCTCAAAAAGGCATCCAATGAAATTCCCGGGCTACTCTTGGTGCTGAGTGAGCTGCTCTTATTGCTGAGTATTCAAAGGGATTTTAACAAATGCCATCAACAGAATTGTGTAGGATCAAAAATACCCTCAAGGAAGTGAGTGCTTATAGTGTGAATGAAAACACAGGATTCTCACTCTCTTAGCCAATACCAGGGATTTCTCTGGTCCTCCACAGCTGGAAGTATGGAAACCTTATCAGCTTGAGGATGAAGGTTTTGGACTAGTAATAAACTCATGTCCTCCATTATCAAGACCAAAGCAATACATAAAACATACAAGGAGTCATCTTCAGACATGATGACTCACATGAGAAGGAGAGCAGGGTGAAAAACCACCTTCAGAGGAGGAAAATGAAGTAGTTTTAGAAGGTTATATTTGGTGAGATGGAAGAGGTCTTCCAGTTTTAGCCGCTAACACTGTTGATCGGGATTTGCCTTGGAAACTCTTATTTACTTATATTTACAGGAAACAGTGAGCTCAGATGGTTTAACAAGGCCTAAAGCTGGCACAGGCAGAAAACTTGCTGCCTCTTGCCCGTTGAGACAGATGAAAGGGAAAGGCTCAGCACCTGGCAAATAGGAGTGGCTGAGAGATGCCAATCTCCTGTTCCCAAATTTCTTATGTTTCTATTCTCCCAAAACATGATTCTCTGTGCAGGAGAGGCCTAAGTCTCTCCTAAATAATTAGTTAGAAATAGGAAAGAGATAACAGTGTGATGCCCGGCCCCTGCATTGATGGATGCAGCTGAGCCATAGCACGGGGAGGAGAGATCTCCGTGTTCCCAGGGAGGGAACAGTACATGCTTCCTCTGTAAATTGTTCGAATTATGCCCTAATTACYGTACCTGGAGGAAATCCTACAGATGCTCTGTGTTGAAGTCTCACCTTTACATTTTGACGAACAGCTGCAAATTGCTGTCAAAGTCATTAAGCTACTGGTGAGAAGGTCACCAGCTAGCTTGGTACCATAGCTTTAACACCCCCTCAGTTTCCTTCATTCACTTTTCTTTGTTCTGCAGTTTACATGCAACCCAGACACAGGATTATATTACCATCTCCCTCTGAGAGAAGAGGTTGTGGCAGACCAAGGTGCTTCATACAGTGGTCTTCAAATCAGGCTCAAAACCCCAAGTCACAGTCTTATAGCAGCTTAATACGTTACCATCTGTAAAGATCATGAATTGGAGTCCTCAGCTGTCACCGTTCATATATTGGAGAATAAACTGAAATGGATGACAGCTTAATTTAGTGGGCTCAGCTAGGACATTGCCTGCTTTGTCACCTTTTCCACAGAGGTGGTCATTTGGGTTAAGATGCAGAGCAGACAAGTAGAAAATGTAAAGTTAAAGTGTCCAGCATGAATCCTGAGTCCTCAGGTCCTCCGCCATACAAGCTTTTTTGTTCCATTTTTACTCACATTAACATGACTACAAGATACTGCATATGTGAAGCACATTTCAGTTCTAGGTAGGACATCCTCTTGAGAAGTCTTAACGACAGATGACAAAACCTGAATCAGGCAGTTCCTCACCCATTTTACTGCCATGTATTCATAAGACATGAAGTCACAGTAGGGCTTACTGCATCAGTGCAGTATATGATATTCTACTTTTATCTAKGAAAAGGAGGAGCTAGAATGAAGACATATCCTTGAGGTCATGCTGTAGTGCTGATGGTACTTAGGACCAGTTCTAAAACAAGCCTCCAATCTAACCACTGGATATTATTTGATAAAATCATTTGGCTGTGAAAAAGGTAATAATAAGTTTTCAGAAGCGTCAAATGCTAGTTCTCATGCTGCTGTGAGATCTGTGTCTGGTATGAGCCCTCAGTTTGCTATTTGCATGGCAAAGAGACATAGCACATGTGTAGGTGGAATATTCATGCACATTCTGGTTTTTCAGGAAAATGTTTGTGCTATTGTTTCTGGAAGACTTGGTACGGCTCTTGTTAAATCACAGAGATTCATCAATGCTAAAACGTTSCATTCAGCCATACCCAGGAAGCTCTAGCAGACCGTCACGTTGGAGAGCTGGAGGGAGTAATCTCCTTGGTCCTCCCACTAAATGCACCTACAAACATGACTGGATCTATTTGCTGAAAGCCTTAAGACATCAGACCTGTGAAGCACTGATAAATGCATTAATACACTCTAGTTCAGCTACAGGTTGTGTAACTGAATGCTTACAGAACAGAAGCCTTGAAGATACGAAATGAAGATACAATGGAATACTGGAACTTTTTTGTATAAACTGGTTATGCACAATCCAGTGCAAAAACGTTCATCCATCCAGTAAAAGCAAAGCACAGTCCTGGGTTCCTTGTTGTTCTTTTATTTGTAAAAGAAACAGGGCCCCAGTACCATTCAATGGAAGTTACCATTCAAGGCAGATATGTTTTCAGGCTTCAGAACACTTCTGCCAACTTTGGTTTTGTTCAGATATTAGTATTTAAACCASTTATAAATACTACATAAAAGATCATACATCAATAATTCAGCCACCACACGATTTTCTGCATTTCCATCTTAGGACACAGGGAAATTATCCCAGGGACATCTGATCATAGTCTTAAGACAAGTTTATATTCACTAGAATTCCTCCTTTGCCAAACTATTTAGGAAAGCCAAGAATCTGACTGTATTAAAGAGAAAAAAACCCAACCCTGTTCATTAAACTTAGTAGATCTGGTTGGATCTGACATTCTGTGTATCTTAAAAAAAAAAAAACAAAAAAACACATCAACAACACTCTATAAAGGAGCACAGTTATTGTACAGTGGGTAAAGAATGTAATAGATGAAAAAACAGGAGTCGTACAAGACCAACAACAAAGGTGAAAACAGATTTTTTTTAATTGGTTTACTGCCTGACTTTTGTACATTATTCTCTGAAAGGTAGGGCAGGCAATGACTACACATCAAGGAAAGGAAAGGAAAGGAAAGGAAAGGAAAGGAAAGGAAAGGAAAGGAAAGGAAAGGAAAGGAAAGGAAAGGGAAATAACTAGTAATATCCAAGTAGAACATGAGCAGATGTGAAAGGCAAGGTGAGGCCTAGCAAAGAGCAGGTACCCTTCTTGTTTGGCACAATTTGTGGCATAGCTGTCTGCGATTCCTCTGGAGGTCTTTGAGCACAGCATAGTATGTCAAGAGAAACAGAAATGTGATATTCACAGTAGTAATGGAATAAATATATTGCCAAGGTATATGGAGCAAAAAAAAATAAATGAAAACCCTGTCCCATTTGGGTCTGAGTTTATCCAACATAATTGGTAGGATTTATCCAGGATTTGCCAATTCCCAGTAGGCTGATCTGTTTTTTTAAGAAACACATTCACAAACGTGTGAAACGCTAGTGCGCCCAGCACAGCCGTGGGCATGCTTGTTGTGGAGAAGTAGGTTCACCAGCCAGGAACAGGTCAGAGCAGCCCCATGTTGATGGAGCCTAAACCACCCTGCCATGCAAGGAGTCCCTGTATCGTGGGGCTACCTCAGATCTGAGCTCTGACATGGATGGAGTGCGATATCCAGATTAGTGTTACAGGGAAGATTTTTCTGCCCACTGAAGATCTGCAGTGAAGGGAACAGAAGGAGAGGTTGAGGCTATCCAGTGCTGTGCACATACCATGACAGACTGCATCGCCCTCCCCAATCTCTTGCTAGGAAACACCCCTTTTCTAGACCACAGGTGGAAACACCTACAGCCTTCACAGAAAACAACCTCTTTCTAAACCTCCACACACCCATTCAGCAGTACCACTGTGGACTTGACCCTGGGAACATCCAGAGAGGCAGAAGCATCCAAAGGAGATTTCGGGATTATCTCCTGAGCCTGCATGTCTCCTTGAGGGGCACTGTCTTATATACTGGAGTGTCCTCCTCATGCATAGACACCCCTCTAAAACACTGAGTGGTTCAGCCTTCAGAATCAGGCAAACAACCTAACATCATGATCGGGTTCAGAAAGAGGAAGGGAGGCAGAAAGCCACACACAGGGCATCCACCATATGTGTCCAGTGCACCAGGAACCTCTGTCTGGTCATTCTGCAAAACACTAACAGCCGTATGCAGAAGGCCTGCACCATACTGAGCATCTCCATGCCTCTTTTTTACACAGAGACAACATAACTAACGTATTTGTATAAAATCACATACGATATCAGAAAGACCTGAGAAGTCAGGGGAGAGCACAAAGCAGAAAGAGAGAGAACAGTAACAACTAGTTTAATCCACCCAATAACAGGCTGCCAGTTGGCACTGCTGGCATTTAGTGTATTAACTGTCAGCGCCTGACAGATTAAGCGGCAGAGCTCAGTGATATGTTTCTGCTGTAGGAGGCAATTCTACACTGGTGAAGGGCATTCAGTTTGAAGGAAAAAACCTTGCTCTGTACTCTGCTCTCGGTTTACGTGGAAGTAACAACAAAGTGGCTTTAGATATACACCAGGGTAGCTCACAACAGAATTTAACCTGACTTCAACAAAACTACATCCTATTAGAGGGGAAGGGATGCTATCCGCAAGGATGGAGAGCTCATTGTGTCTGTGTTTGTACAGCTGCTAATGCAAGAGGGTTCTTGATCCATGACCAGGACTCCTGGGCATTACGAAATACTAATTATAAAATCCATCTATGTGACAACACAAGTCTAAATACACAAGCTGAAGCACTTCCCGTTTCATTTAGGATGAAACACGGACAGTCTGAAACACTGAAATGTAAGGATCCTGCAAAGCTATTCAAAGTTAAAGTTCAGGTAAACGCTACAGGTCTTCTAGAAATGCTAGATGAGATTTGCTGTAATTCAGCAAAATRCTTGCTTATACCTTGCTGTGTTGGAAAAGTTAGCTAGTAAACTGATTACTAGYTAATCAAATTAATTGCTTTCTTTTCAAAAGAATTAGAAAGAAATGTAGATGCACCAAAGATTTACTCTGGGTGTAAACTTGATAGATAGATAGGTGAATGAGTTGCTCAGTGCCGTGTCTTTTCCCAGCCTCTGACCCAAACTTCAGCCGTATATGTGAGCAAGCACAGATTCAGTAAAATGACCCCTGTACAAAGTCATTGCCCGCTGAGAACACCAGGAGGCATGCATGTTGGGTGGCTACGGAGGTTTCATCAAGACTTTTAATGGCTTTTGTTGTTGTTGTTGATGGTGGTTTTTTGTTTTATTTTTAATGAAAACCACAACAATTCTAAAAGTTATTTTCTCCCCCATCTGTCCCTCATTTTCTGAAGAAATGAGGTTATGACATAGATATTCTCAAGCCTAGGAATTTGGTTCTGCCGCATGTTATACAAGGTCACACTTTGAGCCTTATTTTGCTTTTCTTGTGGAAAAAATTGCTCACATCCTCCTATCCAGGAAATAGTTTCCTGCAATCAAGCGAAATCCTCTTCTACTGGCTCTATTTCAATCTGCTCTGTCCCCTGTCCACTCCAGCCAACTTTCTTTTCCACCCCTCTTTCCACCCCCTCTTTCTACCTAGTCCAGTCTCATGTCTCCTTGTATCTGGGCTCCTTGGACTTTGCTTGCAAACCCCCACTGTCAGCTTTTGCCAGAATCTCTTCTCCTCCATCATGGTGCCTGCACAAGAAACAACCATGAACACAAATGATAAGCTTTCTGCTGTCAACACTCATTCTCTGTCAACACCCTCTGCTGTCAACACCCTTTAGCTCCAGTTTACCAGAGGTGGGAGGGATGGGATTCAACTCCAAATTCAAGTACCTACATCTAGATGTCTACATGTAGGTGTCCACACTCCCATTAAGTCAGCAGAGATTTGGTCAATCGGTCAATAAAGCCTAGGGAACAGTTCATCTCTCGTCACTGTTGGGTAGCTCTACTCTCCTCTAGGTTTCTCTGGAGCCTATTGTGCATGTTAACACTTACTTGTATGAACATTCACATAACTAATGTGCATGTTCACACTTAGAAAGACCTTGGGTCTTGTGATAATCTGGAGTCAATGAAGAGAAGGTCTTGCCCAATCTACAGAAGATGCATGTGCTACCACTGCATATGGGGATGCTGTGAGGTGCTGGAGCATGTTCAAGAGCGCCCATGTCTTGAGAGCTTTTTGCTTCTATCAAATTTCCCAGATTTATGAACTTGGATATCTGTTAGCCAGCAGCAAAAGACACATCTCTAACATTAAGATTACCAACAACTGGACTTTCAGCTACTCTGTGCATTAGAGCCTTTTGAGAAAAAAGAAAAAGCCTAGTGTCTTTTCTTTCACATGAAAAAGATTTCTTTCTTCCGTTCTCAGTCGTCAGAATGACTGAAATAGTACAACACACAGAGACACAYACACACCCTTCAGTCTTAGGCACACACCCAGCAAGAAAAATTTCAGCCAGGATAATTAAAGTTTGGCAAAGTTACAAGTAACAGAAATGAGGGCAAGCCTTGCATAATCTTAACCCTACCTGGCTCTACTAGCTCAGCTTATGACAATAAAACCTTTTCCTCAACCAACATCACACAGATCTTTCTCCTCCTCTCTGTTTTCACTGACTTCTCAAGGAGAGAGAATCCTATTCTCTGTTCTTATCTCTTATTGGTAAAAGCACAAAATTGTTTTTCTTGCCTAAATAAATGAAAAGTCAGTCTTCTCTCAGCTCTGCCAGTGCACTTCCACTCATTTCATCTGACCTCCTCTGAAGTTACCCTTGTGTGACCTAAATTACTGCTTCTTTAATCCTTGCCTCTTTCAGAGATTTCCATGTGATCTGCATTGTCTTCTTTTCCCCTTGTAGTTCCCCATCACCTGTACACACCTAGATTTTTTTCATGCTCTACACTGATAGTATCTTTTTAGGTCAGAGACCACTGTTCTGTTCTACATTTCCACAGCTTTCCAATGCAATCCTGGCACAAGACTCATCTTCTTAAAACCAGTGCACAGATACAAATAAAAGACATGAAAGACACATACAGCTAATGGCTACAAGCAGGTCTTAGTAAATGTTTCAGCTAAGACCTTCCACTCAACAAAAATCTGTTATTTTCCTTACTAACCGCTAGGTCAAAACATAGTTTTCTAACCTTTTCAATTAAAATGCAGCAAGACCTGATAATGAATCACTGAATCTCTACAGAAACTAATCACCTCTCACAGTGCATCTCTTCTTATTGACATTCCCCTTGGCTCAGGAGTGACTCACCAGCTGCTGAGCTATGAACTTTGAAATGTTTACTTTCACACTACACAGTTTGGCCTCCATTGCTAATGAAGAGTGAGGACAAGGCAGGGAGACCAACCACTCCATGCCAGAAATGTCTCACCCTCAATCATCACAACAATCTGTCAGTTAAAATAATTCTAAAGTTTTTACACGATACATTGAAAGCCATTATTAATCATTTTCAAGACTCGCATAGTCGGAAATAACAAACGAAAGAGATGCTACGCTGTCCTGCCTACAGAAACTTATAGTCAAAGTCAAAATCAGCAAAGATTTCTGCTTTTGCCCCAGTTCTCTGCCTTCCAAGTGTGTGTGCGAAAGGACCTCCTCTGGGCTCAACCTCCCAGCAACGAGTGCGTTATGATCAGAGATCTCAGCTCTGCAGGTGAAAGCACAGCTGTGTTGGGTAAAACAGTAGCCATTATAATTTGTCTCTCCAACAACTGAAATGAGAAAAAAGGGAGAAAAAGATGCTGGAGGTAAGAAGAGTAAGGGCTGTTTACTTTTGAATGATCTGTGATGGGCTTATGAAAGTATCAAATTTAAGCAGTTTTTGAGATGAAAGGATGGAAATGGAGGCACTTCATTATTAAGCCATAGACAGAAATGTCAAAAATGGTATCACCTGACTCCAGTGATGCCTTCTGGAGACAACAATTTAAGACTGCTTAAATATCCTGAATGACAGCTCTTCTCATCTAGTAATCCATTTTTTTTTTTCAGATTATAAACCTGTTGTAGGCAAAAAAATAACTTAAGTTGTGAAAGCCAACAGACGGCAGATAATTGGGTGCATGTGTGTTTGTGGGAAAAGTCTGAAATTGAACTTCTGAACTCTCAAGCAAGAAGCCTGCTACTTGCTAGCTGCAACCKGTAGAGGCTGGCTGTAAAATTTGATAATTTCTGGTCTAAACAGAAATGACACATCCTGAATCCTCCGATCAGTAGAGCGACATGAAAAAGGACCACCAGATAGGAGGCTGATCACTTACTGTGCTTCTGTACCTAGACCATTCAGACTGGGAAAACCATGGGCTCTCAGTCTGGAAAGAAAAGATGACGTATACTTGAAAAGAAAAAGTGATTTTGAGAAGAAGCAGGGGGCCTGGAAAGAAAAAGGTGAAGATCCTGGCTGGAGAAAAGGTCCTGAAAGTGGGGGGAGGACCTGGAGATGGGGCAGGTGCATGGAGACAAGTCCAGGGGGACAYCCAGGGACCTCACCAGTAACACCTAAGAGTTGTAACTGTGAGTAGCAGCACAGTGCAGACCGACACAACTTTCTTCCCAAATGTCTAAGGCCAGCAGTGACGTCCCTGCAGGGAAGGGAAGATGAATCCTGATGAATGCAAACACTGTGTGGCAAAGTGTGTGAGTGAGTCAGAGATCATCAAGTAGGGTAAAAACTCCTGTCTCCTTGGTTCTTAAATAAACCCCAGTATCCAGATACACTGCAGGTTGCGGTACACTTTGTCTTGCCCTTAAAAAAGTTTCCTCCAATTATTAATATGTCTCTATATTTTGATTTTATTTCAACATGAATAAATAGTCCTATGTTTCCCAAAGAAGTGGGCGTATTAGATAGAGTGCAAGGCATGTGCAAGGTATACATTTCAAATACTGCCATCATTCTCCTTATTTTCCCTTATCATCTCTACTCTGAAAGGGTCTTGTAATCCATCTCCAACAGGTACAGACTCCCGTGGGGTGTCAGTGACACCCTCTGTGATCGATTGTTCAAATTCCCTCCTGTATGTACTGAACACTCCCTGTGTGTGCTTGCCTGGGGTACAAGGGATAAGTCTGCAGGGAACATGTCCAAGATCTAAACTGACAGTTCACATGTAGTAAATGATGGACTGATATGAATGACAGAAGATGCTGTGGCAGCTTAACCTCTTTGGGAAAAGAAGAGCTGATATTCACTGCACTATTAAGGATAGCATGCAAACCCTGGCAATTTCTGAGTGACAGACATTGAAAGCTCACATTCTTGTTCTTGTCTTTGAAAAAGATCTCTTCCACATTGCCTAAGTTTTAGGGCTCACTTTTTTTTTCCCCTAAATATTTGACTGGCACACAAGTGTAGCATTGCTTTGCATCCAAGGAAGCACACAATGTTGTAATGTCATTGTTCTCCAAATCTGTTCAACAATATTTTGGTACTCTGAGTAAGGTATCCTACAGGACAGAGCACAAAGATAGCTGCATCTTCAGCAATGATTATAGTCAGCAAGTACCCACACTTTGAGGTGCAGACTGTTGACTTTCTGCTTGGGATTTGTTTCCTCACCGTTATCATTGAATATATTGAAGCAAGAGGACTCGCAGCTTTTGGGTACCTTACCTCTATATTTTTTTTTTTTTTATTCATTGGCAAACCAAATTATTAAGCTTGACTTTTTAAGGCATTAAACAATTTTTTCTTCATTATTGGACCTCATGGCTGGAAGCTCTGTTCTTGAGATGACTGTWACTGTTGGATCCTCTATTGCTCCTCCCAGCAAAAAAGCCTCACATACAACCTGCTGCATGGCTATAACTAGCTTAAGCTTGAGTCATGATACCAAAGCCTACGGAGTGCTCATAACCCTGCACTGTGGAAATATCTGCCAACTTCAAATAGAAGACTGTCAACCAAATAAAAGCAATCTTTTTCTAAAAACACTTTGTCGTGCTCCCGGACAACTTCCACAGCTGTTACATCAAAAATAGATAGAAACTACCACTGCTAACCCTAAGGATTTAAGGTTCTTCAATAACTTGCACACAATCTTATTGACTTTGCTCTTTTTTCTGTTGTTCCAGAGATCTTGATAAAAACAGTCAGCAGCCAGAAAAATCTATATACAATGAGATGCTACTGTGGGCCAGCATACTGAATCTAGTCTAGCCTGAGATACCTTTGACAGGTGAGTGAGCAGCAGCTAAATCAAGCAGCCTATGTAATATCAGCCTTGTCTTCCTCTATCTCTAATTCAGCACGTCACTCCTCTCCCTTAGTAAAGACAAGCATCCTGTGACACTTGTGCTGGACTTTTTGTTCACCACATTACCTGATGACTTTTCAAGCCTTGGTCCGGTAAGCAGAGATTGAACAGCAATCCCACCTGTACAATTYGATGTTTTTTTCTCCAATTACTGTTTTTTCAAATCCCTTAGCATTAGCTCAGGCAGACAAGTGTGAACATGAATGCTCATTGACCATAGTCTTGTACTAAGATGATATTAATTTCTGGAGGCAAGGGGTGTGCTTATCTCTTCAGCTATTGAACCAGACACATAATGGCCCAGAATACTTACTGTTATGATAATTCCAGCCCGGTTCTTGATAACTTCACCATAAAGGCAGCAAAAAGTACTTCAGTAGGCATTTTGTTTTTCACATGTGAATGAATGAATGAAGTCTGGGCCAAAGCAGTTTGTCAGTCACTATACTTTATGTCTTCCTTCTGTTCTGTTAACATGGCATGGAGAAAGCATGTGATTGAAGTAACTACATTTACTGAGCCCTTAGACAGCTCTGAAAGCTGAGGAGGCCATAATGTATTCTGCCTTGCATTTTCATGGCACTTTCCATTTATAAAATTTCTCCACACAAAAATACCGTAGCTCTTGATCCCTGCTGCTATCTCTAACACTGTTATCTGTAGCAAGTTTATGCATCAACAATATATTATGTACTGAAAACTGCACAAAATTCACCTGCATCAGGAAAAAAAAAAAAGCAGCAATAGAGAGGCACAAGCATGCCTGGTCTTGTGAAATCTCATTTTCATTTTGGACACCATTTTGAACAAGCTATTCATGTACAAAAGTTAGCATGCTTCAATAGATGCTACAAAATCCAGTCTAAAACTCTGCTGCCTAGGTTAGTAATGGTTTCACTTGGCCTCATGGACTACTTTAGTAGTCAAGTAGGCAAGGAATGAAAGACAAGACCCAAAGTAATCATGAAAAAAAAAAAAAATATGCACTTGTGATTTACTCAGTAAATATCACTCGACAGCAAGTGAGTGGGAGGATTAAAGAGAAAGCCTGTGTTCTTCATTAATAATGAGAGATGTTTTTCTGTAGGAAAGATCAGTATTGGTCATACAAAGTGGTCAGTATCATAGACTGGCTTCTGGAATTACATACTTAACTACATGAATGCAACCCAGCTTCTTAAAGACCTGGATGTTACCCTCGACAGGCTCCTTCCTGAAAACTGGTCCTTTTCCCCCAGTGCTCATCATCATACCCTAGTTCTGAAATGTTGCCTAAAACATTGTCTGTGCAGCTTTGCAGCACTCTCTTAGTTTCTGCAGTTTCCAGTATGGGAGCTTCATCTGATAGTTTATGGATAGATATTGTGTAGATATTTTATAGTACTCTAATACAGTGATGGTCCTGCAAAGCTCAGGGCTTAAAGCTCTCAGAAATGCAATTCCCATTCTGTCTTTAAAAAAGGCAGAAATAATGCTGGAAGGCTATATGCAGATATCTGGGTATGTATATGGGAGTTCTAGAGTAAAATGAACATGGCAAGAATTAAATCAATGTTTGTCTCATCCATTATTCAAAGAATTCTGGGTTTCAGAATAGCCAGTAGGAAATACTCTGTGATGACTTCATATATAGCCAGCACCACTCGCCAGTGAACAGTGCAGAAAAGATCCATTTCTTTGCTGCAGACTATATGGTGCGTTTATGATGGGACTCCTGTAGAGGTAATTTCATATGAAATTTAGAACTGATGCCCAAGTCATACGAAGTACTGGAGGAAGCAAAGCCAGAATGCTAACCTCCAGGATACGCAGATTTCCACCTCCTTTAACAAGTTTCATAGATTTTTCCCTAAAGAATAGATTTGTGCTGTTTCTCAGTATAATTCTTGAAGGACTTTAAGGAAGAATTTGAAAACAGGAGTGTATGGGCTTGTGATGTCAAGATGTAGTGTGATCAATGGCAGGCTCTCTCTTCCTAAGAGATCGTTGAGCAAGAAATCAAGGTCTCTGAATTCTGACTGTGTATCAAAGAAATTATTCAGGGAACAATCTGGAAAAGAAGGCAGTATTACTTACCTGCCTCATAGGTTTCTTGCAAATAGAGCAGAATATCAAACATTTCCTTTCTAAGTCTCATGCTAAAGGTCAGGTGCAGTAAATTGCTGCAGTTGTACAGAAGTGAGTGGAACTAAAGCAGTCTTTACTATAGATCTAGCTTGCACTTTCATACTAGATGACTCTGCATCTTTTCTTTTTAGTATTACTGGAATGTCCTTTATCCCACAGAGACCTTGCAATTCAACCTCAAACGTTAAGTTTTAATTGACATATTTGCTCATAAATGGTCCTTGTTCTATTTTAATTGAAAAAGAAGTGCCATTTTTTGAGCAAAGAAAAACTGCTGGAGTGGAGGGGGCTGGAAAAAAAAGAAGGGATTCCTTATACCACAATAAAAAACTCAGTGAGACCAGTCATATGTGTTTCACCTGTTGTTTATGTGTTTTCCTTTCAAAGGCTGTGGTTGAGCCGTAAGAAGGGAGGCGGTCTGTTTTCCTTTTGCTGGTGCTGCCACAATCTAGCTAGGCAAAAGCTTCAAGAAGGGAGAAGCTTGTGCCTTCCTTAGAATAACTAAACATGCCTGGAAAATAAAAGCTTTCAAGATGACGTGTGGAATGGGCAGAGAAGAAACATGGCCAGGAGGGAGGCTGCAGCATGGGCAGGAGGTAGAAGGTGCCCATGTCTCACAAGCAGCAAAAAGAGGGTGGATGGGGACTGACTGTTCAGAGTACTGTGAAGTGAGGCCAGTGGAGGTCTCAAAAGGATTCTTTATGAAATGGGCTGTAGACCTGGGAAACTCCTTGCCAAAGGTGATGGGGATGCAAGAAGTTTGTGTGGGCTCAAAGCAGACTGGACTGGTATTTGGAAGAGAGATCCTGGGATTATCTGCTAAGCAGAGAAGCTACATCAGGTTAAGGTCTCTCCTGAACTGTAAATACTCAGAAACTGGCAAAGCATTAGAGGGTAGTATTAAATGTTTTTTCCTTGTTCTTATTTTTCCTTAGGCTACTTTTTATGGCCCTAATTAGAGAGACCATACTGCACAGATGGTCCAGGATAACCCTTGATCTGAACCGGTATGGCTCCTCTTCCAGAGACAGGCAGCCAGGACTAATAAAGGATGAAAAGAAACTACTCCAGAGGGTACCATGTGCAGTATGTTGCAATCCCAGAAGTTACTGAAAGATTACTGGAGAGACAACAAATCTCAAATAAAGGACCCCATTGCCAGTGCAGAGGTGTGTTTATAACCAATTTTCATTTGTTCTCTCCCCCTCTGAGCTTTCTTGGGGTTAAAATTACTAGCACCCTAGTTCCTGTTGTAATATAACCCAGCTTTTGAGGCTCTAAGCTCTGTTGGGAATTTTGGGGGTGGGGAAGTCTCACTTTCAGGAAAATGTATAAGCAAATCCATCTGTAAGCTCCGACCTTCATGCTCAGGGTGCATGCAACAGACTGATGCTACAAGAATGGTGCTTCCAGGCACCATTTCCAGCATGTTAAACCCTCCAGATTTTTTTTCCGGGTGTGTAGCCAGGAGAGRCGAACTAGTTCAGCCATATTCACTGACCATATACAGAAATGGCCATTGAGCACCACAGTGTGCAATTAATACCACCCTATCACCTCCAAAATTTTGTTTGGCCTCAATGTTTGAAGACTTGTTTTAGACCTCTCTGGCTGCAGATTCAAGTGAAGGGCAGGGATCCATAGCTGAGGTGGTTGATTTCTTTTTGAGAGTTTACTGCAGCCTATCGCTGTATCAGTTCCCCAGCTGTGGGGTCAAGCCAGGACCCGTTTGTTAGGAGATGCCTGCAGAAGACTGCTGACAAGTGTGTTCAGAAAATATATAAGCAACCCTACCCAGGGAGCAGTTCGTACCTTAGAGCATCCTATTCAAGGAAACACCCATCAGCTCTAGCAAGCTGGGCCTGCAGGGAATCCCTCTGGAGAAGAGCTTTGCTCTGGGGTCTCTCAGGTCCTCGTTTCTTCTCCAAGAAGCACCAACAAGGATGGCAATACATAGCACTACTGTCACATGGAGGGGTCCTCAGTGGGAATTGGTTTGAGACCGTTTGCCTAAGGAGCTCTTTGCAATCAGTGCCAGAGACTAATGACTGTAATCGATCCTGGAGATAAGAGGGAATCAGTCTTTGCCTACTCCTGAATGATCCTGCAACTTAACAGCTCCAGCTCTGAAAACATCAACTTAATGTTATGCCTGTAGCCACCCTCATTTTAGCCAGGGGATTAGATTAAAAAATCTTCTTCAGGTTTTTCTCCAACCACGTCTGTATTTTGCCAACATATGATACATGCAGTGTTCACAGAAAGAAAAAGAAAATAAGATGCAGATTTGTTGCTATTGTCTGCAGTAAGAAAAGTTAAAGGCAAACTTTTGATACTTCTGAAATAAAACACTGTTCTTATTCAATTTTTGGGAGGGGGCAGGGGACGACTTGTGCAACTAAAAAAGCATATTTCATTTTGAAAAATAATTGTAAAATATGCTATGTGCTGTTCTCTAGAGAGGAAGAAGATCATTTTGGCTTAGGCTCTTTCTACCAGTCTGAAATGCAAGCTGTTTCCAGTGACAATCAACCTAGTTCAAATAAAGCAAGTGCTAGTTTTTCTGTACTTTGCCAGTCCATTATTATCTTTCTTTCTGAAGAAACATCTGAAGGTCTGGCATGAAGACAATGACATCCAGAAGAGTCTGTAAAGTGCTTTGAATATTAAAACAGGATGAGGAACTGGGATCCGTACAGGGCACCTGCCTAATCGCTCTGCTAAATGAGGATGCAGAATCTACATGCACACATACCGATGGCATCATACAATTTCTTTCATTTTCTTTTCTAGTTTCATTCAGTGAGATCATCAAAAGTTTTCTAGGAAACAAACAAAAAAAAATCCCAGCGTATATGACTGTGCAGAATGTGTCAGAACGGTGCAGAACTGGCGTCAGCCTGTACAGTACAAACAACAGTACAAAAAGTTAAAGGAAAATAATCTTAACATTTCAAACAGAAACAGTCTAGATATACAGAGCATCAGTTTAGCATGTTCCCAACAAGCAACATTATCTAATAAGCAACGAGACAACTAAGAACAAGGAACTGGAAGGAACAAGCAGGGTCATCACGTCTAACTTCTTGGAAGGGCAGGTAGCCTTCTGATAGACATTAGCTCAAAAGGGGTCTACAGAGAAGCTTTGCCTCTCAATCCCATATACCATAGGCCACGCAACTCTTCCCAGTTGCACAAACCCTGACACCGCCAAATATTAGAAGAGGGAATCATGGGCATGACCAAAGTGCTTGAACCTCACAGTTGCAAAAATTTAGGAATAAGGGATAATTTAGGTTTATTAGTGCTCTAGGAACAAATCACAGTTATTCGGTCTGGATAAGCCCTGCTTTACATCTGAAAAGGAAACTTTGCAAATAGTAACCAGACAGAGAACCATGCTGTTATTGCTGTGTGGATGTTTAGAAATAGCTGAAGTCCAACAGTATTTCATGTGTGAAAACTATGCAGAAGCAATCAGTCTGGCAGATATTTAGCCTATGTGAGCTGACTTTTTTTTCCTATTCTTTCTGTGAATGTACGGACCCAATGCAAAGGGCAAACCTCCTAACAGCCAGTGTTAGTGTTGAGAACAAAAAGGAATCCTCCTTTCATCTAGATCAAAAGAAGATGTCTGGGCTGATCTGAAACACCCTTTTTACAAGTCGATGGGTGCAGATATCCTCTAGTTGACACAGTTGCCCAGGGAACACACACAAACGCACACTGTGAGCTACTGAAGCTAGTTATTGCAGGATCAAAACCGTCAGTTTCCTGCTGCCTTCTTAGAAATTGCATGCTACTCAGGCTCATTCTGAGTCTAATAAATAGGATTAAGGACATCTATTTGAAAACAGGACGCAGCAAGAAAAGCCAAGGAGAGCTCCCAGCTGACAAGACAGGATGAAAATGGGTTGGGTACCTCGAGACTTGTGTCATTTCCCCCTCCCAGTGACTGTCTTTTCCCTGAACCATGACCAGGCTGAAGTCCTCTGCACAGCAACCAAGTAGGGAAAAAGGAAGTTAATGTTTTCCCACAGGTTTCTGAGCTGCATTTCCCAAACTGCAAGCAGAGCTGTAGCCCTCCACTACCACCATGGGGCCACCCAGGGCACATCAGGACTGGCCATGGCATGGTGCAGACCCTACCAAATCCTTCCAGCCTGGATGTGCTTGTGCTCCAATGAACTCTACTGGACTCCTGGTCCCCAACCAGCCCTGAATCTTTCTCCTGAGGCTGAAGCAGCAAGTGGCTGTTGCATTATTCACACAGCACCAGGCCTGTGCAAGGCCAAAAAGTCATGGTAGCTATAAGGAATATATATAGTTTAAACGAAAAGGCTTTTTTTTTTATTTTTGGTTGTTGTTTTTGTTTTTGTTGGGGGAGAGGGATGGGAAATGATGCTCCCCTGCCTTCAAGCCTTGCAAAAATTCTGGAACAAATGCACGTTTCATAAGCACCTGGAAGATACCAAGTCACAGCAGCTTCACGTAGCAGCAAGGACAAGTAGCCCGTGTGGATTTGTCAAGGATAAATTGTGTTGAACAGATCTAATCTCCACTTTTAGCAATGTAACAGGCTTTAAGAATAAAGGAAAAGTAGCTGTCACAAATCTTACCATTACTAACGTTTTCAAAATGGTTGCATGTGACATTCTCATACGTAAGCCGCAGCAGCATGGTCTAGATGAGACATGATCGATTGGGTGCAAAGCTGGTTTGATAACGTATCAGAAAGGTTATCAGTGGTGCTTTGTCAGAGTGGAAGGATGTAGAAAGTGGAGTTCAGCCAGGTCTGTTCTGGATCCAATCCTGGCATGTGTTTTCATTAATGAATTAGACGATAGAAAAGAGAGTATGGTTATTAAATTTTCAGATGGCATAAAGCTCGGAGWCATTGTAAGCACAGGAAGACAGGATTTGAATTCAGAATGATTTTGAAGAATTGTATAACCTGTCTGGGGTGGAGGGGGAAGGCTGAAATTCAGCAGGGACAACTGCAAGGTTACAAACTTCAGCTTATACAAATACACCAATACCAAAATTTGWCAATAGCAGCTCTGTAGCAAAGTGTGGTATCACAGTAGATGACAAGCTGAATTGCTTGTGAAAAAAGAGAAGTCATCACCACGCAAGAGTGAACAAACGGTCATAACTTTCAAGATGTGAAGTAGTCCTTACTTTGGCACTAGAAAGGCTTCAGATGCCRTATTGTTTTCAGTTTTGAATGTGACTGCTCAGTAAAGATGTGTAGCAATAGTCCAGAGGAGAAGAGCACTACCAGAGATGTGGAAAACATGACCAGAGCAGAAAGACTGACAGGCTTGGTGCTTGTTTAACTTTAATGTCTCATAAGAAGCTCTTCAACAAGCTTCATATATGTAAAACGCTTGTTGCAAACAGGAATATAATAATCTCTTTTCTAAGTCTCCAGGGAATGGAACAAAAAAAAAAGCTTGCATTACAGGAAGAAGTTTCAGTTTGAACTTTTCATCAGTGAGGCTTGCAAAGTACTGGAAGAATTTCTCTTTTAGACTTAACTTTGTGCTAATGGCCTGATCCCAGCTGAACTAATACCTTTGATATGAGAGTCATTGCATCCTACTGAATGCAAGTCCTCATAAAGTTCATGCACCAAATGACTGGATGTGGGATCACTTTGGGAGTCTCAGCAGCAGTGAGCTCCAGGCTGGCTTTAGCAGACACGTGTCTGGCAAAATCCAGTGAGTTTCARTACAAAGATTCAGTGTGGGCTATTCCATCTGGGCTTTGCTTGTGGCATCAGTCTCTTTCCCTCTTGCTATTTTCTTGCTGCCTGAACTGTTCAAGGAAAGTTTGTTTGCATGGCAGTGAGAATGGCAACACATTTTACAGTTTCCCTAGGGTGGCAGAAAAATAAAAAGCTTCTTGACAACTGCTGAGATCTTTAACAAACACAAGAAACCCATGGCTTGGGTGTAGTATTTGTTTAAGCACCATTTACTACCTGTCTCTTGGTTCATGGGCAGACCACTCTGCGGAGTTAAAAACCTTTCTTTGTATGGYTTAGAGTGATCTTCATTAGATATGCTACTTAAGCTTTCATTGCAATTTGATGTGCTGAACGATATGGCACTTGCTCCTGATACATTGCTTTGTTTCTCCTGTGGTACCATTGCCCAAGCGCAGGGAAACATGTTCTGTTGAATCTGGTGCTTCCGACAGTGAGTGATCATATGCAGTCAATGATAATTAAACCTATCGATCCCATGGATTCATGTCAGACCTGAGCCTCTTCCACTGACTCAGTGTTGCATCACCAGAAAATTGTCATTTCTGAAGTCAGACTGCCAAGTTCTGAGATGAGGCTACAGAGCACAGAGGAAGACAGAAAGGCAGGTGGTATTGGGGTCCATCCAGCTAGCAGGAACAGTGGCCTCTCTCAGTGATGATGATGGCCTTTTAATTGTATACCCTCCTGGACTAGGGAACCCATAGAAAACATCTGGGGACAGATCCCCAACAACTGCACGTTCAGAAGCTAGCACTCTCAGATATCAAATGTTTTTGTATTGTATGTAGGACACTAGCTGCAGTGTCTTTTGTTTTCTGGGAGTCTGCAAAGTTGTGCTTCTTTTGATGTCTGCTAATATGTAATATATTTGATAGATCAACCACAAGATTTTTCAAAGACTTGAAAAACTGGTGGGTGCTAAACTCCACTCAAAGTGAATTCAGAACCAGTCTTCCATTTGGGAGGCTAGAAATCTGCTACAGACTCCAAAAARCATGAGGAGAACAGCAACTGCCGCTTCATTTTTGTTTTGCCAACTCAGAGACTCCACCACGGAACACAAGGGCCCTCTGATCGGTGCTCCTGGCTTGGTGACCTTCAATTCTTTAAGCATTGCTCGTGGCCGTTAAGAACTAAAAAGCTGAAGTTCATGCAGAGGCAATTTGAGGGAGAAGTAAGTAAATGCTGGGATCTAATCTTTTAGATTTATGGTAGCYGTATATTGTAGCCATATACTTTTAAAGACAGAAGGAGCCTTTGTAACTTTCACTTTGCATAAAACAAGGTGGAGTGTTAACGTCATACCTTCRGGTGAGCTAGACTGTGGGTTTTACAGACTTCAGGTGGTGGAGAATCTGTCATATCCTCAGGTGAACTCTGAGGCATTGAAAATACACAGCGTATCTGTAGTCAGAACTTGTCTGGCTTGAGCTACCAGCCTGTGAAGTGTTATGCATTTGTATGCTAAATTAAAGAGCCCTCTGCCCTTATATATATATTATTCTCCTGAATTTCTATTTGGAGTTTTTTTCACTCACTGCTTTTACATTTCATTACTGTTCTGCTGCAAGAGTTCAAAGTTTTCAAATGAAAGTCCTATGCAATTCCAGGGGACAATGCTCTTCTCCTACACCAGTCTGTTTGCAGTGCAGTATGGGGTGAAGGGAAATGCACGCACAACTCCCATCAATGCTGAATATCAGCTTTAACAATTCTCCCCTCTCCCTTCTCCCCCCCTACCCCCAGAGTATGGATTAGATCTAGGTCTTTTCGCCAGGGGCCTATATCCTAGCAGTTTGCCATTCTCGGATATTAACGCTTGAAGTTTTAATGAGCACAGGCAAAGGAGGGTGCTTAGCAACAATACAGATAGTACAACAAATACAGGATAAGCAGTTTGAGATTAGATTTTAATGCCATCTTAATGACAACACCAAGATCTAGTTATTGCTCTGCGTAACTTTGCCACTAACACAGATACCGGAATACTGCAGCGCATATGCACTATTGGGGTTTCCACTTTGGGAAGTGGGATTTTGGAAGCAACCGGGACAAAGGGAGAGGAAGAGGTGACAGATAGCATGGTGTCAGGACAGAATTTCCTCTAGCTGAATAACATATTCAGTCTGCTCAAGCAGCTTGATGGTATGGTCAAAGTGCCCTCACTTGCATTCATTTCTCAGAATTTCTCTTGATCCCAACAGACTGGAGAATTACAGCAAACATATTGGCACTATTTATTAAAGATTACATTTTCTTCCAGGCTTTAACCCCCTTTTTAGCTCCGTTCACTCCCAGGAATTACAGGTATATTATTAACAGATACAATCAGGCTTCAGAAATTATGTCTGTGGTTTTTTGAGAGAGGACTAGTTAAACTAAGCGTGTGAAACCTGGTCAGCCAAAACCAAAAGTGAAAGCTGTGAGATGCTATGAACTCCCCAAACAAGCTAAAGTCAGCTTGCCTTTTGGGAATCACTGGCCAAGAAGCAGAAGGGAAAGGTAGCCAAAATTGGAAACGGATCCTCAAACCCAAACCGTATGCAATGTAGAAGAAAAACAGCGAGATAGGATCTGAAGAGTTTGACAAGGGACATGAGAAATTGTCCCTCTTACCACTTGCCTAAGATGATGCCCTGGAAGGATTCAGCGTGTTAGACACAAGCCTCTCAAAAAGACCACAGTTACTAGAATTTCACTCCCGCACATGTCCCAAAACAGAGGAGTAACCTTGTCTTTACTTGTGCCCCACTACTAGTACTGCCTTTATACCATGCCCCATACGAGACAAGCTTTAGGAAGGCAGGATGACTGCACATATTGAATGGGGCAGGAGGAATGGGGAAATAAGACAGCAGACCTGTTTGAGTCCAGAGAATGGATCAATGGCAGAAACAGGAACAAACCCCCAGTCCTTCAACGTCTTTAATGTTGCCACCTTGATGCACCCTCTGTCTGACCTAGCACCAGCTTCAGGAGCTACTTTACACACAGTCCCTTATCGTGCTGCAAATCTTCTCTGAAAAACAACCAAGTGCAAAGGACTTACAGTTCATTGTCCTGCTCCTTCATCTCTGATTCTCCAAGCTGCCACAGAAAGAGCCAAG
Organism: Phoebastria nigripes; assembly: GCA_035582835.1. Taxonomy (NCBI): domain Eukaryota; kingdom Metazoa; phylum Chordata; class Aves; order Procellariiformes; family Diomedeidae; genus Phoebastria; species Phoebastria nigripes. The sequence continues at coordinate 414,504 of JAYKAV010001389.1, forward strand.
TGAGCAAGGCACCACGGTCCCTTTACTCCTTTCTTTCCTATGTCACACATCTTAGAAATAATCAGCTGCAGGAAAAGAGAACAAACTGCTGTGACGTTATTGCATGCCCATTATTGCCATGCGGTGATTTATCACTGTGTGATACACTACTTCTATGCTGATTCTGGTTACTCTACCACCAAAAAGCGATGGCTGGTTTGAAAGCTTCCCAGAGGTCAGGGGCAGAATCAGTGTCAGAGCAGTGTAAAAATCAGTTCACACTAAGAATATCTGGAGTTGTGCTTTTGTCACCCAGTAAAATTTCAGCATCAGTTCAGATCTCTTATTATCCTTGTGCTGATCTTTGCTGCAAGGAGAAGAAAATGACTGAAGAAGAGACTTAATGGTCCATGTATCAATGTCTCAAACCCTTTCACGCTCCCTTTCTCTGTGAACCCTGGAAGCACATGTTCATCTCCCAGCAGTCCTGACTCAGGCCCTTCTTCTTTCCAGGAAAGACACAAAGCTGCAGCTTTCTGTACGTTGGCCAAAGAAGAAACAGGAAACAAAGGAGACAGAGGGCAAAGACAAGCATTTTTAAGGGAATGAGAGGCTTTTGAGGAGAAAATACTGAAACACAAAGATAACGTCAGAAGGAGTAGCCACAGAGAAAACTCCCACAAAGAGCAAAGCTAAGGAGAGGTGGGAGGAAAATGCTGATGAGAGGCTAAGGGGAAGAGAGAGTAAAATGAAACGGAAAGGAGTCTCAGCAAATTTCCATAATGTAACACAGATGAAGCCTTTTATGATTATAGACAGGGATTCTCAGAAATGTTCCCTTGCAGGAAGTTTGCATACTCATATTTTAATATCTCTGAACACTTTCCCAGCCTTGGTAGAAGAGGAAACCTTTTTGCTAGTGCTGCATGCACTAAATCTGGGCTACTCCTGTGCATCACCAAGCTCCATGGAGCAGTATCACTGAAGTCAGCTCTGGAGGGACTGGCACATCGACTCCAGGTCCATGCTGCCTCCAGAGAGTGTGATAGCCCTGCACTGAAAATTGCTCTTCAGGAGAAGCAGGGTAAGAAATAGGCCATGTCCTGCCAAAGAAATGGAGACGTTGCTTGCATGGTACCTTGTGGGACCTAGACACAGGTTGGTTCTTATCCAGAGCTAGACAGAAGCCTGAGCTGATTCAACCTGTGTGTTGGATGGAAAATACCATGGAAAGTAATAAGATTCTGGGCTACCTGAAGTGAAGCCAAATCCACAAGTCTGTATGGCCTTAAATGCTTCCAGAAATCTCAGCCTGCACCTACGTCAAGTCCAGACTCAAGCACTGACCCAGTGTGCAAACAAACAGTATGAATTATTGCTATTTATGTACCACCAGTTGTTTACCTGACCCTATCCTGTCAGACTAGCTGTTGTTCATTTTCTCAGACTGAATGTTTGGCCGCAACATTTCCTGAGATAGATCTATGCAACTATAAATAACAGACTATAGCTGTCCCTGAATGAATTTTTGAAAGGTATACACCGCCGTTCAATACTAGTGTCAGAAAAAAAGACTGCCAGAGAAATCACCTTACAGCAGAGAGGAAGCTTTTGAGCTCCATAGAGTGAGACTTTTCCATCTGAAACACATTTTGCTTGTGCAGTTGATATGTACAGAATAAATCCATCTCAGTCACTTCGTGAAGACTGACACCAGTTGCCTAGTCTCTCTGAGTCCTATGAAATGACAAGAAATAGTCTCTGATCTCTTCAGGGCCTCTGCTGCAGACTTCAGGGGGAGGACTTTCCAGTGGATTCCCCTCAAAGTTGCACGAACAGTAATTGTATCCCCAGTCCAGGTTCACCAGCTCCCCAAAGCTTGCTGGAAGGGACCGTAGATGGTTGTTTCCCAACCAAAGCGTGCGCAGATTACTTAAAAGACAGACATCCTCGGGCAGACTCTCCAGTGAGTTGAAGAGCAATAGCAACGTTTCCAGTTTCTCCAGATGCCGAATGCTGGAGGGGATTGTGCCTATTTTGTTGTCACTCACATCTAGAAAGGTGAGGCTTCTCAGCTGGCAGAGGGGTGCAGGCAGTTCGGTGAGGCTGTTGTTGGCCAGGTGGAGGCTGTGCAGCCTTTGAAGTGCCCCCATTTCTGGAGGCAGCGAGCTCAGGCTGTTGTTGCTCAGAGTGAGCCTCTCCAAATGACTCAAAGTGCCAATTTCAGCAGGGATTTTCTTCAAGTTGTTGGAATCCACRTAGAGGCAGGTTAGGTTCCTGAGGTGGCTGATCTCTCGTGGGAGCAGCTCCATCCGGTACCTCAGGCAGCTCTCTCGTTCTGGGCTCATCTCCAGGACCTGCAGCTGGTCCAAGCCAAAGACCTGCACAGGAACCGATGCAAGCTCTCTGCCTGAGATCTTGAGTTTCTTCTTCCCTTCATACTTCGGATCGTGCTCTGTAAGGTACCTCCAGAGTGGATCGGGTCCTGTAGAGGCACACCCGGAGGCGGCTGTGTCCATTGACCCACCAGAACCGTGGCTGGTTGAACTGAGACAGTCGCTGATGATTTGTTGCACGCTCCACGGACCACCTTTGAGGTTCTTGGTGGATCAAGGCCCTCCGTGAGCTTTCCTCTCTGACAGGCAGGTTACCAACACACATGCAGAGTGTTTGGGTTGCTCAGATACATCCCACTGAGTAAACATTTGGCGTTCTCACTTGATCAGGTGTTTCCCTTCCAGCTCTGCAGCATACACAAAACCCAGCTCCCAGGCTATGACGTTGCCTCTCACGGCTGCAGCCAGTGAGCTGGTGGCAAATATCTGTCAGTGTTTAGAAAGTGAAACAGCAGCGCTGTGCCTGTGTTTTTCAGCAGATTGGTTCAAATCCTTGTTTGTGTGTAGCTCCCTCCTTCTGGGAGCACCTAGGGTGCCATTGTCTGAGGAATTCACATTGGTCAGTCCCAAAGGATTGCAATGGAAGCAGCAAGGCTGGGTAGATAAAGCACATGGTAAATGGGACAAGAAGAAGACAGAATCATAGCTGGTGGCTTGGGAGCTGGGAACCATGAACAGATCCTGTCCTCAGGTCAGTTTGTACCTTTAACATTCAGCAAACAGAATAAAGAATAAATTTTGAAATCTGGAAGTCCTTCTCTCTCCTGCTGAGTGTATGAACTCCTGCACCACAGAGATACCCTCTTTCTTGTGCTGCACTTGCTCTGGCATATTTAAAAGCAAATTTTTATTCCTTGCTGGCATAGCTTTTGTAGGAGACATGTAAAATGCCAGGTTTATCCCAAGCCACTCAGCACAGCATGCGATGTAGAGAGCAGGGCATTTTCCTGGAAGGAGACAATCGTGGGTTTGAAGCCTCAGGCTGACAGAGCCCACCTCTTTTACTTCATTCTCTAATCCTTAAGTCTTTCAGCTAAAAAATGTTTAGCACAACCATTTCAAATGCTTTTCAAGGAGAGGGGGTCTCCATAGCCTCCCACAGGCTACTAAAGGAAGATGACAATGTGTTAGAGGTATGGTGTAAGCAGGTCTACCAGGTCAGGTCTTGTGAAGGTGGGGCACATCAGCTTTGCTTTCCCACCCTGCTCAGTTCTGATCTCCTCGGCCCAGGATGGTGCTGAGTTTCCAGGGAGCCTGTGTCCCAGCACGAGGGGGGTGTGTGGCTGCAGAGATGAGTGGCGAGTGCTGGGAGCCCTCTATCCAGAAGATGCTGACAAGAGGATTTCGCCATCATTGTTCAACCCTCTGAACTTATACTTTAGGCTGTTTTTTAATTGGGTTTCACCCTGAAATACGGATTTTCAGGGCTGTCGCATACTGGCTGTTACTCTTAACTTGGATTCAGAGTGCAAATACCATAACCCTATTGAAATCAAGCCCTGAATTTCCTCCAGATTCATTTTCAGCATCTGTAAGAGAAAACTATATCACTTGCCTAGTATCGAGCAGTGTTGTGAGGCTGCTTTGGCATTATAAGCTCCTGGGATGCTGGTGGCTGGAGACAGGCCTGCTGGGCTTCCCAATAGGGACTGTGCAAGCTATTGAGCTGGGGCTATCACAATGTGCACAATGGCACGAGCAGATCCTGGGGACACTGAAAGTGGTTACTCCTGTTCTTTAGGGTCACCACTAATGTCAATAGGGTCTGAAGGCTGTGCTAGCTTCATCAAGAAAGGGCGGACATTTTGCACAAAAAAGACTCAGCAGAACTCAAGAAAGTCTAATAGTTGTTCATAAGAACAGGTACAATAACTTGGAAATATATGTACATCGGAGATGAATACAGCAGCCAAGGAAAAATGAGATTTTCACTTGCAAGGGAAAGTTGCTTACCAGAAATGACAGACCTCACAATTAACCATAAAAATAAGACTCAAAGTTAAACTCAACTCCCATCAAGAAAGTGCTGAAGAAGTTACTGCAATGAGAGTAATTTCAGGCTTGGATGAAAGCCATCTCCCACATTACTAAGGGGAAAAATGTATTTCTAAGAACACATTGTCAAATACGTCTGTCCTGTGAAATAAACCAAATTGCTGTGTGTGCTGCCTTCTGCTTAAACATGCTTATCTCTTCAAATCAAAACCCGAGTCTTTCAGACAGCATGTCATGCAGAGCCAAAGGCCGTGGTCAGAGAGAGGTTTTTGTGACATTGGGCACTGTTCTCCTGTTGCACTTTTTCACAACTGGTGTTTGACCCTGGATTTTCCTTTACCAAGGTGGCAGGTTCTTTTCTGCTCCGTCTTGCAGGACATCCTTCTTCCTGACGCTGATCGCTGGCTCATCGGGAATGTCAGAGTATGATTAATGTCCCTCTGTGAAATTGTTACCTTGTGCTTTCTACATAAGGTTCATGATCCAAAATGTAAAATAACAAGAAAGAGCCCATATTTCCAACACATGATCCCCGTCGAGACTGATTAGGATATTCTTATTCTCAGTTCAGACAAACTCCAACAAGAATGTTGCCAGCGTCAATATTCTTGAGTCAAGGTACGCAAGGTATTCAGAAGTTAGCCCTTACAGTGAAAATCTGCTTTGTAGAGCAACTCTGAAAACCAGTCTCCTGTTCATCACATCTTCATGCTTTTCTGATCAGTTGTTGACATTTCACAAGTCAGAAAACAAAAAACTGTGTTTGTGACTTCCAGGTTTAATCCAGATTGATGAAGCTAAGCAGGCTTTCTTTTCTTAATTCCACTTCACCATTTACAAAGGTGTTGAAAGGAAAGTCCAGACTCTGATGGACCCCTATTACCCTACGGACCTCAGACAGGTGCTGAAATTGGGACATAGGAGGCAATTGGGTGGCTGATGCAGAGACTATTCCCCCAACAGAGCTGGCTCTGGAGACACAGCAGCAAGGAGGACTCCTCGTGGTCTCTGATGGATGCTTAACCCTATGCAGGGCTGCAGATCGGGGCCAGAGCCTGCCTTCACCCCCAGGCTGGCTCCATCCTTGTGCTGCTCTTCTTCCCCATGCCATGGAGCAGCAACCTTAACCCTCAGCAGCACTGGACTCCAGCTCACAGAGGCTGAAAGAGGTGGTAGTGGATTTTTTTTCAGTGTATGTTGTTACTGTTGAGTTAGTGCAGTCATTTAAAGAAAATTTTCCTGTTATTCCCTGGCACAAGGACAGTACAGGTTTGTGCCATAACCTTGTCCCTCTCCGAGTTGCCTGGCTGCTAGTCACATAGCACCCAACATCTCATCATCTGTAACACATATATCCCCACACCAACTCAGTGGGAACATGAGTCAGTAATGGTGGAAGATAAAGACAGCTACCAGAAGATCTTTTTTCCATGAAGACCTAGTTAATGTAGGCAACACAGCCCAGAGTCCTTCAGCTGACTGCTTTAGGATGAGCTGAATCACTCTCCAGGCTCCACAGCTCACACTGGAGCCACCAAAGTGCAGGTGCGTGGCCTGACTCTGAATCCCACTAAGAGAGAATGAGCATGGGATTCAGGTACCTAGACATAAGCATCTTACATCATTTGACGTGATACATAATCTCCCCTAGGGTCACCCACTGCAGATCTGGAAAGACTTGCCGAGGTCCTACATCATATCTGCCAGTCCCCTGTCAGTGTCTCTGACACCCAAGACATTGTCGGATGGTGATACCCAGCTATGCCTAGGCATCAAGTCCCGCTCCAGAAGCTGCCAAAATGCAATCTATAGCAGGGCAGAGCTTGGCCAGTTTCCACATGAAAAGACTGAGCCATCAGTAAACTCTATTTTCTTCTCTTTTTTTAATAATTKTAATTATTATTTTTTWAAAAATTGCCCGGAATGTAAAAGCTGTGCTCATCTCCCAGCCAGTTTTTTGCTCAGAGCACAGAGCTTGGACTTAGCTGCTACAGCATTTTTATTGTTTCTCTGGAAAAAAACCACAAACATTTGGATTAGTCCTGAACAGACTAGTCTTGCTTTGATTACACATCTCCAAATAAAYGTGTAGAACAGAGTTCAGCCTTACACAGTTTAATTATCCCATATTAACAACAAGAGGTGGGAAAAGGACAGCTCAGGAAAACAGCATCACAAGGCTGTGCTGAGAAGAGCCACTCACAAGTGGCAAAGAAGGGAAATAACCCATTCCCTGTGACAGTTTCCAAGAAGCAGCTAATTCAAAACTGTTTAGAAAACAAGTATAAATTGTGAAGTAATTTAACACAAAAAAATATTTTCCTCAGATGGTCCTGTTGGTTTGGTTTGGTTTGGTTTTTAATTTATTTATTTGACAGGCAAAAGTTTTAATGGAATAATGGTCTGTTTGCTATAATTGCAATAATTTACACACTTGATTTAAAAACAAAACAAAAAACAACCCACAGTGATGCCATAAAACCCATGTGTCATTAGCACCTTTTTAATATGTAAATAATACATTGTCTGGCTCTCTAATGCAATTTTAACAGTATATCCTCTCTAACCACAGGACCAGCCAAAGCAAAATCCAACAAAAATATCAGCGTATTCCTGGGTTTAAACCTCAGACTCAGAGAACAGAGTTTATAGTGATATACCAACCGCTTTGTTGCAGAGACAGGAACGCTGAGATGCAAAAGCCACAGCTCTCCCTTATTCAAGAGCGGTTAGAGGAGAGGCCATCAGCACTGTCCCTGCCCTATCTTGCCACCTCCTGCCTGCATGGTCACCTTGCAAGATGCTTGGACAGACAATACATGTCTGCTTGTCACCTTCCAGCACGCACAGTCACCTGCTCAGGCACAGAGGCATCTGCATTTTCTGGAGGGCAGCTTCTGACCATGCCTAGGGCTGTACTTGTAGGTTTACTCTCTGCCCAGCTGGCAGATCTAATTTGGAAAGTAATCTCAGGCCACCTTTCCAAAGACTGCAAATACCCATGAACAGACTGAGGCAAAAACCATTGCAGCTTTTGGTGTTCGAGCTTGCAGGGCAGAAATCCTGCAAATACACCCTCCTTTCTTACCTTTTATTGCAGGTGACTTTTTAGGCACATTCACATAGGGCTTGCTTCTGTAAGAGGTGGCAGCTATAGAAGCCTCCCTTTGATGACTAGACCCATAGAAACTGGGTGGCTATAAACACAGGTCTTGATCTGGGTCTGCAGCATGTGTCTCATACTCCTCTCACTAGTGACAGATTATGCTTGGTAAATGCCATTTAACTGGCTGGAGAGAAAATGAGATTTAAGAAAAAGCAGGGAAATGGCACGCACTGAATTCAGGGCACAGAGACAGTCTGGGGTGGCTCCAGGAACAGACTGAACAGACAACCGTATGCTAGGGAATATGCTGGAGCAAAGGGAATTAGGTTGCGTGCCCTTTTCTGGGTGGATAAGTCCCAGAGCCGTAGTCTGTGCCTAACCCATGCAGATCTTTTAACTGCTATTAAAGATACAGGTGTGTCCCTCATGTTCCTAACAGACTCTTGGCAATGGCTCCAACAGACATTCAAATGAAAAGGGTTATCCAAAAAAACCCCTAGATCGCCTTCAACCAGATGCCACTGCACCATCTCACCCATTGGGGGTTGGACTAGATGAGCTTTAAAGGTCCCTTCCAACCCAAACTATTCTATGATTCTATGATCTCACAGGGGTGAAAGACCCTGAAATTTGTTTAACAGAACATTGTTATGTATCTACCCTTCGCATGGTGCACTGGAGTGTATTAAAGTCCATGCCGTGCATGGCACATGCAGACACACATGATGAGAGACGATCTACAGAGGCTGAGGAGTCACCGTCGTGACAGGAATTAAATGTCACATTAACATGGCCCAGTTAACATGTTTGACCTCCATAAAACCTGCTCATTGCTATCACATTTATTCAAAACCATGTCTCGTGCCATGCTGGGAGGTATCTCTTGCATAGAAAACCTGTTCTGCCTCACCACTGGAGGGATGAAATCTCACTCAGCCTGGACTAGGAAAAATGGTGCTGTTAAATACAATGTGATCAACAGGCTTGCTTAATACTGAAATATAGAAAGCTGACCTAAGATGCAGTACAGTAACAGATATACCATTGAGAGTTACTTAAAAGGGGTAAGCTTTTCACTTCATGATATTTTCATTTTGATTGGTCTTTCCATAGCAAGAAACACAGTAAAATCAAATCAAAGAGTTTATTTGCATAGGAAATAGCAAAAATAGCACCGCTGAGAGCTACACAGTAAAGACTTTGTTTAACCCTGGCATGTGAACATGTTATTTAATTTCATTTTTCAGTAAAGCAGCGGCAAATTTTATCTGCTACTGGGTGAGAAAAAGACTCCAAGGCTGGCAAATGGTTATCTCTAGGCTTTAGGAGTGGGGTCTGATTCTGGGGTGGTTATAGACAGCTGTGGCTTATGCTCAGCTTAGCCAGCTTGGAAGCACTATGCCATATGGTGAACGTGCCAGCAGGGCAGGGTGCCTCTTTTCTGTCTCCAAAAGACCTGATGAGATTTCCAAACACATTCAGCGCTTCATGCCTGCGTCAGGTTCATTACTCCGATCTCTCAATACAAACTGCTTTGTGTAGCAGAGTTTTGAAAATGCAGCTGCTTTGCTGGGTGGCACATATATCTGAGGCCTGATCACCTCTCAGATCCGCACCTTTGTGGGTGGGATTGTCTTGGTCAGAGGGTTAAACTCACAAAAGGCCTATTGTGAAGGTCTTTTCAGACTCCATCCCCTCTTTACTTTCTCTTTGCATTCTCAAGTTGATTTTGGCAATTAGCTGATAGGGGAAAAGGGACAGTGTCTGACTTTTTGCTTTCACCCTCAAACAAAATTTCCTCTGGGTTTCTGAAGACCTCTTTGTTCTGACCCTTTCATCAGAGATTAACCTTCTCCTAGACCAGCCTGCAACTTCTCACCTACCCTCTAAAACACAACCCTGCCAAGTTATAATCATAGTGGATCATCCAAAATGGTGAAGTTGGGTCACACTTGGCTTCCTGAGATTTTTAATGCCAGGTGATTTTCTACGCTGCTCTGGCTGATTTTTGGGTGAAGCAGTGGTAGGGAGCTGTGTGTGCGCTGACAATGAAAAGGGGATTTGGCATCCTTGAGCTGATGGAGGACAGCATCGCGGCTTTTTGCAGAGGCATCTCCCTGACAGAAGGAAGCTAAGCTCCATCTGGTAGGACCAAACCCTCCAAGTACTGAAGTTCTTGCACAGGGAGCAGTGAAGAGGTTTAGATCATCTCTGCGGTCTCTTCAGGCCTTACTGTGAGATCCCACATGGTCCCCTAAAAAGTAGCTCCTATAGGATACAGATTCACTTATGGGCAGAAGAACATTAAATTTAATAGGGAATTTCTGGGAAACACGCATTGGCTGTTCGTAACTGTCTGTCCATTGTGAGCTGAATGTACTGGAGACCTCTTCCCCAGCTTTGGCATGGCTTTGCCTTCCTCCCCTCCACGTGGATGGCAGATAGCACCAACAATCCTGCGATCAGCCTGTGTCTCACAGTTAATGCCCTGGGCTGCACAGTGCAGGATTTTATTTCAGTTTCAAGGGTGAGAGGTAAAGCTTTGGAAAGAATTAACCAGATAACAGACAAAAATTTTGGCATCGGAATGGTTTTGCATAAACAGCTACACAATGCATCTATACTGTATGCTCTTCAAAAGAGGAAAAAACCACTTTTTTTTAATGTTGTAATATGCCCTGATGTTAGAGAAAACAGAAACAAATTCACATATCACATCAAAGATAATAATAATAATAATTATAATTCATAAAAATAATCTGACCGACCGGCAGCATTTGTTGGCTTTAGAAGGCCTCCCATGAAAGAAACACAGTTGAAGACATCTGAGAGCTCTTGGCAGGCGTGATGAATTCAAGTTTTAAAAACAAGTCTGGGGATATTCCCTGCATGCTAGGGCCCTTTGACGTTGGCAGGTCTGGCAGCCAGGCTTGCATAGTAAGCACACTGAGTGGGGTCACACTGTCCGTTGGCTCCCGGAGGTCCCTGTGGACCCGTGAGACCAGGCACACCAGCTTCGCCTTGAGGGCCAGGTGGTCCTGGCATCCCATCTTTGGCATAGCCAGGCTCCCCTGGGAGGCCTAAAATAGAAACAAAATGCCCTTGGTGAGTGACACCCCCAGGGTGCAGTACTCAGCAGTGTAACATCACAGGAGATGGCTTTGCTGCCAAACTGGGCTGCAGACATCAGCTTCCACAGATTTGGGTCTGGCTAGCATGTATCTACAAGGATGTGACAAGTATGTCTCCTCTGAAAGAAAGATTTCCACCCCTATGGCGTCCTTGGGCTGCACGACTCTGCTATGGCTGCTCTTCCTCTATCACCACGTTGGAGTTGTGCAGCTGCACAAGCCAACTAATGACATATAGTCCTCATAGAGAGGCGGTGAAGATAGGAAAGCTTGAGGCAAGAGCCAACTTTGGGAGATGATAACTCATTCATATGAAGCATAGTGGGTCCATCGTTATTTTAAGGCAATGCAGGGCCAGTATGCCAAATGCAGACCATGGAGTTATGAAGGCTTCCCATAGTTTCCTCCCCCAACGAAGCATGGTGAAGGTAAAACTGATCAATGGCTCCTAATTTCAAATTAGAAACAAAATATATTTGCTGCTTCTTTGTCAGCAAAGGTAAAGCACAAGCTGTATGCCTGAGGCACAGGTGTTGGATATGACCTTTTATAACATCTGAAGCTGCCTGGATCTCTGGGTTCAGCTTGGTCACAACAAGATTCTGGCAAGGGCAGATAGGACACTTCACACTGTATCTAGTAATTAAAGCTTCACTTTGGATTTGTCCCAAAGGTCAGTTAACCTAGCTGTTACTGAGATGGATCATTATACCTGTCAATCAGGCTGAGGAAACAAAGGTGGCCAGATATGATGCTAGTGGTATATTTCTTCCCTTTGGGCCACTTTCTACAGAAATTGTGTACACTGTATTTATGTTATCCTGATCGTCTACCTAATATGCCAGAGACCTGTGTCCTCGTAGCGGTTCTGAGTGATGTGTTTTGTGGGGTGTTCTGAATAAACAAACCTGGAATTCCCGGGGGACCTATTTCCCCTCGTTGGCCAACACCAGTGTCTCCTTTCTCACCCTTTGCTCCTCTTTCTCCTGTAGAGAGGGAAAGGAAAATAATGAACTGATGAGCATGATCTACGGAACTAAAGAATACTACCATAGGTCTTCCATCCACACTGAAGCCAATATATTTGCTAAAAATAGTTCCTAATTATGGCCAGCCCCCTAAGTGGGAATGAAGACTCACCCCACACCAATTCTGGCCAGAGGTGGATCACAGCAGCAATTGCTGGTCACATTCACCTCCTCTGGTTCAACAGACTGAGGCTGCTTCTAACACATGCATTTTGAGGACCACTTAGATGCTACTAACAGGAGAGATGGATGCCAAAGTGTGGTGGACACATCCCTTTATCGGACTGCCCAAACACACCAAGTTTCACTCACCTTTGGGACCAATCGGTCCAGGTGGCCCTTCAGACCCAGTCTGTCCAGGCCGGCCAGGCTCTCCTGGAGGGCCAGTTCTTCCTGGGAGTCCTTCCTTCCCGGGGGGACCAGGAGGTCCTGGTCTGCCATGGGACACTTTTACATGTGCAGGCTGTATCTGAGCCAGGAGATAGGCTAACTTTGCTGTGAAGAGAGGGAAATGGGTTTGTTAGACTAGAAGGTCAGTGCTCCAAGAGATGGAGAGCCAGAACCTGTGGCCCAGTAAAGTCCAAGTATTGTCACAGATCAATTTTTGAGGGCCACCCATTTGTTGTCCCCACACAATCCTTCCCCATAAGCCGTGACGGTACCTCCCTGACCCTCTCTAAATTATTTAAACCTCATTTCTCAGTAACTTTAAATTTCTCCTAAATTTCATACTCAATCCTAAACACTTCTCTCATCCTCTGCTCCTTGTCCACCAAGGATCTGAAATGTCCTTTCCTTTAGCTGTGCAGCTGGTGGATTTCTGTCAAACTGGAATCATTGCTGCTCTGAAAAGAAGAGCCTATTTCCACTGCTTCTGCTACACAGAGCAAGATGCTACATGGATGCTCTGTAGGGAGAAAGCTTACTTTTCTTGTTCTGGGCTGTTACACATGTGGAGTTAAAGCTAATGTACCCATCTCTGGCTGTGAAGTCAGAAACTGTAACTAAGGCGGCTCCTTGCGTCAGCATATTCTCCAATTTCCAAGCAGGCGCATTGCTTACCACTTCCATATTAAGACCCTGAACAGCCTAGAGAGCTCTTAAGACATACTCAGCATCACAAAAACATCCTACAGAATAGAGGGAGAAGGGTTTTCTATCTTCTCTTCATTGATCCAAAATCTTGAATGCTTTTAGATTGGCATGGAATTTGAAGTCTGAGTGTGTAAATAAAATCCTTCAAATAAATCACTCCATTGAATCATGACCTTTAGCATGGAGAAAAATGACTGCAGCTATGTGTCAGCTGCTCCAAGAGCTGTGTGAGAAGAAGCACTACGGCTCTCTCAGATGGGGTCAGTAGTGGTCTGCAATTCATGTACTTTGAGAGAAGCGGCAGTCCACATCCACTCCACCCCCTCTTCTCATACTGATGAGTATCAAATGTCACCACCAGAAATCAGGAACATTTCTACTCCAGCTGGGACCTCAAAAGCAAGTTTAGGTCCTACTCTGATTACTTTCTCTTCCAGGGCCCCAAATTAATCTGTTTGAATTTGTGTCTTCTCTTGTCCTACCATCTCAGCCCGGGCATCTGCAGGAACGAGTCTGCAGCAAGGCTGTTTTGGTAGCAAAAAGCCATAAGGTGCTTAGCACAGGCAATGGCCTTGGGTTGAAGAAGGGAGAAAGCCCCTGTGCTACTGCTGGGAACATCAAGCTTGGGGAACGGTAAAGCTTGCTGAGCACATTTCATTTTACACATTCCTCCTTCCAGGCAGGCTTGTTGCAACATGGCCTTCCATAAGCAGGAGAGGTTCAGGTGTCACCACAGCTATGGAAAGTATCTTTCATACTCTCAGATATATCTTCGGGCTTCCCAGAGCTGATTACTTACCATCTAGCTGCTTGGTTAACTCCTCTTGGATGAGCCTTCTCAAAGTCTCTAGAGATGGGGGTTCCCCCTAGAGAGTAATAATCACAGCAATAACAAGACATAATTATCACAGCCAGGGGATGTGCAAATTAAACCCTCCACAAAGGGTTTAGTGGGTTGCATTTCATCACTCACAGCATACACAGGGCTGCAGGGACTGCCTGAAAGAAGAATGTAAAGGGACTCAAAACATCCACAATTCCCAACCTGCTGGCAAGCCATGGGCAACGGTGTAAGCAGGGAGCCTGGTCAGAGGGCATAGTTGGGACACTGTCCCTGATTCCTTCCTAGAGAAAATCTCCCTCCTATACACTCATAGGAGAAGTAGTAGAAATTGAATCAGGAGACATCCTCTGCCCTACTAGATCATAGTGGAAAGCCTACCTCCTTTTCCAGCATTGCACATTTCCTTGCAGAGAGAAGCATGCGTGCCCCCAGGGTAGTTAAGGTGGGTATCTAGACTTGCTATAAACATTCACACAGGATGCATCGCCTGCCAACAGGCCTTATCTCGGGGAACAGAAGCCAGTTTATGCATATGATACCCATTCTTCCAAACGAGTACAAGGTTCTGCCTGATTTCAGGCTGTTGAAGGGAGACAGGGGATGTGGCTGCCTGACCTTGGTCCCCTACACACCCTCCAAGGGACAGCATCTTTCATCCCCTCTTTTAGCTCTTTTGTGCGACGTTGCTGTTGAACAGCTGTAATAGCTGTCAAAACTCAAAGCTATGTGAACAAGTCTGGATGATGCAACTGAAAAAATGATGAAAGCATTTTTGGCAGGTGGAAGGAGGATTTTTTAGGTTGTGGCTTTCCAAGAAAATAAAAGAACTGGTTTTAGGGTAACCAGACTCTTGTCTTTGCATAAACTCAAAAGAAAAAATGTAGCTATACTTAAAAAATAAACCATTTTGAACCAGCAAGATCAAATGTTTTCCTTTGTAAATCATAAAGTGAGATGTTTCACTTGAAATACACTTTCATTTTTTGGCTGAAATTATTCTTTGAATTTCTGCCAGTTTTGAAAATACTTCTGGTCAACCTAAAGACTGCCTTCTTTTGTGTATGAGCTATTTGCATGAAAGTGTTGCTTTTCCCTCATGCCCATCCTTTTAACATACAAGGATGCAGTCTGTGTCCTCTGTGTTTATAAAAAGCTCGTGAGGTCTTCTGAATCAGAAGTTACTCTTCATTAAGAAATGTAGATTTTATTAAATAGCTAAGAGACATTTCAATTTTAACCAATAACATTGCTGGTATGTACAGAGTTGGTCTATTTGCTGCCTTCTTCCCAACATAAATTTTTCATGAGGAAAAGATGTGTTTGTTGGTGACAAAAGAAACCATTTTCTCATTAAGTACTAACCATTTGTGATGGCTCTTAGTGAATATCCCAGTAAGTAAACATGATTGTGGAACATATTTTGAAGGCTCACAAATTATCTTTTCAAGTTTTAACCCTGTTAGTTGTATTAAGCCTCCATAATCATCACTGGATTTCATCAAATCTCTATGTTGTTGAGACACGCAAAGAAATCCTTTGTCTAAAATTCTTCTACATACATTACCCTCAGGCACTCTCAGTAGCGAGATTGTTTCCCGTTAGAAAAAAAAAAAGAAAAAGAGAATATTAAACAAAAATAGGATTTCATGAATTCTGATGAGCTGACTCCAGGATTTCCAGGAATAGAGCAGTGACCTTTCCACGGCTCAGCATTTTATCACTCATAACAACCAGCAGCAGAGGAAGGCGCAAGACCTCCGTATGAAATGCTATGCATTAACACCTTTATAGAAGGAAGCTTTTTCAGACTCCGGACCCATGGCCATAGTCACATGACCTGATTTAGGCTTTTAGGGGTATAAGGTGTCAGGGACTGACTACCCTGGCTTTAGGTCTGGATTGCTCAGCTCTCCTGAAGTTCAGTCCAACACCCCCACAACACACCCCTGAGATATGCTATAGCTCTCCTTTTTATGTATCAAGAGATAAAAACACTACCTYCCCATTATAACACACACTTGCTCTGGTTTCTATCAGCCTTACTGTTATCTTAGGTACTTTTCGGATCACACACTGTGGCAGTAAAATTACTGTACAAAGCCCTTCTCTGGCAGTCTTACCCTTGGTCCTGGAAATCCTGGCTGTCCTGGAGGACCGGGAGGTCCAACTTGCCCAGTGTCTCCTGGGGGTCCATGGGGACCCATCAGTCCTGGATGGCCTTTATGACCAGGTATCCCAGGATCACCTGGAGGGCCCTTTTCCCCTTGAGGGCCTTTTTCGCCTTTGATGCCAGGCTCTCCCTAAGTGAAAAAAACGACATTACCACCACAAAATAAGAGGCAAACTTCTGATTTCCAAGCACAGCGAAACACAAACAGCTGAGCTGGCAAAGTTACTGAATACAACATCTGGTGCATTACAAATGATCCACAAATTACTACTGACAGAGAATGATTAAAGAGAGGGCTGGGAGGGTGGGGAGCACGGCAGATGTCTACAGGCCATGCTTCACTTTTGAATGACCCCTTCCTTGGCCCCTAACTCAAAATAGCTTTCTTTATCTCAAAGTAATGAAATAACTAATAATATTCTCCAACCTACCCTCGCTCCTTTGGAGCCAATTTCACCTGGTTTCCCTGGTGCGCCCTGCAACAAAATAAGGGTGAGCATGAAAGAGCTATCCATAATAACAGTAAATAATAAAGCGCATGCCTTTTCAATGATTCTTATGACCTGGGGAAAATTTCTTTTCCTGTCAGTCCCACAGATTCCTGAGAGCTCCCTGTTTGCTCTCAAATATCAACAATTCAAGAAAAAAATCAATTTATTGCAACCCAGGTAGCATCCTTGATCTATTTTTTCCCAAGACACCAGCCCTACTTTGAAACAACTGGGAATTTAACTTACCTCTTTTCCGGAAGGACCTTTCTCTCCTGGTTCTCCCTGAGAGATACAAGAGAGTGAATTTAGCACCACACTGCAAGGAGTTGGAAGAAAGATCCTACCTAATAACCACAAGTCTTGCTTTCTCTTTAGAGCCCAAGTTTTCTGCTACACAGCAGCAGGTTTGGATGATTTATCCTTATCCTACTGCTGTAGGTCATTCCTGGAAAGACACATCCTACTATTTAGAAAGCATTTTTTAGTAAATAGAATCATAGAATCGTTTAGGTTGGAAAAGATCTTTAAGATCATCAAGTCCAACCGTAAAGCTGCATACCATGTAAATGTTTGTAAATAAAAGGAAGTCATTTCTACCGAACCAGCTGAGATCAGGACAGATGTTTCATGGAAAGTGTGTTCCTGCTTTCAATACATTTTATTCCTTTTTCTTACAGACGTTTCACAAAGCTTCATACACTTTACTTGAGCTGCTTTAACTTAAGCAGTGCCAATGTTATGGCCGTAACAGTCTAAAGATGTAAAGGAAGTAAATTTTGTAAGAAGAGGTACCATTTTGTATTACACCAGCTGAGATAATGGATACAGACCCAGTGATAAAGTGAGTTTAAGCCTGAAAGCTTGCCTGTGTTTCAGAACTATATCATAGAATCATAGAATGGTTTGGGTTGGAAGGGACCTTTAAAGATCATCTAGTCCAACCCCCAATATCAAATAACATCAATTTAAACAAGCACCCTATTAGGATTTTTTTTTCTATACTCTGCATTTAGAATGTGATAATTGGGCAATACAATCTTTGCATTTTATCATTTCAGTGAAAAAAAAGTCACTGCAGTCCTGAAGTGCACTGATAAAGCAAAGCAAACATTAAACTAGTTATTGCTAAAATTCTGTCCACTTTCCCATATCATGATTGGAAAGATTCATCTTTATAGTCCATTTACAATCCACACACATGATCATATCGATAATGTGTGCATGCAGGTGGTATTTTTCCCATAACCTGGAAACACATATAACAACTTGGACTTGTATGTGCTAGTATACATCCATGTATGCATGAGCAATGTAACTAATCACAGATGTGTGATCACATCAGCTCCAAATTAGGCAGCGTCAGACTCACTCGAGTATTCCTTAGGGCCACTTCAGTTTTAAATGGCCACCACGCTTCCTGCTTTAAATTAATTTTCCAGAGAAATGTTTCTTTCTCCTCTTTTCATCACAAAACTCCCTTTCCAATCATAAAAAAAAAAAAAAAAAAGGAAGAAAAAAAGAATCATCCTGTGGAAGATTCAGCTCTGCTAGATTCACATGAAAACCTTTTAAATCTCATTTTAAGTCACAACAGAGCTAGAAACAAAAATTTCTACCTAACATTCACCTTTTCCATCCTTCCAGTGGAATGTAACATATTTTACTTGCCTTGGAAGGGCTAAAAAAATTGGATTTCAAGGCTGTGATATTTTCACATGTATAGGTATTATTTTAGATCACTTTGGGAGATATATGAATGTTTTAATTGCAATGTACCTCTGTTGCTGGTAAAATACCTATATTATTATCAGCACTTAAAATTTCCCTATTTAGTCCTTCTGGGGTTCATGCAGAGATATAGTCTGAGTAACTTAAATACCCCATACCCATATTAAGAAGACTATTGAACCAGCCTGATTAATGTACACATTATCAGGGCTGACTGACAGGTACCAGCTCGGTAAATGAGATTATGGATGTTCGTCCATAAGAAAACCGCTATTTTTGCAGTCCAGTTTCCTTTAGAAGTAAAGATTTTGGTTTCTGGATCTGTCAGATCTCCTGCCTATGTTTTTTACCCAATTAAAGATGACTATGTTCCACCTTCATCAGTCCAAAATTTAAAAGCAGGCAATTAGTGGGTCTAATCCATCTGCAGATGTACTTACAGGTGGTCCTCGGGGTCCTATGAAGCCAGGGAGTCCTGGGCTGCCATTTTCTCCTTTATTTCCTTTAGGACCCTTAGGACAGAAATGAGACAGACACTAGCAGCCCTTTCTCCACCATCTCTTTTCCAGAGCATGCATTTACAGATATATTGGAACTGGGAAATTTCATTGTAGCAGCAGGACTCCCAAAACTGACAAGGAAAGGAAGAACAAAGTCATTTAGAAAAGCAGATTGCAAACACCATGTTTGCATTATTAATAAGCTACGTGGGGTCCCTGCGTAAAGATGAAAAGAAAGTGACAATTATGGAAGTGACAGGAGGTATGTTCAGTGGCTATTCTGGCGCTGCATGGTTTATAAGGTGGTGTTGCAGAGTGGAAACGCTGTGATGTGCGATGACAGGGAAACAGTGCAGATGGTCATACTGCTCAAATCGGAGAATGCAACCAACAGACAGCTACTGAGTTGCTCTTTTGCCTTTATTTCCAGGTTCAATTTGAAAAATGTCTGCCTTTTACTTATCTCTTGTGATATTCTGCCAAACTATCCTGCCTCCTTACAGATCAGGGCAGCTTAAATGGCAGTTCATGATGCAGAGCCATTTCACGTACGCTTCTGATAATTTTTTTTACTCTTATTTTAACCTTTTCTTTCACAACTTTGTCCCCTACCTTCTAATTCAGAACACATCCCTTTTTCTTCTTAGAGTAAAACTTGTCTTCATTTTAAGTCCATCTTGTGTAAAGTGAGCACCAACGAACCTGACAGGCACAAAGCACACGGCTTTCGGGTATGCAATCAGCCCTGGAGATTTTGGGGGCTGGGCTGCATTGCTGTGTGCAGGCTTAAGCATGAGCACTGTGAAGTGGGATGGGCACTGTCAAACAGCAGATGCAAAAAGAGAAGGCTCCTGGCAGGTTTTACTTTGTAATTACGAGTCAGCAGTGGTGAAGGTGGAAAAGAAACCCTTATTGCCATGATAACCTTTCTCACTTTCTCCTTTTTTTCAAAATAGAAATATAATATATTGGCTTGTCGTACCACATTGTGAAGGAAATTAGTGCATTTCCAGACAAGGCTGGAAATAAATGGACTCGTGTATAGCACAAGGAAATACTTCCTATAATAACCTTTATGAAAGGGAGAGGATTCATTTTAATGACAGAGAAGGATACTGATGAGATGACTGTTTGTTCTGCTGTCCAACACTGTCTCATTGTTTCCCCTTTCTCAACCATCTGACTTTATCCTTTTTCAATCTCTTATGTTATTTTTGGACTGTAAATCCTCTGGAGCAGAGACTGCTGTAGTTCTGTGTTTGTGCAGGGTGAGTCCCTGGGTCACTAGCTGACTGTCTAGGTAATGTGATAACACGATGATGATTAAAAAATAACTTCCATTTAGCACTCACAGGGCATCCCAAAGCCACAGTGGCCTGGTGAAGACCCAGAAAGCCAAAAAGCAGCAACAGGAATTGGGAACAGGGGTGGGCATGATGAGAAGAAGAAATGAAGGTTGAAAAGGCAACAGCGGGGATCCACGGGKTAAGAAGCAATGGCAGTGGTCCCAGGAAGGTAAGAAGAAGTTATGTCAAGGAGAAAAAAGCAGCAGCACTAGTTCTTGGCTGCAGAAAGGCTGTGAGACTGCACCACTCCCACCCCACCTGTAATCTGTGGGTTATCACCTCCCCATGCAGAAAGGTGTTGCTTGCTTCACTGAGACCACTTAGGAGAAGACATCCCTGCAGCAAAGCAATACGTGCTCAGGGCACAAGTCTGTGGCGAGGCTGAGGTTGCTTTATGGCATTGCAAGGGCGACAAAGAGTGCAGTACTGCTGCAATTTTTCAGATTCTCCCGCTATGCCTTTGTTTCTATCTGAATCTAACAGCCCAGCAAGCTGTAACGTGTAGGTGGACAAAGAGAGGGAAGAGCCCTGCATTGCAACAGATGCCGCTGGACACAAAGGTACATTTGCATGGATTTGCTGAATCCTGAACAATTTTCAGCAGCAGAACAGAGAAAAAAAACAACAACCCCTCCCTGTCCTCCTTACAGCTCTTCATTACCATGCTGTTCTTCCACACAGGATGGCCCCAGGGGGGTTTCATTCTGCTTCATGATCTTGGTTTACTGCTCACTGTCTGCTCTTTCCCCAAGCGCCTGGGGAGGATTTTTCTGCTGCTGCTGCTATTCCTCAATGGCAGTCTGCCAACTCCCTGAGGCCCTCTCCTTCCTTGTGACAACTCTCTGCTGGCTGCACAGTCTCTGCTTGGCAAAATTAAATCTACTGGTGGAGATGAGGCATGCCAATCTTTTTTCCATACCAGGTAATCAATCATTTCCTTTTTCTGTGAACACTTAACATTTGCTGGGAAAAATGATGACCCAGCTAGCAGCTCAATTCCAGGAACACAGCCAAAACCCTTTTGATGTCGTGGCCAGCCAGTGATTTTCAGATCACCGATCTTCAGACATGGCAACTTCAGGGATGGTAAGCAGCTACGCATAATCCACTCCATCTATACTTCATCAGTTACCTCTCCTTGACATAACTGCTTGCTGCATGAGTTTACCTTTGTGGTACTTACTGGGTTACCTGCTGGGCCAGGTTCTCCTGCAGATCCAGGTGATCCATTCTTGCCCTATGTCAAAAGGAAAAAGGTTAGTGAAGTAACGTATACTACAATTAAAAATATCCACCTACTGCTACACCAGCAGGGATTTCTTTAGCATTATTCAACCTCCTCTCTTGGCAGACTGCAGAGTAAGGATCTCTTATTTCCAATTGACCCCACATCTTCTGCATCCCTGGTTGCATGGCTAACCCCATCTCAGGAAAAGAATTGAGAGATGTGTACCCAAATCCCCTAGTCTGAAGAGGACCAAACCAGCACTCCTTCTCCTCCTCCTTTTCTTCACCCTTATCCCTATCATATGCAGCATCCTCCTGGACGGATGGAGCCACCTACTATGGCTGCTCCAAGTTACCAGTGTTCAGACAAGCCCCTTTAGCCCGTTTGAAGCACCTCTTGGCAACTCACTGATCAATGTTAAAGTGCTCTGCACTAGCTGATAGATATCTCCAGATCCCCCCACACCTTCCTGTGTTAGAAAACTTCCTCTCTCCGGTGACTGAGGTAGGTCCTGCAAATTACTGCCTACCATCCTCTTCTCAGGGCTATCATCTGAATCAGGGTCCAGAGGCCAGGCATCTATTTTTTAATCATCTCAGGATTCCCCTTTTCTGGGGAATGCAGAGAAACACTTGTCCTAAAGCCTTGAGGCATTTGATACTTGCCTGACACCAGACAACTCAGAATGAGCTGAATCATCCTCTAAAAGGACCTGTTTCTCACCATTCCTTATCAAAGTAGCTGAGCTGACCATCTACACTGACTAAAGTTTGGTGAGACAAAATTCTGCACCCTCCTCCTCTCTCCTCCCAACTCACCATGCAGAGATGTTTTTCCCTGCATTGGAGTGGACCATAAACACCAGCTCTTTTACTGGCAATATTCAAAATCATGCCTCATGCTCCTTATTAGAGAAGAAACAAAGCAGAGGAAGAACAAGAGAAACTGATACTTTGCCCTCCAACATATAAAACCCCAAGTATCTCATCTCCAAAGAAGAATAAGGCCTGCACTTATGATAATTTCTGCCTCCTCGAATCTTTTTATTCGTTGCTCGTGTTGTGCAGGGGCATGACACTTTAGTGAGTGATGCCAGCAGTACAGGAATAATGAGATAAATTACAAGGTAGACACAGGAGCTCTCCATATGTTCCTGCAGTCTAATTTAAACCCCTACCCTCTCAGCTCAGAGGGACCTGCCGCTCCAGCTCCTGGCATTGCTGGCTGAATCAGCATTTTGCCCTGATTATGGAACATGTTGTAGAATCTGTTTCATTAGCAGGTTTTCTGAGAAGGAAAAGAAATCACTCATTGCAACATATTAAAGATGTGCCTAGGTTCAGCAACAGACACCTGCATTCAAATTTGGAAAGGGTTGATTTTTAAGAGAGAATTGAAAAACCCATGAAATTAATAAAAGTAATTTCTCAGCCATCCCAAATGACACTTTCTGAAATGTCAACTAAATTGCCGTTTCTCCACTGAAGTTGTAATAAAACTCTACAGGTGTTCAATTAAACAAACCTTTTCTTAAAATTATGCTTTTTTTTGGCAGAAAAAATTACAGAAAGCATGATAAAAATGAATAGTATCACAAATGGACCCCGCATATCTCAAACTGGGCACCCGCAATTAGTGTCTACCTTTGAAAACTGAGGCCATGTGAGAAGCGAGTAAGATGCCAGAGGCAGGACCGGAATATGAGCCCTTATGACACTGCAGTCCTAGCAGAATCCATTAAACTGTTTTTCCCACCAAGTCAGCAACCATCACTCCACTGCACTATCATAAGTCTTCATCGGTTTCTAGCAATATCATTCTGATTTGTCGTTCTCAAAGTAGGCGAAGTGTTTTAATCAAACATCACCCGAATCTTGCTTAAGACTCTTCTTCCACAACAGAGTTCTGGACTGCAGGACATTTCCACTATACACAATGTACTTCCAGAAATGGCTTGTCAGGAGAGAAAACTCACCGGCTGCCCTCTGAGTCCTCGAGGGCCCTGTGGTCCTATGGGACCAGTATCACCCTGAAATGAACAAAAGTATTCTGGTGAGTGAGAAAGATCTGACATGGAGGCAAGCAAACAAGCATTTAAAAATGTTYCTACTGAATTACACTGTTCACATATTAGGGGGAAACAGCATTAAAGAAGTCTCACTACCCCCTTTCAGTTATGTATGAGGAAGACCAGCCTTTTGAATTTTAAACATCTATTACTAAATACAGTCTGATTACAGGCAGAAACCATTATTATCAGGTTATCCTAAAGCTGGATTTCTCAGGGACAGGGATTCTCTAGTATTTCTCAAGAATTGACTACTTTGCTCTCTCTTGAGGGAGGCTTAAGACCTGCTTCTATCTTCTCTGAGGGGTTCCCTTAGGTCTATCTTCCATTTTACTTTGTAGGGTACCATTTACAGCACAACAGTTTTCCAGTGATACAARGGGGTGCAAATGAGAAACCACTTCCCCAAGTCCCATGGCAATGGCACATCAGCCRCTTGGCACATTGCTCAGCAGCTGCTGCAGGATCCCACGTCAGCTGCACTCTCCCAGGACTTTGTTACGTGACTGCATTTGACACTAATAATGTCAGAGGATCTGTTTGTACCATCTCTCTTTCCTCTGAGCAGCATCATCTTATTCCATAGCTATTTCATAGATTTCACTGGAGCTACGCACTCAGTAAGATACAGCTTTTGCAGAGGAAGCGTGACAAAATCTGCCCAAGTGGGACCTGCAGAAGGAAGCACTGCTCGGAGAGGGGTGGCAGAAAGCAGGTCCATGGCTACGCAGCACAGCCTGGGATTCAAACAATGCAGCTTTCTCTGCTTTTCCAAAGATATAGCTGACATTTAAGTGTCAGCAGCTGAGCAGTGACAAAAGTCCTCAAATTCTTTGTTACCCTAATGATCTTTGCACAAATCATTCCCTGTGCACTGCTGCAGTAATTCACCCTTTATTGCAGTTTCTGCAGCTGTTTTAGGTCAGGGTCACTGTGAATGAAAATCTTCATCTGTCAGGGAGCAGGAGATTAGTTTCTGCTTAAAATGGTACACTTACATCCTTCCCTGGTGGCCCCTCACGCCCAGCAGGACCTGGCACACCTGGCTCCCCCTGCAATTCAGCAAAACGGAAAGAGAGATCAGCTCAAGGTCAAACACAGACCAGTAACACCACTATAAGTGGTATGGAGTTTCTGCAATATTGGACTGAACCCAGTGAAAACTTTTTAAAGGCAACAAGAGCCTCGTACATCATATATGACACGCAGCTTATAAAAATAACTCAGAAGCATCTTCTGTAAGTGATGCACAAGGCAGTGCACCGCTTTCCAGCAGAATATTTGCTACTGCTAGTGCAGTCACTGAAAACCACCAACTATTCATGATATAGAAACTACCATAATGAGGAAGAGATGAGGAACTCCATCATTGGATTTTTCAGCTAAGCTCCTGTAAGCAGAGCATTTTATTTCCCTATAAAAAGCCAGAATTAGGCAGAAGGACATTCAGTTTTGTATTCCACTTTCTACACCCAGGAGCTTTTTGTACTACATTGCTCAGAACTGAGAGGGGACCAACTTTTCATACAGGATTTGAGTTTTGGGTTTTATGATCCAGAGGCAACTAAGTCAAAGGGCTAGCGACATTTCTATTCTCATCTCTGTAAGTTTTTTCCCTCAACTTACTTTGCACTTCTTTAGCATTTTTGGAGGAGAGCTGATACTTGTCCAACATGTGCAGTAGGGTTCCTCACCTTGTACATCAGCATTTGTACCAGAGGAATGTGGTATGGAGGCATTCTTGAAACTTTCTCACAAAGGGCTATCTCAAAGGGAGCATCAGAGGACTCAGCTCTACCAGCTGCCTCACCTTACCTGGAAGCAGAACTTCAGCAGAAGGAATGAAGACAGCTGCTGTGATTTTATGCCATGGTTGTGGCCCATGGAATTGCAGTTGAAAACAGACATGTTAAACACAGACCAGTCATCATTTTTATCTATTGTGTCAGAAAGGTCAACTTCAATTCACACAATCTTTCTCCACAGGATCATCATGCATGTGGTACGTGTTACTTACCCGGGGACCTGGGGGACCTGTATCTCCTCTCTGTCCTTTGAAACCCTACAAAAGAGAATGAAAGCAACAACTACCCATTACTCTGATGCATGAAACACTAAGAAAACTCTAGCTTGAATGTGCATTTAATAACTTTTCCAATTTTGCCTAAGATTACTGGGGAATGGTCAGCATTCAGCTGCCATGTTCCAGGGAGCGATTAGGAAGGGTCATGTCACAGGGAGAGAAAAGCCCTTTCCATAGCTCCTTAGGCTGCAAGACCAAGACTGTACTGTGTGTATTCCTGGTGTGACCAGCCCATAGATTATTTAGCCCTAAATTTCATTGTCCCCGTCCTTTCAGAGGATGCGTAACAGAGCACAAGGGCTACAGCTGTGACCATGCCTTCTGGTAGAAGGGGTGTCATGAGCTTATGTGCTTTAACTTCTAGGTAAGGGACCTACTCTTCTCCAAGTATGAAGGATTTGGAGATGCCTGTGTTTGATTTTTGTTGATTATTTATTTATTTAGTCACAATGCCATGACTATTCTCAGCCAGGCCAGCTCTTTGGTTATATGTTTGCATCAGTAAAGGCCTTCATCTGCCCAACAAAAGCTTCCCGGCTACAGTACAGAAGAGTGACTGGATTGAACCCTTCAAAGCAGCACCTACCGGTAAGCCTCTGGCACCCTCCTGGCCTGGGAGCCCTGGTTCTCCAGGCTTTCCCTATGGGAAACAATCATGTTCACGTTAGTGAGAGTCTCAGGTCCATCTCTCTGCTGTTGAAAACCTCCTACTCTTCTCCCTTAGATGTAACAGCACTGAGAACTGTGATTGCCCAGAGTTTCTCCCAGCAACACTGGAGTCTGAGCGTGCAAAGAGGACAGTAGTGACAGAYATTCCCATCCATACCCTTACCCAGACTGTCACAAATGCAGCCTTTGAGGTTCAAAGGCAGCTTAAACCTTTGGACTGGTGCACCTTTACAGTGTTCTAATGTCGAAGGGGTAATGTGCAGAACTGCACCAATACCTAGTAAGTACATACAAAATCAGCATCTGCACATAGAAACCAGGTGTTTTGATGCCAGCACACAACTGTCTGCAGCTGCTGTGAGAAGCGCTGCTCCACATACCAGTTGTCGTAATGACTGGGGACTTGGCTCTTCACAGAACCACTAAGTCCCATTTCACAAGTCACAGAAAGAAGCTGGCAATGCCAGATACAACACAGTTGCAAGGAATAACATTCACTGCCCAATTTATTAACATTTCTTTTTGGCTGACAACTTCATGGCTCAGCTTTTTTCCCTCAGCAAATGCAAATATAGACTAAGTAGAGAAAATCAAATATAAAACCTCTACTCCTGGACAACAGAACTGTCACAGAGCAATCCAGAAAAGGCTTCTTTAAAGACACCTCCTCTAAACTTTTTATGCCCCATAATCTTCTACCTAAAAAATGGATCACTAGGTTTAATGTTACAAGACAACCTTCTTTCTCTGCAATATTTACAGTAGCTGTAAAAGTGGAATCACTAAGTTTTAGTGTATTTATGGTAGCTGTAAAAGTAAAAGTACCCAGTTTCTTTTCACGATTGCTAGTGTGTGACTCTTATAAATTGCTCAAGACAATATAGTCTTTCWGGTGTTAAAAAAGGACGTGCAAACAGGCTCCCTGCCCCCCCCCCAAGAAGTCCATAGATAGGCAGCTCCAAAAGCAATAACTGGATGCAGGCTCTGATTGCCTGAGTGAAACAGTTTTAAATTACATTACCGGTTCCCCAAGAGATCCTGGCTTGCCATCTTTGCCGTCATTCCCAGCAATGCCCTGTAAATGAAATGCAAAACAGGGTGTAAGGAAGGAGTCGATAGGGAAGATTGGTGTGGGTTTTGTCAGTGTGAATTTCACAGTAACAACTCTGCTTCATCATGGCATACTTAAGTTTGCCTAACCCTCCAAAAACTACCCTATTTCTATAGCTCAGCCATAAACCTCTCCTTGCCACGCCACTGTAACAGCATAAACTGCTTCCCTTTCCAATATGGCAAGTCTAAGGGGTTTCCTCCTTTTCAGCAAGGCGAGCACTCCAGCAATCTTAAAACAGGATTCTAAAAACAGCTGCTATAAATCATTATAATGCCACTATCTGCATTCAGCTAGGCTACTACACGCTAGAAATAGCTCTGACCCTATCCCTATGACAGATTAAAAAAAACCCAAAATGTTGTACTAATACATTTTCCAGAAGAGAAGAGTCTATGCCAAGATGCACTTGAACTTGAGTCAGTGCAAAGGAATTATTTCGACTGTGGATTCAGATAAAGACGGTATTCCAGTCTATGAATTTTTGTGCCCTTACACTGGGGCTATTAGTTGATTTTTGTGCTCTGCATAAGAGTATTTCTTCCAGTGAGGAGGCAGATAAGGAACAGACCTGATTCACGTTGGTAATTAACACTTAGCTTTAAAGTGATCAAATACAGCATTCACACTGTCCTGGAGCAAGGACATAGCATCAACTTGACAGATACCATTACAGATCATGCATAGCTTTCAAAGCACCTCAAAAATGTCACCTCCTTGTTTTACACACCTATGTGTTTATGAACAGTTTAATGTATTGAATTAGAAGGAGCTGAATTGCACTTACTGGAAGTCCAGGCAACCCTGGTGGGCCCTGTGGACCTGGAGGGCCATCTTTACCCTGGAAAGAAAGCAGAAACACTGAGTCAGACAAGCTCCTCAGATGCTTCTATCAGATGAAGATTTGTCAAATGTAGAGTTTGCACACAACTGTGAGAAGCTGGTCTTGTAGCCCATGTCACACGGTGTATGAGGTTTCCCTGAATTCCTTCTAGTTTAAACTGGAGGGCTTTCTTTTCACATAAAACATCCAGTATTAGTTATAAGTTGTTACAGATGGAGAAACCACTGAAATCAATGGTAATTTTTTTTGAAGTTTAATTATATTTAATATTTAGTCCTTAACTTTCTGCATGAGGTGTCCAGCCAGGAAGTAGAAGATCTATATTTTATACCTATTAAATGAGCCGTTATGAGAAGTGCCTTGCTGACAGTCCCAAGAAATCCTCTACAGGACCGGACTGGACAATAGCATCCCAGGTCTTTCACAGTGTCTCAACCTTGATCATCAATTTGAAAGGGAATTTCAGCCAGCCTGTCCGTGTAGTCTCTGGCCTCTCTGCTGAGAGTGCTCACTGATTTCATAACAGCCATCAGAAGGACCATCACTGTTCACTTATGATGAAGTTCAGGTTGAAATGCATCTGCAAAAGGCACCTTGCTCATTAGGAAACCCTGCTCTAGAAATTAATCACAGAACTACACCGTCTTAAACTGTTCCAGCTCAACAGCATGCATTTACTCAGGGAAGGTTCATTTTTTCCTTTTCAACCTGAAGTTAGCATCAATCAGATTACCTGTCTCTCCCAGGGTTTTCTGATGCATTACCATAAAGTAGCATCTGAACACCCTTCAAATGAAACAGCAGTAGCAAAATTCTTCATGGACTTCTCGAAGGTTACATCTGTACCAGTATTTTCAGAGGTGCCAGGGAATGGTCTCAGGCCCTGGCATCTGAGCAGTCTGTGCTGTGACATCCTTCAACAGGTTGCTGGTTTCATTTTGACAATCCCCACGCACAGTTCAGGTGTTAGCCTGGGTCATGAAGCATCCTAACATATTTAGTCATCCTGTTCTAGAGGCTAAGAGATGTTGATAGCAAGGACAGGCAGACAAGAGGTACAAAAACCTCTCTAGAGGTCCTATGGACTGGATTACGCTCTGGCTAATTTGGAGTTTCTTTTGGTGAGTAAACAAAACTGCAAGAACAGAGTAATCTGTGGTTATTTGTGGAGGTCCTACTTGCAGGTGTAGAGCTGATTCAGGCTGAATAGTTTGGGGAGCTTCAAAGGACATTACATGGGTTCCAGCTCAGCTTTACTTCACAGAGCTAAATACAGGTGAAGCTGGTGGCAAAACACACAGCTTAGAGCTTACTATGTCTCCTGGGTTTCCTGCTGGTCCTACTGCTCCCGGTGCCCCATCTGGTCCCTAAACAAAATAAAGCAGAAACAATCTGAGTGATTAACGCATTTTATACATTTGTCAACACACTCCCTACCACAGCTGGCAACACTGAAGTTTTCTTCAGTCGCTCAGTTCAGCATTCATTCCATCATTTCTTCATTCATCACAAAAAAGCAGTGCCAACCTCTGCATTCAGTCAGCCTCCAAAGCCAGAAATAGTCAGATATTTGAGTTTGGTCCTGGCCCTTCCTTCTGAAAATAGGGGAAAAATAGGAAAAAGCCAATCTTGTGACAAAAATAACTCTGAAGAACAGAAATTATGGGAGCAGTTTGAAGCACACTCTGTGGCAGGCAAACTCCTGGAGCCACGAGTCAATGCAGACAGAGGAGAAAGTCAGCAAAATTTGAAGAAAAAAAAATATCTAGGGGAACATCACATTTTGCTCTGCTTTGACAGGCTCAGTTTTACTTTGCACATTTCCTTTGACTGTGAGTCTATTCAGAGGGTCTCACAGGATGATTTTAAGAGTTTCAATCCTACTGGAATAACCCTATGGCTGTGGCAGTATGAGGGTAATACAGACATAGTAAATGTGTCTGTGTTATTAGCATCTCCTAAAATAATGCTCACGGGAATGCAAATGACCCACAAAGCAGGTCCACGTGTTGTCCCAGTGGTCTTTGCCACTTAGCATCCTTTAGGCACTGCTACATCTGAAAACAGAATTTTAATCTAATCCTCTTTTCTGGTACCTCCTGTCATTTAGTCAGTGCAATGTAAATTCACCTTTGAAGAGACTGTGCTGATCCCCAGAACGGATGAAGGCTGCACACCCTTAGCATGGCAGAGCCAAACTGCACCGTAAGCAGCAATATGAGTGGTGATGACTGTGGGCAAAGAAAGGCGGTTTGGAAAGAAAAGCCCTTCGCTCAGGAAAAGTCCCAGCTCTTGGAGGGCATAAGTGGTGATACCACAAGCAGGAGAGCCAAATTATTTCAGCCCTGCTTCTGCACTGTCACCCCTTTTTAAATACAAAGAAGCATTATTGTATTCGCAGAGAGAGTAGAGCTAGGAATGAGTACTGTGATGGAGAGGGACACACGTAAAAGGCCTTTTAATTCAAAAGTAACCCACAGGATATGAAAATTGGAGAAAATCCAGTCTCATACCACTGTGTAAAATTGAGAACTAAAATACTCTTATATCTGCTGGTTCTAGACTGACAACTTATTCCACATATACGAAAACACCTATACACATACTACTAAGTAGTCTCTGCGGAAGAGTTTTAATGATCATTGCCTTGTATAAAGAGAGCGACTGAAGCTTAGCATCAATTTACACAGTGAGTTGAAGCAATCAGTGAAAAGTGGCCAATATATTAAATAGCAATTATCATGAGTGGAGAACTCTATGACACTCAGGGGACCATAAGGAACCCGCTGGAAAATGCAAATGCAATGCACAGAGAGGTGGGAATGGTCCTTTCTTCCATATGGAGCTTGCAACAACCTTTATTAGTAAGGAAAATACAGGACCATCTTTGCAACAGAGGAACTTACAGGTGGACCAGGGTTTCCAGGAGCCCCTGAGAAGCCGGGTATTCCAGGGTGGCCCTGTAGAACGAAAAGAGAGACTTTCTTTATGCATTATTCACATCTCTAGCTGTATAAAAGTTAACTGGTGATTGAACATTGTGAGGTAACATCAAAATGGGACAATACACAGAGAGCTGGTTATAAAGAAATAAGGAACCATGGTTTTTTAAAGCAAAACCTTGGTTTTCAAAGCATGCACTTCAGAAATAAACAGTTAGATTTAAGGTGTACTTTTTCTAATGTGTACTTTAGTCTATACTAATGGGAGATGAGAACAGATATTGTGGAATTGTACGAGGCAGGAGATCAGGCAGGAAACCAAACCTGTTTAAAATATCCTAAAAATCTCATTGAAAAAGTGCTGATTTGCACCTTAAACTATTGACTCAGCCCTTGGCAAAATTAACTATGAAAGTTGCTCTAATTTAAACCATTCTCCTCTTTCCTGTGGCATCTCAGTCCCTTCTAAAAGAGGTCATCCTTACATTCATCTTCTAGGACAAACACTGGCTTTTTCAACCCAAAGACGCCTGACCTCCTGGATCTCATCTAGGCATTTTCTGGGGAAATGACTAAAGGTTGGGTAATGTAGAGAATTGAATGCATCCAGTCTAGAGGTGAGGAAACAGATCATAAGGGAAGGTTTTTATTGGACATGGGGGTGGAAGCCTGTGGAGGACTGCTACAGTTCCACTCTTCAGCATAGCCCATTTGAGGTTTATCAGTGATGAAGAGCTCCCATCTTCCTCCCGAGAAGGGTATTCCTCTACCAACATCATAGGAGTTATTGATGAAGGAACAATATCACACTGACGGCACTGTTGGAAACCACACTCTGTTTTTACCTGTTCACCTTTTTCTCCTGCATCCCCAGTCATACCACGGTCTCCTTTAGCACCCTGATAATGAAAAAAAAAAAAGCCATTGAAAGTCACTTACATTCAGTATTGTATCAGCTTTTTGACCTATTTCATAAAGCACTTGGACATTTGAGCATAAAACACAYAGATTAGGTCTGACTCCTACTTGCCCTCCTCTTAAATTCTTCCCTAGACTTTCACTACCAATGTTGGAGCCAGGAATATATGTGAAGAAAGGCCTCTGAGTAGACCCAGCACAGCCCATTTTTTTTATGTTGTAGTCTCATGGACATTAAGAGGACTTCCACCTCCTTAGAAAGTAGAAAGGTTGTTAGGAACTTCACTAAATCAGATCTTGGTAAGGCATCGTCTGGCCCAACAAAGGCATCCACAGTATGAGCTTGTAATCTCTTTCTTCAGGGACAGCAGCAATAAAAATGGCATTTCTAAGGTGCAGTCAGAAAATTCATACCCAGAAAGTGCCCCCCTCTTTCTCTCTCTCTTTCTGTCCTAGTGACAACAGAACAGAGGCAGCTAACTCAAATGTAGATGTCTGTATTATCAGTGCTTAAAGCAAGGCAAGATGAATCTCACACAGTGAAAAATATTGAGATGATGGGGAACAAATTATGAACAATGCACAGAACACTAATGAATTGCTGTCCATGGAGATAATACTCTGGTTTACTACGTGAGAGCTACGAGACAAGTGGGAGAGCAAGGGCTGCTATTTATTAATTAAAAGAGGCATAATTCATATTGCCAGATGGCACGAAGCTACTCATGAGCAAAGATCTGCAGTTCTACTGGTCTATTTCAGAATGGGACCTAATGCTAGTTTGGATGGTGTTGGTAAGAACAATATATTACATCTTCAAAAGTGCAGAGCTCTCCGGGTCTTTCACTGTGAGGGCCCCCCTTATGTATTTAGAAAGGAGTCACAAAGACTGTCTTTGTGTTTGCACCTTCTGAGGGGTCTTACAACAGTTTCTTTTAACATACGCAAACTCTGTGAATCTGCCTTTTTACTGAATACAAGTTATAGAATCATAGAATCATTAAGGTTGGAAAAGATCTCTAAGATCATCAAGTCCAACCATCAACCCAACACCACCATGCCCACTAAACCATGTCCCTAAGCACCACATCTACACATCTTTTAAACACGTCGAGGGATGGTGACTCCACCACTTCCCTGAGCAGCCTGTTCCAATGYTTAACCACTCTTCCGGTAAAGAAATTTTTCCTGATGTCCAATCTAAACCTCCCTTGGCACAACTTGAGGCCATTTCCTCTCGTCCTATCACTAGTTACTTGGGAGAAGAGACCAACACCCACCTCGCTACAACCTCCTTTCAGGTAGTTGTAGAGCGCAATAAGGTCTCCCCTGAGCCCCCTTTTCTCCAGACTAAACCCCAGTTCCCTCAGCCGCTCCTCATAAGACTTGTTCTCCAGACCCTTCACCAGCTTCATTGCCCTTCTCTGGACACGCTCCAGCACCTCAATGTCCTTCTTGTAGTGAGGGGCCCAAAACTGAACACAGTATTCGAGGTGGGGCCTCACCAGTGCCGAGTACAGGGGCACAATCACTTCCCTACTCCTGCTGGCCACACTATTTCTGATACAGGCCAGGATGCYGTTGGCCTTCTTGGCCACCTGGGCACACTGCCGGCTCATATTCAGCCGGCTGTCAACCAGCACCCCCAGGTCCTTTTCCGCCAGGCAGCTTTCCAGCCACTCTTCCCCCAGCCTGTAGCGTTGCATGGGGTTGTTGTGACCCAAGTGCAGGACCCGGCACTTGGCCTTGTTGAATCTCATACAGTTGGTCTCAGCCCATCGATCCAGCCTGTCCAGGTCCCTCTGCAGAGCCTTCCTACTCTCAAGCAGATCGACACTGCTGGCCAGCTTGGTGTCGTCTGCAAACTTACTGAGGGAGCACTCGATCCCCTCATCCAGATCGTTAATAAAGATATTGAACAAGACCAGCCTCAAAACGGAGCCCTGGGGGACACCGCTCATGACCGGCTGCCAAGTGGATTTAACTCCATTCACCACAACTCTCTGGGCCCGGCCACCCAGCCAGTTTTTAACCCAGCGAAGAGTACACCTGTCTAAGCCATGAGCCGCCAGCTTCTCTAGGAGGATGCTGTGGGAGACAGTGTCGAAGGCTTYACTGAAGTCCAGGTAGACCACATCCGCAGCCTTTCCCTCATCCACTAGGCGGGTCACCTGGTCATAGAAGGAGATCAGGTTGGTCAAGTAGTACCTGCCTTTCATGAACCCATGCTGGCTGGGCCTGATCCCCTGGTTGTCCCGCACATGGCTTGTGAGCGCCCTCAAGATGAAAGTTAGACTATTTATCAATCACTTGGTTTTATTTTATGCACATGTACAGTTTAAAATTGGTCTTGTTACTTCACCTAAACATTCAATCTTGCTGCCCAAATCTCTGCTTTCTCATAGCGTATAAGAAAGCAGCAGATGTGGTATGTCTCGGACCGCTTGGCATTTCTGCCRGTTATTGTCTTTATGGGTTACTAATTCTTTTGCAAATTTTATCCTGGAACATACTTTCATTTTGACAAACCCTATATTTCCTTTTGAAACTCTACTGCTCTCCCCACCACACTTTTAATTGCAAGATATAAAATTAATTCATGAAT
This sequence comes from Phoebastria nigripes, assembly GCA_035582835.1. Lineage (NCBI taxonomy): Eukaryota > Metazoa > Chordata > Aves > Procellariiformes > Diomedeidae > Phoebastria > Phoebastria nigripes. Next base: position 448,781 of record JAYKAV010001389.1, read on the forward strand.
CTCTTATTAGCTTGTCCTACACTCTAGTAAGTGCAAATACAAAGATGTTAAAATAGCAGAAGCTGTTTTAGACAGTAGGTCAGTAATGCAGGGAAGTCTGGAGGAAACTGTGGTCCATCATGAAATCACCTTATCTCTCCCTCCATTGATTTGTTTTGATTTATTTCACATTAGGCAGTTGTAAAGGTTTTGATTGTGACCAGGCACTGGCATTGTGAGCAGACTGATGACAGACCTCTTCACGGGAAATGCTCGAAATGTGACGTTATTGGAATCCTTCAGACATTGGAAGTTTTATGTTGGCCTACGTCCCTAGAACATTAGGCAGAAGCATATAGCTGAAACAAGTTCTTCCTATAGCGTGTTTCAGGAAACATTCAGAGTCTGTGGATAAAACCACCATGGCAAATAGTGTATATGCAGCCCAGCAGCCCACTGCATCACCCTTAATTTAAGTGATTCAAACATATAGGATCCAAAGAGGAGAGGCAGGGTGGCTACTGCTGAGGCTTTAATTTCTTCCTCATCTGATTTGGATTGAAACTTACTCTCAAATCCTTATCTGTCATCAAAACACCAATGTAATGAAATTCAACATCAAGAATCAGGCCCTTCACTTGCGCGCGTGTGTGTGTGTCCATGTGTGAACAAAGGGATGGTAGAAGACACTATTTAAGTGAAACTGTTCATGTGGGGAGCTGTGCAGTTCTGCATGCATGTGGCACTCCAGTGAATTGCCAGTACAGGGCCCACCCAACAGGCCAGTCCTACCTCTTTACACAGAGATGGATGCCACCAAGATCCTGCTTCAGCCAGTGTACTAACTAGTCACAAATAAGTTTTCATTAGACAACTGAAGAAAACCAACTAACCTTTGGGCCACCCATCCCAGGTGGGCCTGCAGGACCTCTGGGACCAGCATTCCCCTGCAATGCAGAAAAAGTAGAGGTAAACACTAGTTTAGTCTCTTGACTCCACAGACATCTAAAAAAGATTCAGTAGGTTGTTGGAAAAAAAAAAAAAATCAACCATCTAAAAATATTATAAGAAAAACAATGTTATACCACATCCAAGGCATGGTCACTTCTCCAGCTCTCTTACCATTTTCCCATCCTGGCCATCTCTACCTGGTGGTCCTCGGAGACCTTTATCACCTTTGAAACCTGGGATGCCTGGGAGTCCTGGTGGGCCAGGAGGGCATTCACTGCACACATCCTAGGAGATAACATGGAGAAATAAATTAGCAATAGACTGAAGGCACTTAGCAGACCCTACAGACACCCATTATGAATGCAACAGTGTGGTGCTAGTATTATATATAGGCCTTTGCAGTTTGACCACACTGGGTAGGATCTGGGCTACTTTGCCTTACAGAACTGAAATGAGGGCAGTGTGGAGCACAGTGAGGGTCAGCAGCTGAGCTCACACATGCTCCCACAGGGAGTTTCCTATCAGTTCTAGTTGGACAGGTCCTAACTGATCATCCAGGATCAAGAAACCAAGGAAAATAATGGGGAGGTCAGAGAGACGCAAAGCAAGACTACCAAGAACAACCTTGTTTTGAAGCTACAAGTCTACTAGAAAACTGTGCCTACACTAGCCTGAAAGAGCTGGGTTTCTGCTCAGAGGGCAGATTGCTAGGGAAAACCCAGGTGCAGCACAATGTCAGAAAGGGTGTTCTGCAAGGGAAACTGTATTCAGCAGCTAGCACGGCCAAGGAGAACTCATCCGATGGAGTTCATGAAGACCAAGTGAATGTCACAGTGTCCTGGCCAAATTCTGTCATGGAGAATTACTACCTCCCTCCTTCCAAAACTCTTTGAAACATCATCTCAGTAGTCTTTACATTTCTACTATGGAAATGAAATACCATGGGTATGACATTTCCATTTCAAAGGCAGACTCCCTTCAGCAAAAGGGGAGTGAATCCTGCCTATAAGAGACAGCGTAGCACAACAGGCAGATCATCAGGCCGAGTGTTAGGAGACCTTGCTCCAACACCCAACTCTGTCAATGATCCATTGCAAAATTGTGAGGTCTTTCTAAGTCTCAGTCCCTACATGCACATTTATCTATCTACAATGTAAATGCTCGAGAAACACCCAGAACAAAAGAGACCTAATTTCATCCGGGATTTCAAGGTTCTGCTTTATATAGATCTGTACCAAGTGTGGAGTGAAAAAATACCAAGCAGAAAGGATATGCAAGGCATATGTGTTTAACCATAACATAATCAAAGGAAAAAAACAAAGGAACATCAAAATGACATCCTGTACCCAAGAATCAGTCTCTTGCTATTGCCCTGATCAGAAATCCCAACCATAGAGTGAAATCTCTGGAAAAATACTTGGCTCCGTAAGAAAGACAGCTCTTCAATGAAGGCATTTCACAGTAGCAATCTTAAAATAGTCCTTTTGTTAATGGGGTTGGTAAAAAAAGGTAATTTTTTAGGTTTTTTTAATCAATAAGAATTTCTTGCCATGTACCAAGACTTCTTAAAAATCTTCCAACTCAGCCCATGTAAATCTGTAAAGATTTTGCAGTCAACGCCTATCAAATACTGACTTATTTCCCAGACAACTCTCTACATGGAGAGTAAAAGCAGACAGACAGATCATCACTTTTGAAACATGGGTGCATCTGGGGTTAATTACCTGCATCCTTTTAGATGCACTATGCAAACTGACTTTGCACCCACAGTTCAAAACTACTCCAGTCACTGTTGAAGGTATACATGAAAAATCAGACGTTTTATTAAAATGGTTTCCATTTTCTGGTTTAGGTAATACAACTTGACAATGTTTATTTCTCCTTGGGAATGCATGCCTCAGAGCTGAAAAAAGTCTCAGAGCTTTTGTAACATACACCGTGTTATAAAGATCTTTGTAGGTCGTTTCACAGCTGGGGATGGTCAAAAGGCATTGGACTTTGATCTCCAGCATGTGCTCTAGTGTCCCAATACCAGTGCAAGTAGGAGACCTGCAAGTTTCAAACTTTGACAGAGTGTTTAAAGGCACCTTTTGCAGTTGTAGCTCAGACACTTTCCCATCACAGAGTGTTAGTCGGGTCTGAATCAAATACACAGATAAACTCCCACCATCATCAAAGGCCGATTACCTTTACTAAGAGATTTATGTCCTCTGGAGAGAGCAGGGGTGAGGAACCCTGTGGAATGAGAAATTCATTATCCCAGGCAATTTTAAAAGGCATCAAGATATAAAAAATTTTCCTGAACATGCTTATGGACTCTCATTGGTTTCCCTTGCCCTGCCTAGGACTCACTGGGCCAAACACATACTTCCTGCCCTACATTATCAATGCACTTCATCACACCTGAAATGAGTTTTTGCTGAGGTTACTGCATAGTGCTGCTAAGAAAGTGCCTTTAAAATTTTGACTTTTATTTACATGCAGAATATCCAGTTATTTTCATACTGTTCCAAAGCCATCACAGATATTTTTATCATAACCCCTTAGTTGTTCTTAGTGTTTTCCCAGKTGCTCTGCTAGGAAGCGCAGCAGTGGAAATGCACTGAAGTGCACTTCTGAGGTGAGGTGTACAGGTGGAAACTGAGTTAAAAGGAAGATGTAATATAGAAGTGAAGTTACATACTGGTTTTCCAGGAGGTCCTCTTTCCCCTGGATTTCCAGGTAGACCCTACAGATCAAGAGAAAGAAAAAATTGTGAAATTATCATACAATAAGCCCCTGGTTGCTCCCACACTCTGCTGTCTGCTCTGGACTAGCATACATTTTACTTTCTGCCACTGAGCACCACTGCTCCTTGCATGTGACAAACAGTAAACTCCTTTAAATATCTGCAACTTTAATGTCCTCTGAACCCCTCCTAAATCTCACTTATCTACCGTGTGACCTTGTTAAATTCATTTGAGTCACACAAAAACTGAAATTGCTTTAGCTTGTCTTCTGGTCACAGGAAACACTATGAACTGCAATAGCGTGAAGGATGAAGATTTAAATCCCTGAAGACACCTGTAACATGCAAAATCAAGACCTTGCAAACAGGTTCCTTGCACCTGAAATAGCAATGAGCCTTTTTGTTTGTTTGTTTGTTTGTGGGGGTGTATTGGTATCAGTTTTCATGAGATGAAGGCATAGAAATGACCAGCATCCTTAGAATTTAAGGTCCAGGAAGTCATGGTTTGGAAAAGGGACACTGCCCCGCAATGGGCATCTCTTGCCTGTCATTAGGAAGTCATAAGTTTGTTAAAAAAAAAAAGACAACAACAACAAAAAAAACCAACAAACAAACCAAAACAAAACTAAAGATTGTTTTTGAATCTTTGCATAAAGTAATAGGAAACTGAATCTTTTGAACAGGACAGTTGGTCACTGTCCAGATGGTGACAGAAATCTGCATTGCAAGGATCCTTGCAGTGGTGTTTTAAGCTGGACTGACTGGGTGAGATTTCCCTAAACCATCCTCGGATAAATTCCTGTATCCAGCTGGCCCGTCACCCTGTGTCATCATTCAAGCGTATGCACGTTCTATCCATGTTGAGTACCTTAAAGAACATACAAAATRTCTTCTAACTATCTTAACCACATACAAAAAGCTGTCCTACGTGACCATTTTTGCATCTGCAGGAACAGTTTCTACTGACCATTTGAAAGCATCTTATCTATGTTCAGTTTTGTTGATTCTGCAGCAGGACCCACCTGAAGAGGTCTCTGGGATGGTGCCAGATTCTTCACCCAGGATGTTGATCAACACACTGAAGATACAAGTAGTGGCTTTCAATTGGTCTAGGCTCAGCAGGAGCTACCTAGGGGACTCTCTGAGACTATCCAAAATTTCCACCTGGAAAGCTCTTTTAAAAATTGGTCAAATGTTTTGCCAGGAAGGGGACTAGGCGTTCTGTCAATCACCTTGTCTTAGCTTGGTCCATTCTCTCCAATCAGTTCATTGTATTATTTATGCAGACAACCAGATGGGGAGTTACTTGGCTACCTGGGGATTAATGACTTAAGTGCACTGTGCGTGCACACAGGCAAAGTTGTGATACCGTGCTACACCATAATTATAGCTATAGAGCAAACTTGAATTTCATCCTTGTATCTCACTTATAACTTAAATCCCATACCTCTTGCTAGAGGAGAGAGAAAATGGGAAAACATCTTGATTGTTCTTTTTCTATGTCCACATTAAACACTTCTGGGTGGACAACAACCCTTCAGTTACTTTGACTTTCTAAGAGATGAATGTTAAACACGAACTGAAGTGGAGCTATAGAGGAACTGAAGTAGTACTGAAGTCCATGGATGAAAGCTTGTTTCCCGAGGAACTAAGCCTTCTGCAGGTGAGAACCAAGAGAAGATAAGGTGCGAAGGAGATTCTTAGCTCATAATTCCCCACAAATGTCCTTCTGGGGAACTGAGTAAATATAAGGAAACATTATAACCATTTATAGTTTTGCTTCTTCCACAGAGCAGCGATGCGAATGTGGAAGATTGTGGGACGTTCCCAAAGTAATGGGGCTCTGTCTCTATAAAACCCAATTCCTGCCTGGTTTGAGGCTGACATCACGGTCAGACGCGTTTTGTGTGTGTAGTCTCCTCTTCTCACTAGATAGATATACCCAAAGAGAAGCAGCAAATACATGTATTCATATGGAAAGTGTTCAATTTCTATGCCACATATTACTGTTTCATCACAGACAGCTGAAGTTCTTTGAAGTTTTGCTCATTTCCATGTTAGACTATACATTGTGGAAGAGAAGGAGAATCAAATTCACAATAAGAAGTGTAAACTTTTCCATGGAAATTAGCTGCACGGAAAGCACATAGCCACAGTTAGGAGCAACCACCACCTTGGCAGCTTGGGCCTGCCAGAACGAATGTTTTCCTGAGGTAGTCAAGCCCTTGTGTCCCATAGCAAGGGAGGATATTACAGTCCTTCATTACCAAGTGCAAAGTAAAGGACCAAGGTGAAAGAGTGCACAGAGACCTTCGTTCTACTCCTTTGGGCAAGTGTGCATCGTGCAGTGATGCTTCATCTGACATGAGAGTTGGGAAGCTGTGGCCAGCAGTGTTTGAGGTTTCTCTTCATGTAGCCATAGCATTACCCATTGATTGCAAGCCAAGCCGTATTTTGTCTTTCGGAGTCATAATACCTGCTGCTTGGGCAGGGCAGAGCACCACCACCTCCTCGTCTGCAACATATCACTGATCAGGTTGTGTAGGAGGTGTAATTTTTTCCCTAGACCTTTACTCATTAAACTGCCCATATGTTTAACCTGGAAGGAACCCAATCTGATAGCGCTATACTTTGCTTTACTGTGTAAAAGGGAGGATCTCACTTTCCTTCTAGTACACAAACTTTTTAGCAGGGCCTGTTGCGACAGGACAAAGGGGAATGGCTTTAAACTAAAAAAGGCTAGATTTAGACTAGATATAAGGAAGAAATTTTTTATGCTGAGGATGATGAAACACTGGACCAGGTTGCCCAGAGAGGTGGTAGATGCCCCGTCCCTGGAAACATTCAAGGTCAGGTTGGACAGGGCTCTGAGCAACCTGATCTAGTTGAAGATGTCCCTGCTCACAGCAGGGGGTTGGACTAGATGACCTCTAAAGGTCCCTTCCAATCCAAACTATTCTATGAAAGTTCCTTCTCTTTCACAGAAGCTAATTGTCAGGTCATGCTTTTGGCATCCTCTCCACTGTGGTTCTCAACGATTTCTGCAAGTGGGAAGAGGGTTGCCTAAATAACAATTACACAGATCTTATATTCCCAGACCTATTTTGTTCCGGAAGACTCACACAATACTTGCTTTAAGGATGCAATGCAAAGCAAAGACTTGAGCCATGAGAATCATCCTGGATCAGAAAGCAACACAGAAAAGACAATTCAGAAATGTCTTTCATGCTGACTATTAACATAGCTATAAATAAACTATTTCTACCATAGGGCTCACTGACAGCCTTTTGCTTAGGGATCTGAAACATGACATGGTTGGAATGGAATTTGAGGATTTAAAGAAGATTTATTTAAAGAAGAATATAGGAAAAGACTTCTTAGTTATCAGAAAAGACTCACAATAAGGGAGTGACTAAAACTGAAATCCTGGGAAAGATGTAAGCATGGCTGTGATATCCACATAGTATCAGATTGCCTTGAGACAAAAAGAGACGGACTTATTTTCTTGAACACTGTATGATGTGGAGATGGTGATGTCTTTAACAGGGTGCAAATAAGCCAGGATAAGAAATTAAGCTATGTGCCATGGCTGACAAATCTTAAAACTACTGCATCCCCAGGAAAAGTCAAACAGTTGAAAGGTACAAGACTGCAAAAAGAGTGTCCTTTGAAGAATGCTTGTCTGAGCTGAAATGAACAAACCAGATGTAGGATGATGGCACTTCAGCATGTTGCATTATCACAGAACAGGCAACTGGAAGCAGAGTCCAAAGTAGAGGAAAGATTCCTGGACTATAGAAGCCTGGAGTTAGAAAAGGCTGACAACATGGGCCAAGTTGCAAACATTGCTCAGAGTAGAATGAAAATGCTAGAAGGAACGCACAGAGGGTATAACTGCATCTGACAAGCTGACTAACAGGGGAGGAAACTGGAAAAGAGAAAGCCAGAAAATAAAAAACAGAACTTATAAGAGTCTGCCCAAAAAACTGCATGGCACTGAAAAGAAACGCTGCTAATGCAATGTGGGAACATGCACAGACCCAAATAACAACCAGTGTTGGAAAGCTCATAAAGTTTGAACACTTTCAGGAGTTTGCAGCCAACAGTGGCTGGCACAAAGTAGAATATGCAATGAGTGGTACAGCATACCAGTGCAGGAAAAAGATGTCAACAATGAGGAGGTATGATGCAGAGGATCCAGAGTACTCTATCAGTCTGCAAAGTCTGACACACAGGAATGGTCTCTAACTGCGAACTGATGGAAGCTGTGCAGATGACACACTGAAAAATGATGCTCAGGTAAGTCAGTCATGTACGTGAAAATAAAAGAAAGTGTATAAGGAAACCAGTCACACAGGGTTATGGTAGGGTAGTTCTATTATACGAGTGAAGATCAAACTTGAAATGCAATAGCTTAAATAGGTTCTAAGTCCCAGGAATAAAAAGCCAATAGGAGGTTTAATAAGTGTACTCTGGTTTGGCGTGTATGTATCCTGAAACAAACACAAAGGCTCCTTGGAACTGTCCTTCTAACTGTATGGGAAAATCAACCCCAGAACAGAAAACTCTGCTTTTCAGATCCGATGGCAGTAATGTATGCATCCACAAAGTTTTTGTAATTACGAAAATAAATGCAGGGAAAGATTAACTTCCCGGTAATACTGGAATTTAGTTATCATAAATAATTAACATAATTAAAAAGTGATTAATTCAACGTTTATGTTAATTAAAATTATCATAATCAAAATACAGAAAGAGCCTATTAAATGGGTGTCCTCACTGCTAATAGTAGGACAAGAGAATGTCTCATTCAGATTGTTTCCTAATCTAAGGGAACTAAGTAGGTATGTTGAACACAAACATTTTATCTCCCAGCAGACAGACAGAGGAGAGTGGATGCTTCCCAAAAAATGCATAGTGTAAGGGTATTTGGCCAGAAAGTGTCTGCTCCTTTAGGGGTATCTGGTCAAGGACCTTTTTCAATGCAACAAGGGAAAATAAGGAGGAAGCCATAAATAAGAACATACAGGGACACAAACCTGACCGACAAATAAGGAAGGCAGTGATAGGAACCAAACTTGGACAGTCACACTAATTGATGAAGGCATGTGGGAGTGTGCGAAGGTTTATTCCAGCAAGGTTATCTGGTCCGGGACCTTGTCAATTTGGAAACTAAGGGAAAAGGAGGAAATCAGAAACAAAATATACCAAGACACAGACCTAACAAGAAACAAACCTTGCCACTTACACTAATTGACGGGCTGTCAAAAACCACAGGCTGCCCTTCTGGGAAGATCAACCTGGACTTTGCAAGTGATAAGATTGTAAACCAGGGGGACCCTGAACTGGGAGGGGTGCAGGAGTTGATAGAGCYGTGGAGATGCATGAGGGGATGTGCAGGGGAAGGGGGAGCAGAGAGGAACAAACAGGGGGTAGAAGGAAAAGGGTATAAAAGGGGCCGGTCATGCGTAAAACGGGGCTGGTCAGTGCACTTGTCTGGCTGAGCCCTGCACCTGATCATCATGGTTTGTCCCATCATCTTATATCTTCTTATTAAACCTTTTCTTAACTATCTCTCTGCATAATGTGTATGTGTGCAGCAAGGACTAAGTGCCAGCTACTGGTGAGACCTGTATGTGCGTGTGAGTGAAAACTGGTGCCAGCTACTGTAGTCAGACTGGGGGTGTAGGCTCCCCCAGCCTCTGTTGTCAGCTACTGGAGTGAGTGCAGAGGTCTTTAACCTCCAGCCACTGGGGCAGGAATGGTGTGTGTTACCAAAACCACCTATTGGGGGGACCACCATGAGCAAGGTGAATGAGGGGCTCCACGGCGGTGGCTGGCGTGGGACCACAGGTCACAGCCCATGTGCCTGGTGCCAGCTGGGATGAAGCGAGTGTCTGTATCCTCCCCAGTCCTGGTGTGTGTGTGTAGAGGGGGTGTGTATTCATCAGCAAACTTCAAGCTGGACCAGCTGGCAAGTAGGGGACCCGTGGGATCTGGGCAGGGGTGCCGGGACAGAGGGGCTGTGCCAATGCTCGAAGGATCTGCAAATATGTGTGTGCTTGTGAACCTAGAGAGTGGTGGGTGTGTGTCACCACCAGTGACCTTCAGTCTCTGCCAGCTGAAGAGAAGGAGGGGACTTGGCTGTCTATGCTTACGTATGTGAGTCCTGTATGTAGGTGCTGTTGAAGGCAGCACCTTGTCTGTGGCAGTCTGTGTGATCAGCCATGTCAGTGTCCTCTGTGTCTGTGTGTCCATGTCTGTATCTCTGGGATTCATGCGCAGCTTCGCTACTGCTTGAACCTGCAAACGGGAAAGCAGCAGCCGCATCCCTCCACCTGGGCAGAGACCCCGGGTCCTGGGCAACAGAGGCCAGGGAGGAGGGAGCTGGTCTGGAGCAGCTGGAGGAGGCGGACATGCACATAACATCACTTAACATGTAGAAATATTTTTTGTAACTCTCAGAATATGAGATTGGCCAATTTCTCTGAAAGAAGGTACTTAAGGCTATGCTTTTTTAATACTCGATACAGGAATACTGCCAGCTTAAAATGTGATTTGGATTTTTTTTCCAAAAGCAAGTGCAAGTAATGTTTGAAGTAATTGAGGGCATGAAAGTAGGCACAATATATAGTAGTCCTGTTATGGAACAAATTAGTCCTACTATAGGGAAAAACAAAGACCACAAAAAAGCCTAGAGAAAGCACTTTTCAGGCTTTAAGAATTGGAGCTTTAGTTAATCAGAAAAAAAATGCAAATTTAAAGACAAGAAAACACTGTATATGGGACAAGACAATATGTCCCAGAAGAAGAGAATCTCTAGGGATTTATGGACATAGTGAACTCTAGACAACAAATAAACACCAAGCCTTTTGCTAAGAGGAGCAACAAAGCCAAACAAGCACGACTGTACTGTAAACCTAGGCAAGGATTTTCAAAACCTAAATTTTAATAAAACAAGACACTGTCCTGAGAACTCTTGATATTTGATTGAGCTGCCAACGGATGTTTCAAAAGGTGAAAAATAATGCAGAGAATAGCCTAATGTATGTAAATGTGATTTAAAAGAATTGTTCAGTCTCGGAAAAAAATATGGAATACATTTGCAAAGGCCACAGCAAAAACCAAGACATTGAGGCAAGTCATTAAGGCTATTGCCACTGAATCACTTGGGAGTTGCGTGGCAAATTCATATTAGCAATTCAAATCGTAGCTTTCCTAACTGATGACATACTGTTTAAACATAACAGAGTACAAAAATGGGCATGCTTCAAAGAGTACAGGAATACTACATTGATATACAAGAGTGCAAAAGAAGAACAAAAAATCCTTTGTACTAGTCATAAACAAAAGTGGAGATCAAGAAATTGCAAATGCATGATCTTGTCAAAATAGGTATCCCTGCTGTTATACCAAGAAATGTTGGAATGTGCCCTGTAGTTACATTTACACTTCCTGAAACATAGGTAGAATTGCTTAACAGGTGCTCAACCAGAATACACAGCTCCTAAAAGACATATTGAGTGCAATTAAAACAGTTAGTGTAATAGAGGATGTGTTTTATAAGTACCATAAGGAATGGTTCAGTTTGGGTAATTTTCTGCAGGGAAAAGGAAAGATGTAAAGACTGTAGTACTGCCTCTCCAAGAGCTAACCAGTCAACGCTGATCTGAGTAGAGCCAGAAAGAGACTCAGAAAAGCTGGCTCTGGCACTCTCCTCACACAATACAGTTGTAATAAACCCATCTATTGTATCTCCTGTTTAAAACCTCTTGATTAAAAATCTCAAATATCTGAGACAAGGTGAGGAGATCTAGGGGCAGTCAGCAGGACACAATCAGTCCTGAATCTGTGCCTGCTCAGGGACGCAGGGTGATGGAGGCAAAGGACTATTTCTGCTATCATGGGCTGTGGAGGAATACCCTGGCCATAATCATTTGTCTTGTGACAAAGTAGGTGGGAAGAAAACTAGACCTTCTTCTCCAAACACTGCAGGAGGAAAGGAGATCCATCCCATAGGAAGGCACACCCTTTAGGCCAGCTGATGTACATCAATAAAGTCACACTAGGGTTGAAAATCGCTTGCCATGGACTTTGTGAAAACTGGTACCCATTTCAGACATGACAGCATCATAAAGCAGCGCTGAGAAGGAGAGTTACAGAAGGCCACTGCCCTCTCCCCACGGCATTCCCTCAACAGGCACAAATCCAAAGATCAAGCCTTTCAAAATCTTCAGAGACTCCTTGCTGGTTTTCCTCCAGGACTGGTTTCCACATCACAGAGCTGGCTGACCAGCAGAGAAAAATCCCGCTCCTCTTTCTGATTCAACACTGCGACAAAGCCAGGCAGCAAGCAGGGTCAGCTTTCCAGCTGGGAGTCTGCCACATTTCTCTCTATCCCTTAGCTCCGTCACTCAYACACTGAGACGGCAGGAGTGAGGACAACGCACCAAGAGGTTAAAATGTCATCTCTCATGCACAGTAGCAGCAGCAAAATGAACTCACAAGGAGATTTTTAACATCTGTGGCCCTGTTTTCATAGAAATATTACAGGTTACTTATCTCAGCGGCTTCTAAGAAGTTCCTAGACAGCTTAACAACCATCCTTTTCCAGTGTAGGATCGTTCCCCAGGGTATGCTGCCAAGTCCCTTCTCCAGTGTTATTTTAAAATGGTTCAGTGGTAAAGTCCATCACTTTCCTTGAGACAACCCTGCTTAGCCTAACTGTTTTTAGGGAAATTAGATTCGAGCATTGGCAAATTTCTTGAGCACTTACACTTTTATTTTACTTACATCCTGGCCAGGGGGCCCCTGTGGTCCAGGGATACCAGGTACACCGCGGGGACCCTGGTAGGGAGAGAACAGACAAACCCAATAACGTGAACAGTACTTATGAGGTGGTGCTTAGCTGAAGAGAAGAAATCCTCAACCCAATAGTTATTGGGAAAAAAATTAACTAGCAGTTAAGCAACTATGAGAGTGTTTAATAAAAAAAAATTGAAATCTCACATTGCACTATCACAGTATCAGTCATTTCTGTGCCTCAAGGGACTTTACGTGCATCACTAAAGTCAAACCTTACATACCTTGTTGGAAAGGTAATAATGATTCTTTATAGGAGGCAAGTTTATGAACAGGGAGAAAATATGACTGAGCACAGGACTGTAGAGGAGAAAAGAAGGTCTAGCTCCTCAGTACCAAGCTAGTACACTGGCTAGGACTGGTTGTCATGCTGGAAATTCACGCCAGTGTATACTGAGACCATGGTCCACAGTTATTTGTTTCACACCAGTGGATTGCATCCTTGTAAAACTGCATGTTGAGGACCTAAGTGTGTTTGGTGAATACTGAAATGTAGGGTTTTCTGTAAGATTTAAGTAAGAAAAATGCTTAAAAATGGTTTATTTTAAACCTTTGAGGCCTTGGCTATAAGGCATAGCAGTGTGCCTTGAATTACGTGCCTTGAAGTACTTTTTTTGAATGAAGGGTTAAACAAGTGACTCATTCTTTCTTTTGTAGGACTATTGACAGGTAAGGAAAAGTTGTCACCATGCCAAGAGTCTCGATCAACTCTTTCTCACAACTCAATATAGCAGACAAGTAGCTGGTAATGCACAAGAGAAGTCCCCTTTGGAGGGTCAGCCATCCTGTGACCCTACCGTCCTTGGGCAAAAAGAAACTAATTAAACATGCCTTCATGAAATCACTGGTAGAAACAAAATTAATGTGGTTGTCCCCTCCCCATAAAATCTGGGTGTAGTTAGAAAGACATACTGTACCAATGACCCTTTGTCTCCTGGGGGTCCCACAGGGCCCTGCAAACAGAAAAGACACAGCAATCAAAACACTTAAAATTAACACCCCCTCCTTGGCTGGTCAGGGTGGGTCCTGAAGYACCGAGACAACAAAAATTGGAGAAGGAAGGTAGAAGAAAAGGAGCAAGTCTGACAGGCTGCTCACACAGACATTGTTGGAGTGTGCAATACTCACAGCAGGATGTTTAGGGCAAGGCTCAAAGACAGAGTAAGGAAGAAATTGAGGTGGATAATGGAGGAAAAAGTGTGAGAAAAAAGAGAGAAAAAGGGACCAGAAGGGTCAGCTGTAAGCTAACATGATATTTGTCTCACTGAGTCCTGCACTTCATCACCACAGTCATAGAATCATAGAATCACAGAATATCTCAAGTTGGAAGGGACCCATAAGGATCACCAAGTCCAACTCCCTGCTCCTCGCAGGACTACCTAAAACTAAACCATATAACTAAGGGGGTCGTCCAGATGGTCTTTGAACTCTGACAGGCTTGGTGCCATGATCACTTCCCTGGAGAGCCTGTTCAGTGACCAACCACCCTCTCTGTGAAGAACCTTTTCCTAATGTCCAATCTGAACTTCCCCTGACACAGCTTCATTCCATTTCCTCGTGTCCTATYGCTGGTCACCAGAGAGAGGAGATCAGCACCTCTCCCTCCACTGCCCGCCTTGAGGAAGTTGTAGACTGTGATGAGGTCACCCCTCAGCCTTCTCTTCTCCAAGCTGAACAAATCAAGTGACCTCAGCTGCTCCTCCTAAGTCTTGGCCTCGAGACTTTTCACCATCTTGGTTGGCCTCCTCTGGACACACTCTAATAGTTTGATGTCCTTCTTATATTGAGGCTCCCAAAACTGCACACAGCACTCGAGGTGGGGCCACACCAGGGGAGCATAGAGTGAGACAATCACCTCCCTCAACCAGCTAGCTACGCTGTGCTTGATGSACCCCAGGACACGGTTGGCCCATTTGGCTGCCAGGGCACACTGTTGACTCCTATTCAACTTGCTGTCAACCCAAACCCCCAGATCTCTTTCCACAGGGCTGCTCTCCAGCCTCTGATCCCCCCAGTTTGTACGTGTAACCAGGATTACCCCATCCCAGGTGCAGAATCCTGCACTTGCTCTTGTTGAATTTCCTACGGTTGGTAATTGCCCAGCTCTCTAGTCTATCCAGATCTCTCTGTAAGGCCTCTCTACCCTCGAGGGAGTCCACAGCTCCTCCTAGTTTAGTATCATCGGCAAACTTACTTAATGTACATTTGATTCCTGCGTCCAGATCATTTATAAAAACGTTAAAGAGCACTGGCCCTAAAATTGAGCCCTGGGGAACCCCACTGGTGACTGGCCGCCAGCCTGATGTAACCCCATTTACTATATTCTCATTAAATCTTATTTGTAACACTCTTCAGCATGGGTGAGCTCATGAATCTGAGCTCGTGTAGTTGAATCTTAATGAGCTTCAAGCCAGATGAGCTGGTGAGTAGGAGAGGTCTGGGTGCCAGCAACTGGGTTGCGAGGCTGTGAACCCAGGGAACTCGCAGGTCTGGGTGCCAGCAACTAGAGGATACTGGGGTGAAGCGGCCTGGGTACCGGGCAGAGTAGGTATCCAAGATGAGCTGCTGGAAAGATCCACATTTCTTGTATGTATTCCAACAGTGGCCTTCAAACCTCATCAGCCAGAGAGAAGGAGCGGGATCGAGACATTCTTGCCCGTGTTTCTGAGAGTGCTGTTTAGGTTTATATGAGTGTTGATAAAGGCATTATTCTCTGCATTGGTCTGCGTGGCCGCACGCATGTGTGTGTATGTGTGTGCATTACATACGCATATGCCCATTGGCAATACGTGCTCAGCCTCACTACTGGCTGGACCTGGGGACACAGACCACAGCACCCTTGCATCTGTTGGGCTGGGACAGAACAATTCCCCTAGGTCCTGAAGACCACTGTATTCAGCTCTAACACAAGGAAAGGCATCCCACGGGACCTGCGTGTTCTTTAAATGATGCCAAAGCAGGGAGTCCAGTGGGCTTGCATATGCTATTCATTTGGGGATGCAACTTAAAAAGGTGCAACTGTGTAGGGTGAGCCACTAGAAGGTATCCACTTCTATAGGAACACCACAGAAGTGATGCAGTTCTCATATCCAGCACGTATGAGTCAATCTGCCATTTCAAACACACCCAAAACAAGGTTTGGCCTCACATCTCTGGGGCTGTGTTTGAATAAATTGGCTCGCACTATGACTCCTCTCCCTTTGGTTTCTATTATTTCAGGCACATGAATTCACTAATCCTCATACAGTCCTCCATGCAAGATGCCTTAATGCTCTGCTCAAGCAAAGGCTAAATACATAATTCTGAACCCATAGTAATATGAACAGGGCAAGGCAGAGCAAGAGCAAAATCCTTCTACTTATGCAGCACATGCATCCATTAGGAAACTTCAGCACAAGCATGTGAATTCATCCCATTTCTCCAAGCAGTCCCCTCTTCTGTTTATGGTTCAGTTGGGAAGAACACACTCTGCTAATACTCAGTTTATGGCTCAGTGTTATGTAAATAGTAACTCGATACTTTAGCAGACAAAGTAAAAAAATCCTCATCTATATATACCTTTTATGCAGGGAGCAAAGCCTGAGAGAGGTTAAGGGCACAGGAGGAACCAGGGTGAGGACTCCAATTAAAAAGAGTTGCTGGCTCTCAGCTCTAAGCTGAAAGTATTATACACAAAATTTTGTCACATCGCTAAAAAGGGTATAGGCTGACACCTTTAATTCAGTGTGTAATATGCACTGAATCAGCTCCACTGACTTTATTTTATTTTTTTCTGTGGGACTCAGTCTTTGTGAAAGCCTGATGGATTCAAGGTTATACAGTGTTTTTCAAATTCCAGAGTCTTTGCACTGGAGCTGAGGTTATGATGAATCTACAGTGGAGAAAACCATCATAATAGTTGTTAAAAGAAAAGTATTTAGTGAAGCAGATTAAATAAATAAAAACAAATCAATCGGGAATAGTGTGGTATGTAGCTGGCTACTCATCCTGACAGTGGTCAAACAATGATGACACAGAAAAAAGTAATATTCTGGTGTAAGACAAGTGATGTCTACATTTGTAGTCAAGTTCTTAGTCATTTGTATTCACGGATATGTGGATGCTAAAGCCCCAATGAAGAATAACATTGTCATGTGGTGTACACCAGGATGCAGAAGTGAACTCATCTACCCCTGTACTGAATCTAAAAATCAGTAATTAAAAACTAGCCACAGCCTCGTGACTTTCAAACAAGCCAGATACTCATTTGCTAATTTCATTTTAATTTTAATACTAATGACTGAACATTAAGAAATGCAAGAACATCACTGTTCCTTAGATAAATCATAACAAATAACACCCAGCAAATGTTCAATCATCAGTAACCCTGTGAGGACCGTGAAGGCCATGACACAGTCACAGTGTGAAACATGACTGACCCAGTCTGCTTTACCTTATATAGTATTCAGCATGGTAGAAGCAAATATTAAGCGGAGATACACCTCAGAAAGCTAGATTTGTCAACCAGTATTACACAGCAATATGACTTATAATTTCAAGGTAATTTTCTGTACTAATTGGGAAACTTATATCTAGATAACCAGAACATGAAAACATTGACTGTGATTGGTACAGTATCATGGCATATACAAGGGGTTGCAAAAGAATGCAAGGGCTCAGATGACCTCTAGCAATTACAGCTAGGAATAAAGTTTGCTTCCTCCTAAACATATTTCACTTGCAAATTCAGTGCATACCTGGAGGACTCTGGGCAGGGCTACAGTCAGAGCACTCCCAAATCCCCCTCATCTCAAGAGGAGTTGTACATAACAAGTACTGGAATGATCGAACCCCAGCGATATGAAAATCCAAACTTTCCAGAGCAGACCCCCAGATACACCTCGTGGCCTACTGATAAGCAAGAGGTGAGGGCAGAGCTGCATGAGGTCTAACTAAATATTTGTGGGAAATTATGGGATGATGGCTGTCTTGGAACGCAGCAATTTAAGCAATCTGCTTTTGTATTTCCCTATCAGAGTGCTGACTATGTCACTGATGTGGGCATGTGTGTCACACTCATCCCTTCTAATAGGGTGACAGCAAGGTTACGTCTGCCCAGTAGACCAGACCTGCTGGCTCAGCACAGATCTTGACTCACATCCACAGCCAATGTGTCAAGATGATGCAGAAAAGTCAGGAGTAACAGCCAGTGGTATCAATCACTCCTATAGCACTTCTCTGCCTTTCTCTTTCAACTAAAACCGAATGCATCAAGAGCCCTCACAACAGACGTGTAGACATCTGAGCCACRAATGCCAGCCTCTGGACTAGTCTGTAGTTTGCATCTTCAGAGGGTAAAATGTCCCACGGGCTCTTGGCACAGCTGAGCCCAGGGAACCCATTCCCCAGATGGCGATGGGTAAGTTTTCACCTTGTCACAGGTTGCAGCAGCATCTGCTACTTACAGGGGGTCCAGCCAGACCGATTCCTGGTACGCCTCTGTCTCCTGGCTGTCCAGGGAGGCCAGGAGCTCCCCTCTCACCCTGAAACAAGGGAAGAAGTTAAAGGCTTAGTACACTGTTGAGAAAATGTGCTGAAATGCAATCAGGTTTTACAACATGACATAACATCCTAACCTGATCCTGCCCACAGAGGAACGGTATCAGGTTGTGGCAGCATGGGGATATGGCACAGTAACTGTCACATCATGCCAAGAAAACTGCCCCCTTCCTTCACACAAGCCCCAGCCCACCTCTGTGAGCACTCAGACAACGTCAGTGTGTGCCACATCATATAACTGAGCGGGAACACAGCCTCTACAAGTATTTTAATTTATTTTAGTGCACAGCATCCAATTTCCAGCATTTGCAATTGCCTGCAGGGTATTAGGCACTCTCCTTGGCTTGGGGAAACACTAAGCACCATAATGCGCTTTTCTTTCTCTGTGTTTCTATGGTAGATGGCTAACTTGCAAACATTGCTAAATACAAATTATTTATCYGGGGAAGACAGAATTAGGGATGTTTGGTTACATCTTAATATTCTCCTTTCCTTTACCAACATAGGGCTACTCACAGAAGTGTATGAATAATTTTTTGTAAAAAAAATAATTCAGCAGTTCTACCACTCTCTCTAGAGGACTATACTACAAAAGGAGAGACCTCCCTTCTAGAAAACAGGATTTTCAATAGTAAAACCTGCAGGGCACAGACAACTACTTGACACTGTTTAATGGGCATTGTAGACAGAGGGTTAAGAAAGAATTCAGCTGCAATACTTAAATTTAATGTAAGTTCTCTTGTTATAGGGAGAAATCAAATAAGATTTTTATGGATTGTATTACAGTTGTGAGATTTGGCCTCACATTGGCAGTAGACTTATAACAATGAATCTTATTTATGTTATTTATTATTACATTATTTTCAGCTATGTAGGAGCATGACAGAAAAATTGTTACCCATGGATTCTGCCCACCCAAAATTCAGTCTGCAATATCTCCTAATTTTTTTTCCCTTTCTCTCTTTCTTTCTTCTTAAACTAATCTTATGTTACAAAGAAAAAGTACTGCAAGGACAGTGAGAGAAAACGTATTCTGATTAGTTCAAACACTCCAGCAGATCCCTTATCTGTTATTTTATTCAAGAGCATAATTTCAATACAAAAAGTTCAATACTATTTTCCCATGCACAATTAAGATTCTTACCATCTTGTGTTGATATTGAATAGAATATTTCATGAGATTTCTTTCAGTGTTTTTTTCTGACTTTTATATTAATTCTCAGTCTATTATTGTGTGTGTGTTCTGAACTGTCAAAGATATATACAACAGACTACAATGCATTTATACAGAATGCAGCAAAACGAAAAGAAAACATTTCATAGCAGTTTGGTTATTTCAAAAATACGGGACCTAGATGGATCTAGTCTCATACTGCTATATTCCTACTTATGTCATTTACAGAATCAGTTTCAACATATCCTATTCTTCTCCCAATCCAGATCAGGACATGGTCATTTCAAAGAGGAGAATTTCTGACATATCTGATTGAAGATTCAAGCACAATCCAGATGCTCCCAGAAGCAAAGGTTTTTGCTGTTTTATTCCTTTCTCTGTTTGCTGTGTACTTATAAGGGAATAAACATTATTTTCAGCTGAAATTAGTGTCATTAACTTAATCAATTAGCTACTCTYTGCCTCCTACAATATAGGAGGGCAAACCAGGACTATCTAGTCCCATTGGAAAATAATTCACATCCTCCTTGAGAGAGGTGAAGGAAATAAGTGTTATGGAGGAGTGCTCTTTGAGGGGCTGACAGGCGGTCTCAAGAGTAGGTCATCCTTTAGCTATGAAATGTCTCTTTGCTGTATGGATTAAAGGTCCCCAGTCACAGTTTCCCTGAAAAAGTGTGCAGCATTTAGTCCTTAGTCCATGTTGAATTCACATAATGCTGGAAGAAATTTTAAACGTGGAAAGTGAGCACAGCTAATTCATGTCTTAGTATTTACATCTACAGACATGTTGGAATAATAAAGAACCTCCTAAAAGGCTAGAATTCCATTTTTGATTGAAAGTTTCACCAACTCTATATTCCAGTGAAAGACAGACCATGTTTTCACCATAACTTTTTCTCCAGTTCCAGTGATGGAGAGAAGTAGTCCACAATGAACAAGAAAGCCCACGCTCACCTTATGTCCAAAGGGTCCTGGCAAGCCTGGTGGGCCTCTTTGCCCCTAAAGTGACAGAGTCAAAACCAGAAAACAGTCACCATGCAGCCAAACAGGAGCGTGGACTTTGAGATAGTCAAGGCAGCAAGCATCCCCACCCCCCCACTCCTTGCCTCACACTGTCCTGGCAATATTTTACTGATAACATGTAAGCAAATTAAATAATCTGCAAATTTGACTCTAAAATGCTTTTAGAGAACTTCCATCAAGCTAAGCATTTTTGTACTGGTCAGAAGGACAATGAAAAGGAACCCCTTGTGGAGGTCTCCATTTTCAATGGCCACCATGGCACACTGAAGGGGGTTTAATGTTCAGAAATACAGCTTCAGTTCTCTCTGCCTTTTTGGATGCAGCACTGTGATCTGCAGCATTTTGTACAACCAGTCTTCAGCAGACAGCCTGCGAGCACTTGTGACAATGCAGCCTAACTCTACCAAAAATCCACCATTCTCCTGCAGAAGTCATGCTTGTCTATCTCACATTGAACTATTCAAGCGCAGAGCTTGCCAGCAGTACTTACCTGTTCTCCATCTTTACCCTTACCAGGCAAACCCGGCTCTCCAGCAGGCCCTGGCTCACCAGCTGGCCCAGGTAAACCCACTTTTCCTTCTTTTCCAGGATCACCCTGTAGAAGACAATCCAGCAAAACTCTTAGTAGCATACTAAAGACCATTCCTGTCTCAAGTCTTCCATTGGGACTGAAAGATAGGCATTTTTTCTAGCCTCCTCATCTGAATTTCTCTTGGTATCATAGGATATCCTCTTTTACGGGAAGCCTTTTCCTTCATTCAGTAATCTCAAGGCATTTGTAATTTTCCTTAAGGAAAGTAAAAAGAGACTTCAAAATGTTTTGGGAACCAGCTATATGAGAGAGCCCTTGGTCCACACATGACCCTGGCGTAGATCTCAGTAATCTGGAAGTTTATTTGACTGAAGGGGCTGGGATTCATCCCCTTTTAAACCCCGTATATACACATACATGGGGCCATGTTTCTGATTAATCATTCCTACTCCAGCAAACAAAGATCAGGACTCCAGCATGCTGGGCACTGTGCAACATATGAGAAAATTAAAAACCGCTGACCTCAGAGAGCTCATTGCCTAGCTATGAGATGGGACATAACAGTTAGGCAAGGCAGGCAAAAGGTAAGCGAGGGTGTACTGGAAAGCTGAACTAATGGTCCAGTTACAACAGCTTATCAGGAAAGCAGAAATCTCAGTTTCCTAACCATGAAAGCCAGTTTTTTCTTCCAGCTTTGTATTTACAGTGGTGAACAGGAGGTACTTAAAACACCAAATGCCTGCTCTCGTCAGGCAGTGAGGACAGTAGAAGATCATCATTGCATAAATGTGTAGCAGTGACTTCACTGTATCCAGTTGTATATCAGTGGTTTTATTAGGTAAATTATAAAGCTGCAACAGGGTGAAAACCTTATAGCATGCGTAATGGAGGAGGTCAGACAAGATGATCTAATGGGCCCATGTGTCTTAACCGTCCACGAACCTATGAAATCATTTCCCAGTTCAGACTGCTTCTGTCCCAGGTTACTTAAAATGCCCAAGAAGAAAAGAAACAAATCCATAAAAGAACAAACTCACCTTTTCCCCCTTTGCTCCCTCCTTTCCTGGTAGTCCAGGGTCTCCAGGCACACCCTGGAGAGAAAAGAACTTTAAAGCTTAAAACTTTCTTTTTAGGCAGTATTTGATCCTAAAGCAAATGGATAGACCTGTAAGTTCAGTACAATCTAYCTCAGCGATTAGTATCAGTTCTACATTTCCCAGTACAGACAACCTGTAATCCAGAGAACATCACAGAAAAGCTGTGTAGCAAGTGCGTAAAGGAGGGTTTTTTTTTCAATATAAGAAAGAGCTGAACAGCAAAAGCAGAAATTGAGCTAATCCCAGATTTGTGCATTCTCTTTCTACCAATAACTGTTTTTTCATTCTGTGAAATCCTCAGCAGTTCCCAATCCATTACCAACAACAACCCCCCAATCATCACTTCTGCATCAGAGAAGCCAAAAGTCTCACAATATTAATTTTTACGGCTACTGCTCTCCAAAGCTACGGATTGGAAAACACAGCTATGTTCGTTTTACTCTCTATTTCAGTTTTCAATCCTTTTCACGTCTTGGCAGATCTCGAAGGATTCCTTGTCAAAATATAGATGATTTAGAGCTCCAGATTAAATACTGTAACTTCCTAACTCACCAAAACATGAGTTAGCATTATAGAGTGGTACTCCATTTTAAGATGCGAAATGATGTCTTGGCACCAGTAAGATTGAATTGACCTCCTCACAGGATGGATGTGATAATTATTTTCCTTTTTGCACCAGTAAAAATTATTTCCARCTATATTAGCTTTTATAGGTAATATATTGGTATTACTGATATAGAAGTTTGCTTAAGGGAATATGAAATTGGAAAAGGTCTTCATTTTTTATATCATCTTTCTGTTTGAAATTAAATGACTACATTAATACAGTTAAATCAAATGTATCTTAACAATTAGTAGAAAGGCAATTTAAGATTTCTTGGATTGCCCAGGTAATAAACTCTGCCTTAAAGAGCCCTCTGTGCTAAACCACTGTGGCTGAATACATTATAACATGGGGTCTAACTGCTGTTTTTCATGTACTCTGGTGTAAGCCCAGAGAAACCCCAGACACTAGAAAGAAAATTACTGGTGGAGCAGGGAGTAGAGTTAGTCCAAAGATTTTTTTTCAAACATGAAAAGATGTATCATGCACAACTTAATAATGGTGATGAACATCTATTGAAGTAAGGAGGACACCGTATTGATTTCAAGGCTCTGATTGTAGGATCAAATACTTACATGCTTTCATAATAAAAATGGGAGTTTACCATGCAATTTTTATATCAAGAAGTCATGTTTTCAAAAGGAAAGGACAAATGAAAACAAGGCAAAGGAAACAAAACCAGAGAGACAATAAACACTGCAATTTTACTCTTGAAGAGCTGGCAGCAAAAATTGCTTTTGACAATTTGGTGAGGAATGAAGCAGCTCCATGCCTCCCTCTTGCTACAAATGAAGATAAGAATAGGTTTCATGGATACACCATTCCCAGGTGCCTCCAGATCTTTCAATTCAACCATAAAAAAGGTGTAATGAAACACAGCCTTTTGAATCTGATAGTAAACCCTGCGGAAGGGAAAACTAAACATATTAAATAAAGAAATCAGGGCACAGATGGGAAAACAAATACACTGGTGCATACATACCACATTTCCTGGCAAGCCTCTTGGACCTGGGGGCCCTGCTGGTCCAGTCACACCCTGTTTTAAGAAAATGAAATGTGTGTGCATATATAATTCACAACTTGTACCACCACAGGAACAAGATGTTCCAAGTGAGATTGGAGTTCATGTCAGACAAGGTGTTGTACAAGCACAAAGCAAAAAATAGCATTTTTGTGAAACACTTTGTATGTAAAGAAGCATGAAACAATACAAAATGGATGAAGATTCTCTTTAGGAGCTTAAAATTACCCTCCATCCAAAGAAATCCTAAATCTAACTGAGACACAGGAAGAAAAGTCTGGGCCTGAAACATCAAAAGAACAGAGGAAAGTATGTTGATTTACCATTAAAATAAAAATCTAGGTCAACAAAATATGCTTTGTTGACAATTCTACTTTTATCTACTCCAGGGAACAAAACCTGAAAACACTTATTTGCACTAAATAGGCGAACAGTTCAAACCATTCAGAGTGTTATAGTTCTGAATTGCAGGTGTTTTCTGTCTGCAAGTGAAAGCTTTTTAGGGTGGGAAAGCCCATGTGTATCCCCAAAAATGCATGGGGGGCATGAGAGGACATATATTTGGGGATTTATGTCCCCCTAGAGATGTATGTTTGGGGTTACCAGGCTATATTTAGACATTTTCCTCTATACCTGACTATATCAGGTGGAAGTTGCTTTCTCTGTAGTTGCTTGTCACCCTGCACTGGCCAGGGTTCACCTGTCATCACAGCTTTGCAAGGAAAAGGATTTCTATTAGCATACCTAATCCATTTAGGGCTAGACCAGACAGGCTATCTAAAGACATCTGCATCAGCAGACTGAAATAATCTGTCTGATTCGGAGTAGAGTACAGAGAAGTTCTACTGGAAGAGCTGGGCAGTAATATCTTGCAGAAGGACAATGCAAACAGTTGGGACATGATGAAAATCTTCCACAGCACAACTCTTCACAAAGTGAATGTCTATCTGTTGCTTTTGGCTTACTAAAAGAGAATTAAAGGTTTCCTCATTTCTGTGTTATTTACAGTCACTCGTCTATGACCCAATAGAAACATTTGGAGCAGTGGCAGTCTGTGAAAAGATGGCAAAAAAAAGGATGCCTGCATATGCCTGCATTTCCATATCATTAACATCCTCCGAGCTACCAGGTTATACAAAGAAATAAACCCAATGGATAGGTTTGGTGGAAGGAGGATGTTTTTTCCTTTTTTTTTTTTTTTCTCCCCAAAAAGATTAAGGAAACCTTCAACCAAGAGTGAAAAAGAGCTGGGGACAGGCAGTTCAGAGTTTAGGGTCAAAGCACTGCTAAAGACAATGTCTAAGCACAAGCCCAAGAAGGAAAACCATGAACACAAAGGTGGAAGAAGAAATTTCTGTGCTCTAGGATGCTTAATCTGGATTTCCTATTCCCTCCTCCTCCCAGACACAAATATCCTCTCCCTCAATTGTTATTTCAAATAGTTCTTCGGTCTTCCTTCTCTGCTTGCAAAGAAAGTATATGGCCTTTTATTCAGCTGCAAAGGGCTTATACGCTCTCACGGTAATAAAACAGGACTTGAATCCTTTGCTGTTCTTTAGCACACAGTCAGACAATAGCAGCACTCCCTACAACACATGCCTCAAAAAGTGGTATGTGATAATTCCTTTGGTGATRAGCCTGTATTAAAGAAAGCAGAATTTACTAAGAAGCCTAAAACCAATCGTGATCAAAAATTAATTCAGGCTGCTGATGAGAATTGAGCTCCCTGCACCAGCTGGCTGCCTGGGCTTGGCTGATATCGCAGTGCAGTAACAAGCTCTGCCGGCACCTCACCCAGAAAAGAGGGCATTTTGTTAGAGAGGGAGAGACTTGGCCAACAAAAGATGCACAATTTAGAGCTGGGCTGACTGGGGCATTGATCTGTTTGGTGCAGCTGTGCCTGTTTGCCCACAAGCAGCGACTCTTCCAGCTGCAGCTTAGGATGTGCCCTGCGCCCAAGCAGCCTGGGACTACGAATCTGCAAGGCATTGACTTCAGAGTCCCTTCAGGTGTGTTACTGTCAGGGAAAAATGATGCAAGGGAAGAAGTTACTCACAGTCTCTCCAGGGGCTCCGGCTTCACCTTGGGCTCCTTTCTGCCCCTTTATGCCCTGTGCAGAAAGAAGAGAGATACCAGCTGATTAGGGATGGGACAGGACTGCCTGCCGGACAAAAAGACTTCAAGACGCCTGAACGTGCACTAGGCAATGGTTTTCATTAATCAATTCACAGAGGAGTTTAACGGCCGAGGAAATGGCTCCCAGTTCTCTGTGCAGTGAGAAAATGAAATATAAAAATAAAACACTGAGACATAAGAAGAGTTACTAATGACTGATCAGCTCAGAGGCTGTTTCTCAGCACACGATGCTGAAACCTGCAGGCATTCATCTGGGTGAAATTCCTTCCTATCCTCAGGCCTACCAGCTACTTCATTTCCAGCTCAAGTCTGATGGTCTCCCTGCACAGAGGAAGTTTTGCCTGCAGTTCTCAAATACAAACAACAGCCATTTAGAAATCATCAAAATAGATCACAGTCCAGAGGGTTTGTCCCAGTCCTACATACCACATAGCCCTTTCTTAAGGATTTTGGCAGGACAGAGTCTACTCACTGAACAGTCCCCCATTTAGCAGATGTTAGTTAAAAGTTACATGGTATTACTGTTTTTTTCATAATGCTAAGACTGCTGTTAACCTGTTTAAGCTGTCGATGCCCAAGTAATAGCTGACTATATGGCTTGGGCACAGCACAGGTGATGGCAGAGTGAACACCCTCCCATGTTGACATGAAAACATACCTAGATGATGACTGAAATAATATGCGTGAGCCAAGAAATTTTGAGAAGATAATTGAGACTATAAAACCCTTTCACATGAGCCATAGTGCATTCAGGGTCAAATGGGCTGGGGTTGAATCTGAATGCTCTGCAATGTTTTGCCAATATACTGCAGTAACTTATCTGTGAGAGCTGTGGTTCAGTGGCATCAAAACAAGATGCCCTCTTGAAGGATCCTGAAGTTGGAAGGCGACTCAGACAATACTGATCATGCTACAGAGATGCCATGTTTCTGCTTTGATTTTCCTCATGTTGTCCTGATGTCTGGCCTAAGTAAATACCTCTACAGAAGTCCCTGAACTTACAGTGATGAGGAAGGAGAAATGGGCTGTTGGTGTATAGAGGAAGAATAATTTACAGTGATAYAGACCTTGAAGGCACCCCTCTCTGGTCATGTCAAAGATTTTCTTCAAGGCTGGTCCCTCTTACCTGTACTCCTGCAGGTCCTGGGACACCTTGTTCACCTGGGACCCCAGGTAATCCCTGCAAAAACAGAGGGAGAGGTGAAGGAGCTGAAGGAAACTACTCCTTCCTTCTCCTGAGCAGAAGGAGATGTTTCTCTCTCCTCCCACTGAGAGAAGAAAGCGTGGTTTTTACAGAGGCTTTTACTGCACAGGACTCTGTCTCTCCTGGGGGCTCCATCCAGAACAAGAGCAGTCCAGAATACAAATGGAGTAGCCAAATGCACAATTTAGCTGGGCCACATCACTTCAAAAGCCCTTAATAAATCCTGTACAACCTTACTGTCAGTCAAGCTCTGTCTAGCAAACCTCATAGTCCACTTTTCAGCCGCTAAGGCCCAGAGCTATAAATTAGGTGCTTAAATTCATGTAGTCATGTAGCTTCCTCTACAGTCAGTACAAAGCCAAGCACCACTGTGGCCATTTCTGATGAGAGTAGCATCCCAACAATGGAAGGAGCATGTCCCCCCCGCCTCCAAAACAGGCAGCTCTTGTATCCTCTCTCTGCTAAAGTTCAAAACCAACTGAAGAAACACTTGGCTGTGCTCACAGGTTCTCCGCTCGTTCCTTGATCTCCTTTATCCCCTTTTGGTCCAGGTTCACCCTGATATAAAACAATAAGACAGAGAAATAAAAGCTATTTCCATGGCTGTATATCACACTAGTCCTGTTTTGTAAGAGGGCTCTTTCAATCAGATATCAATTTCTAATATAGAGTAGCTTCCTCAAAGGACTTTGAGGTCAACGAATCAAAACTATGATATCACACACTAAGATTTGGAGATCTTTGTCTAGACTGCTTGGACTGTTACGATATTAATTGCAAAAATGTTCAATTTAAAAAGAGAACAGTTTTCCCTCATAGAGAATAGTAGTTAAAGAATTTACCATTCCAAAATTTGATCAATTCAGCTCCAACATATTAAAAGCCCAGATGATATGACCAAAAGTGAAAGAGCCAGTGCCACTGCACTGCCTCTCTGTAGGACCACAGACCTAACGTCACCCTACAATTGGGGAAATTATCCCACATACAGACAGTTCCCTATTCCGCCTAAAAGAGAGGGGTGTTCAGGCTCTCATCTTGAGCACTTCCAGAGATGTGCATTACGCAGATTTTCTTGATCTCTAGTTCTGTTAACATCTCCATACATCCATGCAACTTCCCCTTCCTCCTGCAATGTCAGTACATTATTTCGTGCACCACCATCATTGACTAATAGGATTAATTTATTCCTGTTCTTCCTCCTTACAGTAAATTGAAGATGCTTTCAGACAGAAGTTCATCAGCTTTGTTCTGAGCTCTAGAACAATAATCAATAAGTTCATATTTCTGTTTTTTATAAATTGAAAAGGAACAGCAGACAATTATGGAACTAGCTGGAATAAACCAGGCACTACATGAATACTCACATTTGTATATTTATATGAACATATGTATTCAGGCAACAGCATTCATTACTTATTCATTATTTATCACACAAGGTGTTTCAATTATGCAATCAAGGAAGAGTAAGAACATCAGTGATTTAAGCTACACACACACGAGGAATAGTGATCAGTCAAAATGCAGAGCCCAAGACAAATCAGCTTGAATTTTATTCGCATCAGCTATTTGCCAATCATTTCTGCAACACCTGGGAATTCAAAGTCCATTTGCAAATGATTCTTTAACAGATAAAATAAATGTAACTGCATAAATATTACTTATGTCTGTATTTATTATGCATTATGAATAAATATTATCATCTGTAATAAATAATAGGAGGAATTTTACTCTAAAAGCAGCACCCCGTTAGATCAGCTTTTAATCAGGCAGTCCCTTGTGCCATCTAGTGGCCTTCTGAAGGATAACGGGACCACTTAAAGTAGTTCAAGCAAAGAGTCCTATGCAACAAACCTGTATGGTTGTGCCTGGAAGTTGTTTTGCGTACTGATATTTCAAGCTCTGAAACCCTTTTGAGAGAGCAGAGCAACAAAGCACAGACATACGGCAATAAATCTGTAGGCAGGGATGGTGTTACTAAGTGGGAATAAGGGCACATTTTACCAGGGAAAACAAGACTGCAAAGGGAAGATGGAACTCAACAGGTAAAGTGAGGAAGCTTTTTTAATATTCTCCTTTCTCCCCCTTTTTCCTTGATACTTGACTTGCACATTAATGCACAATCAGCAAAATTCCAGTCTAATATCCTTGCATAGCCACAAACATGGGTAGCGGCAGCATTTCTTAACCCAACCTGCCAGCAAATCTGCTTGCGAGTCCTTCCAAATTTGCCAAACCCACGCCTATCTGCCAAGACTGTTAACACTCTCTGCTAGTGCTGCACGTTGTGGAGACCTCTGCCCCCGGCAGCTGGACTTAATCCACTGCCACCTACTTCTTTCCTACAGCTCAGTGAACAGAAATGATGTGGTGACAGCTAACAGCTGCCACCAACCTGAGCCAGATCAGTGCTTACAGCTTCCTTGACCTGCTCCCAGCAGCGCCCTCCTGTAGTCTCAATTAACGCGTTAGTCATTTCTGTGCCACTTAAAGGAGAGCAAACACAGTGGGGGCTCAGCTGTGCCCAGCTGCAGTGGGAGATAGAAGGCAAAGTGAGGAGCCATCTCCTGTTTTACTGCTTTTGCCTCTTTCCAGCCATCATACCTGACCACCACTGTGGTTCTCACACATCCCATCTCCAAGAAATATTTAAAGATTTTAACTCACTGGTCTAAATAAACATGAAAAAGTTCCTGCACCCTATGAAAGTAACTGCGCCCCCCCCGCCCCCCGCCTACTGCCCTGCAGCATCAGCAAGTTTCTGCAGAGCTCACAGCACAGGCTGCACCCAAAACACACAACGGAGCTGCGGTGGTGGGTAAATGGGAGCTCAGACTCGCTTGGTCAGAGATTTTCTATTTCCGACAATTACTAAGGTGTGTTTTAAATGAAATATTGATTTTAACTAATGATACGTAAATAGAGTAATGCTGCTGCTGCCTTCTATCCAGGCTGTGTTTCCTGTCTCTGCCTGTGTAAGTTGCTCCCTGGTATTATACACCACATACTCAATGGAAACCAATGGCAAGTATTGTGTTTTGGAGAGTGCGTGACAACTTTCAGCACGCTGCTGGTCCTGCAGCCTCTATAACATAACATGACACTCTCCTAAGGCTTATCACCACCTTCTGACACCTTAATTTGTAGAGCTGTAAATCAAAGGTAACTATCCTTACCTCCCCTTCTCCTCCCAAAGCTTGCAACGCTACRTGCAGACCTGTGCTACAGTAAGTATCATCACATTCATCTTGCACATGGAGAAATCCCAGCGACCTGACTTGCTGACACGCTTCAAGCCTTTTATTCTTTACTGTCTTGCAGCTCATTTACAAAAGTAATGTGCTCAAAGCAAAAGAGATAACTCCTTCTGTGACTGTAGCACTACAAAGACCACATAAGATGTCATTATTCTGCGTATTTCCTTAGTATATATATTAACAAACTATGAGCCAAGGGAAAAGTGAACCAAAGAAATCTTGTCTCTATTTCCAGTACTACCTCACACTCCTACTTCCTTCCTCAGCCTCTGAAGAACCTGGCATATGCACTTTCRTTTCTAATGGCACTCTTACAGCCTACCTCTGCCACTAACACATGCCGTAAAGCCTCCTGATCCTTAACAAGCTCATTCACATATCAATGGTGTGATCCTATATAATGCCAGCTATTTCCCACAATGTGCTGCAAGCACTCTTCATTTAAGAAGCTGGGACAGCATACAGCTGTGTCCCGGCCACAGCTGGCTYGGATGCTGCTGTTACCAGGACAGCTGTGGGCTTCTCATCGTGGCTGGTTACAATGGTGAAGCTGCCCAGAACCAGACTCAAGCTGAGCTCTTTACTGAAAGCATTTAAATAACATGGAAAATACTAAGGTGCTGTGTGTCTATCAGATACAAGAGGTAATAAGCCAGAGGCCATGATTATTAGAGATGTTACTTACAGGAATCCTAGGGTGTGGGGTGAAGAAGGCTGTCTGGAAAAGAAAMCGGAGTGTTAAAAGAAGCATTGCCTATTTTCCTTGAAATGCAGTAACTTACGTATTCTCCTTGTCATTACAGATTACACATTCCGTATATCCATCACAGAATCATAGTACAGTTTGGGTTGGAAGGGACCTTTAAAGGTCATCTAGTCCAACCCCCCTGCAAGGAGCAGGGACATCTTCCACTAGATCAGGTTGCTCAGAGCCCCATCCAACCTGACCTTGAATGTTGCCAGGGATGGGGCATCTACCACCTCTCTGGGCAACCTGTGCCAGTGTTTCACCACCCTCAGCGTCAAAAATTTCTTCTTTCTATCTAGACTAAATCTACCCTCTTTTAGTTTAAAATCATTCCCCCTTGTCCTGTCGCAACAGGCCCTGCTAAAAAGTTTGTCCCCATCTTTCTTATAAGCCCCCTTTAAGTACTGAAAGGCTGCAATAAGGTCTCCCCAAAGCCTTCTCTTCTCCAGGCTGAATAACCCCAACTCTCTCAGCCTTTCTTCACAGGAGAGGCGTTCCATCCCCCTGAGCATTTTTGTGACCCTCCTCTGGACCCGCTCCAACAGGTCCATGTCTTTCTTGTGCTGAGGGCTCCAGAGCTGGACGCAGTACTGCAGGTGGGGTCCCACCAGAGCAGAGGGGCAGAATSMCCTCCCTCRACCTGCTGGCCACGCTTCTTGTGATGCAGCCCAGGATTCGGTTGGCCTTCTGGGCTGCGAGCGCACATTGCTGGCTCAKGTACAGCTTTTCGTCCATCAGTACCCCAAGTCCTTCTTGGCAGGGCTTATAAACTTACTTATCAGTAAGTTTATAAATGAGAAACTCATTGTAACATCTGGCTGTTTGGAAAAAAGCCCACAAATATCAGACATTTCCTACATTATTTGAAATATGAACATAAGCTCAAAAACATCCTGTATGTCCCACTGCTATGAAAAACCAAACAATCTTTAATGTTGTTGGCAAGTTTACTGTTAGCAATCTCCAGCTCACTTTTCCACTTGAAGCCATCTTCAGTGTTATTAAATTTCTTAACTCCATGGCTAAGCTTGGTGTGTTCTCTCTCTGCTTTGCACCATGTGCAAGACATATGCATCTCAACATGGTTGTCTTAGGGATTACATAGTCATCCTGAAGGACTAGCCACAAAAAAAGCATCAAGTTTTGTAGAGAGAGGCAGTATCTTTTATCAAAACTGATAAAATTAGGAAGAAAAATTTAGTCCTTGATGAAGTAAGGATATGTTGAAATCATCACCTGCTTTTACAGCTGAAATAGAAATCATTTCTCCCTACAAACACAGGAAGCTTGAGCAGTTGGGCATATCTTCTCTACATTTAGCCATGTTGTACTGTGTTTGTAAGCTGCCTTCTCCGCCTTGACTAAGACAGATTTATCCTTGGTGTTGTGACTGGATCATTCTTGTGTGATACACATGGAGTCTTCCTACATKATACCATGAAGCACCCTTTGGCACAGACTAAAGAGGCCCAACTAATGGCAGGGAATAAATCATAATACCTCCTCCATTGCTGCATGAAGGACTGTAGGCACTTGATTTTCRTCAACAGACTTTGATTCAAATTCTCTCCATAATGTGACTGTGGCAGCTGTAACCAATGGTGGTGAGCAAGGCTGAAAAGTGGATATCTGCCATTTTTTGGAGGATCTGTGACTGGGATCAGCCCTCCTTTTGCAATGACAGGCCTGTTCCTAGCACTTACCCCAAGCTGCTTACTCAGATTTTGCTGGAGGGAACTGTGAGGTTTATGTATTTACATTCAGTGGACGCTGGTTTAATTGCCTGTAGTGAACTTCATTGTAATTATGCCCATGCTCCCAAAAGTAATTTTGCAGGCTCATTTTTAAAACAATAAATTGATGTTTTCTTGGTCTTTTTTTTTTTTTTATTAGCAGAAAAGGTACGTGCAATCAGGTATGACTGGTTTGTGTGTTGGATCCAGTGCTGAACCCAGAATGAACTCTGGGATGAGAGGGTCTTTCTGGGCTTACAGCACAGCATGGCACTGTGTGCAATGGAGGCTCTGGGAGGCTGTAGCATCACTGAAGCTGAATGCCCCACCCCATGAGTTCATGTCAGTGAGAAGTGGAACCCTCTGCTCTTCCTGGAAAAAAGGTGAATTGTTCCCCAAGAAGACAAGCTGTTGTTCACTGGTATCTGTTCAGAGCCAGTCTTATCCTGAGGTCTCAGCTGGAAAAATCTAGATCACCCTGGAAAATCTGTGTGAACACACTCCCCATTTTCAGCCATGACCTTCTTCAGACAGCTCCCACAGCTGCTAAACAAATCAGAAATACAATTTAAGTACTACTACAAGGCAAAGGTGTACAAAAATGCTGTTTGCAAAGAGGCAGAGGAGGGCACGACCTCCCCCAAAAATAAAAAGACCAAATACACCTTCATATTGCTTCCCTGAAGCAAAGGGAGATAATCTCAGAGTAAATGGGTCCTAAAGTTTCTGCAGAGAAGCAGGGATCTTGAAAAGCTTTGTTTCTGAGGAATTTGTGTGGAGGAAGTGTGATGATGCCTTGATGTTGTTACAGCACAGAACACAATCTCACTTACTGTTCCAGGTAAGCCTGGTGGTCCAGGGGAACCCACGTCACCCTAGAGAGAGGAGAAAACCATAACTAAGGATATAAAAGACGCCCAAATAAAACTCAACATTATCAGCTAGAAGATGCAACATTACCAGATGAGACGTAACCCAATGACAACCTGTCAGCTCAGTGACACTGAAAATCCCATAGCACTTCTCTGATGGGTGGAATTTACCCCATTGGCCAGAATTTCTGCTGTCCTTGCTTTGTTGCATACAGGTTTCTCACTTTGCTGTCTTTATCACTTTATGACTTTGTCATTGATCTGACTTCAGAGGTCAATGAATTTCTAATGTTACCCCTTCCAGTGTAGGAGTGATATGGAGTTTAATTTGCATTTTAAGTTAAAGTTTATCAAAATTCTTGATTGAAAAACATGTTTTAGCTGAACTTCTTTTCTGGATGGAAAAAAAAATCCTCTGTTTTTCATCAAAAATATAAGTTTCTAAACCCAGTTCTCGCCCTCCATAGATGGTGAAAGTCACTGGTAAACTGAGGGCTGATGTATCCTAGGAAGAAGAACAAAGTAGTACCCACTTCCTGATGGCTATTGCCACTATAATGAGGGCAAATTTTTCACTATACAACCATAAGCATCTGCAAAGTCAGTGCTTCATCTTCACCTTCGTGTTCACAGTGGTTGAATGTAAATTTTGGCGGACATCACCTTTGTCTGATTCTCTCATTTTCACTAAAATTAATAGTATTGTGATGGCAGAAGCCCAGACCATTCCTTAAATTATTGTTCTAGCACATCACAGACAGGCACAGAAAAGTTCTTTAGAATTTAATTCCAGGTTCATTTCTATCAGACAATTTTAAAACAAAGAAAAGTTTCCTTGAATTAAAGAAACTGTCCTTAGATTTCGTCAACTACTTACTATTTCTTGCATCACTCAGTAAATGGTTGTCTCTGTCCCACAGGCAGCTTTCTCTCCTGCTTCTCRGTAAGGCTCAGCTAACAGACTTCTAATGTTTCTAATCTTCTTCAGATATTCTCCTCTATCACTTGTCTCTGTGCCCTTGCCTCTTTTCCTCTCTTGTCTAAGGAGGAGCATGCTCATTTCATGACTCACCTTTTCTCCTCTTTCACCTTTCAATCCTGGGAGACCATCTTTTCCTTTTTCTCCCTAAAAGCAGGGAAAAGAAAGCAGGAAATGTACATGTTTTGATTTGATTGCATCAGTCCCACTAGAATATTTTACACTTGCAGTTGATCTTACCTGTCCTCCAAGATGTAGTGCAAGCAATTAAAAACATAACATTTTGGAGATGGCTTCATAAAATCCACACTATTTTCAAAAACCAACAAATGGCAATTAAGTTCATGGAAAGGAAAGCACCAATCCTAAATCAACTTTCATGTAGAAGATTCTACTGCCTGATGCAGTTATAAAAAACAGATATTTTCTAGTTGGACAAGAGAGGCACCAGAACAGGAGTTAAGACTCAAAGTGGGCATTCATACTACCAGTCTTGTTTATGTTAAAGATTTCTGAATTATCCATTCACTGGTGCCTACCTCTATTTTGCCCAGGTAACCTGGTCATCTGAATGGGAGGTGCTTAACAAGGATGATGTGGATACTCCTCAAAGTGCATACACAAAATGTATTTATCCTGCATTCAAATAGGAGATATCTGACCTACATTTGTATGATTTTATATATAGAGAGAATATATTCTATATCCTATGCTCTACAATACCTGTAATATAGCAAACTGAACGGTAAGACCTCAGTTGATTTTAGATCCTTCTTGCTCACATTCAAGCATGCAGTCAGTTATCAGGAGTGCAGGCCTCATTTACATGGCTAAATTTACTGTCAGGCCCCTGATCCAACTATTTCCCAGTATGTAAATGCCTCTGGAGGTCTGGAGCTAGCCAGGGGAAGCAGTAGACACCAGGACTTGGATGGAAGTTAGGCCATCAGAAAATGATCCAACCATCTGGAGCCTTCTCCAGGGCTCAGTGACAAGGGGGAATTGTGATTTTTTGTTGTAATTAATTTTTTTTAATGTTCTTAAATCAGACAGGTATTTCTGAAAGTAAGGCCTAAAGACCACTGTACCTCTTCTACTGCCTTACAAGTCATAACCTTCTGCATTTAGGATAGGCACTGTTCATTAGCACCTCCACTGCAATTACGAACAGTCACCAGGCAGTAAAGTACCTTTTTGGAAGGGGTACTTGGTGACCTTGCTGGATGCCAATCAGCTGCTCGCCACAGCAATCACACCAAGAGAGAACATCATCTAGGGACACTTGAGATAAGTCCTCTTGGCACCAAATTGCCAAAAAAAGTCAAGATGGGGCTCAAAAAGTCACTCACCTGGTCTCCTTTTTCTCCTCTCAGTCCAGGTAAACCCTGAGGACCAGGAAGACCTGCTTCACCCTGCAAGTAAGACAAAGAAGTGTGTGAAATCTAGGAAGCAGCATCAAGCATGGCTTCTATTAATAAACCCCATTACTCTCAAATATAATTAAGAATTAAAAGGCAGAATGGTGGGCCAAACTCTTCTCTCACTCATGTCAGTAAAAATGCATCAAGTCTGCTCCTCAGGGTAGGCTAATCTAGCCACAGTGCCCTTAGGCTGGGAAGGATGAAACCTTGATTTAGCTGTCTATCTCTTTGCATGTCTGCTACTAGACTGTGAATTTTTCAGAACTCATAATGACTGCAGATGTTTTCTTCTTGATACCTAGTGACACCATGATACATACGGTCTATGCTGTAGGCCAGAACCTGCCCCAGATTTTTCATCGCATTGATTATAGATGTAGTTTGCTAAGACAGAATGGGTTTAGTTTTATTATCAAATAATTTCTTATTCTTAGAAAATCATTACTTAAAACAGCAGCCAAGACCCCTCTTTTTTTGCTGTTACACTGTTAACTGACATCACGGAATTTAGGACATGTTTTCTTCATGCTGCTCTGTAGCAGGACCAAGCAAGCAAATAAAAGCAGCTTAAAAAATTAATCTCACTTTTATTTTCATTTTTAATGACCTGGTGTAGTCTGGAAGTACAAAAACTGCACTGTATTAATCTGAACGGTACAGATGTTGCCTGATGAACAGATCCAGAATTTTCTGGATGCGCTATTGCACATTTGGAATTCTTTCTGCTTGAACCTTACCTTTGAGTTTCTGCTTTATAATACTTGCTATTGGAGTAATTATGATCTCTGTGTCATGTGATTTGTTCTAAATATATCAAGTATTCTCAAATTTAGCTCCAGGTTGACCTAGTTTGTCATCTGAAAATAACCATGTGGTTTCCTATTTATAATTCTTCTGCTATCTGCATTTGTAGTGCAATATCACAGAGGATCTCAATCATGGACAGGACCCAAATGCTCTAAGTGCTGTACGAATATTGAACGAAGAAAAGGTGATCCCTGCTTTGAAGATATTATCTCTGAAGTATGGGAAGAGTCAAAACATTATCATGATATAGGTGCAAGGAGCCTGCAGAAGAAATCGGGTGAGAAACAAGATGCTGTGGTGACTGAGTATGACTAGGAACATCAGGGTGATGTTTGGAGAATTCTGAAGACAGTGACATTTGGTGACAGAGGAAGTGGTGCTTTATGAGAGCCACTGCAGGATCCTGGCTGATGATGCGATCCCAGAGATCATGAGGACAAACAGAGGGTGTAACATTAAAGAAAAAAAAAGGAGAATTCGGAGGAAAAATAAAAACATGTGGTGTAACTTTTGCCTCTGGAAAGGTACTGAAGCAAAACGTCAGTGAGTTTGTATGAGCTCAAGGACAGAAAGATAATATAAAACAGCCAATGTGGATTTGTTAAAAACTAATAACATCAAACCCATCCAGTTCCCTCTCTTGACACAATAACTAAGCAGACAAGAAGGAAGCATTTGTGTGATGTATCTTGACATTAGTAAGACATCTGACACAGGCCAACATGATATTCTCATTAGCAAACTACAGAAATGCAGCGTAGAAGAAGGGTCTCTGGAGGATGGTATACAACTGATTGAAGAAACTACATTCACACACCTGTTTGTTATTAGCTGTTTCCTGTCAAATTCAGAGGATATATGAAATGAAGTCCTCTAAGGTTCTGCACTATTGAATATTTTAATTTATGACTGAGGTGACAGAAAAGAGAACATTTATGAAATGTGTGGAGAACACCAGTCTGTGGAGAGAGAGGCAAGTTYATTCAAAGGTGGCATTAGAATTCAAACCAGCCCTGTGTGGGGAGACGATCCAGAGCAAGTGACAGTGCTTTGGTCGGGGGTCTGACCCCTTGTTGCACTGGGCCCGAGCTTGCCCGGCAACTGCAAGCCCGGCAGTTTGCCCAGCAGCAGTGAAATGACACCGCTGGGCAGGAACCACCGAGGAAGGGTACAGAAACCACTCMCTGAGAGCCTGATGCGAGCATTCCTGAGGAACGGCTGGCCAACGCCATGGTGATCTCCCCTTACATAGGACACCAGGTAAGGATACTTTCCTGGGAACTGAGTGATATCTATTAGGTAGGTTATAAGGAATTTTGGAACAGAAGCAGAATAGTCCCCACTTGCAGGGTGGTGTAATTGTAATCCGCTTAATAAGTGCCTTATCCCAATAAACCTCACTTTGTACCTCAGACTCAGAACCTTTTTCTTTCAAGGGGTAGATAGCGGCAGGGAGTCTGACTGCGACACCCTGACAAATAGGAAAAATGGTCGGCAATTTCTAAAATGTAATGGTCGTGGAGAGACTGCCACAGCTTATGGAAAGCTGCTATATGAGACTCCTCATGGACAGCTTCTTCCCTTACTCCAAGTCCAGTTTGTGGTGCATGTTCTGCTTTATTGCACAAGACAACGTGGGAGCAGAGGTCATGACCATTCTCCCATTTCATCTTTTTAGCAGAAGATTGGACTGAGACTGGTAGGAGTAAGAGAAGACTGAGGCTCTGAGACTCTTTCATTGCTGGCGTATACTCTGTACCCCAAAATCCTAAGATGTATGCCAAAGACACAAGACTGTCTTATACAGATTTCTCTTTCTACAGATTTTCATACTACAGTTGAAAAGTTGGCATGCGGATGACAATGTTAACATCTATGGTTAGTAGTCCTGACCAGGCTCTAGACAGCTGTGCACTTCAGGAAATCAGAGGACATTTCCCTGGTTCTTCACTGAGTTCAGCAGTTATCTGCTGAAACCCAAATCCCAATACAAAAGGACTAAGATAACTGTGTAACTTCTAATAGTCATCTGGGGTTATTTCCTAGCAAGCGTTTACAACTTAGAAATGACAGCATCACCCCTTGCATCACACAGTTACAAATAAGTTCCTCATCTTCTAGAACCAGCACCCTGGGTTAACGTGAGGTGTGAAGGAAAACAAGCACTTTTAAGCCACTCTGCCTTCCTTTTCTTCCCTATCCACCAAGAACAAGATGATTGAATTTTCCAGGATACAATGAAAAGTTGGATTTAGCATAGTTTTGTTCCGGAATTGTTGCATTACTCTGTCCAACCATGAGTCTCATCCACTCATCTGTTGCATCTTCAATCGCAGATGCAAATGGCATGCACAGATCTTGTAATTGGCAAATGGCTTTGTTATTGCATGTGGTCACTTTATATCGCTCTGACAGGTAGGCCTTGCTGCTAAGACTATTTTTCCTGCTCACCTGCTCACCAGGTTGGCCACGGCTGCCTGGTTCACCCTGGAAAAACAAAAGCAAAACTTTAACATTGCAAGGACCTGATCTGTTGTAAGAACATTTTCTCATTAGTAAAGTGTGTCCCCTATTGTCTTGGCCTATGTTGTTCTACTTCCCATAAGGCACTGAAATTGCCTTCTTCATGGCTTGGGAACCCAGACCACAGGGAGCCAACACAAGGGCCAGGTCAGATCTCCCTACACATGTAGACTTGAGAGAGGAGCATCAAACAGGGTTTGGTATTTTGGAACACCATGAACTCTGACAGGCAATGAGCTGCATCTGCTCATCCTCTTATGTCTCCAACTTTAGAGGGATCTTACTCTCCTGACTTCAGTATAAAACCTTCCAAAATCACACCTTGATTGACTCAATGGCTACAGCAAACTATGAAATATAATTCCTTACCTTAGGGCCAGCTTTTCCAGGAAAGCCTTCCTCACCCTTTTCACCTTGTTCTCCCTGCAGGGAACACAAGAAGTTAATATACAACCTCCTCTGGTAGTGCAGCATGTTTGCAGGCAACAGCGAGGAATATTTTGACTCAGATCCTCAGTATGAGCCTGAGGATGTAAATGGAGCCATGTGAGAATATGTTTCCTGGAATGTTCCTCCATTCTAGTGCTGTTTGCAATCACATCTCCAGCACCGATCACCCTACTGGAATATTTCTGGAATAACACAATGTCAATCACTGTTACATTAAAGATGTCCATAGTGAATTACCTGAAAAACAAAACCTCCATTCAGTTTCTTCAAACTATATGTGGTTAGAAAGCCTACATTATTTCTGTTAAGAAAAATAAATACTTGTGGGATTGGGACCTTGGCCACTGGGCCTCTTAGGTAAATAYTTTGAAACTGATCTTTCAGTGTGGGTGGTGTCAGCATGGAGAGCAGAGACTTGCAGTGGATTAAGAGCTGAAACAGGCTACATAGCTGGGAAGTGCAGTAGGTACTACATAGGGCTGTAGATAAAATCCAAAGTTTATTTAGCCTCAGAAATTTGTTATAGGCTCCAAATTCCTCACCTTTATTCATCAATAAATGGAAGCTGGGGACTCTGCTAGACCTGGGCTCAAGCACTCAGTGCACTCAGTTGAGAGAGGCAAATATAAACGTAGTGTGTTATTGGAACAAGTAGGGGTCATAGTGCTCAAGTATCAGAGACAAGAAGACTGCTCCCAACGCAATCCAAGGCAGTAGATGGTTAAGAGCTGTTGTCCTTATTCCAATATAATGTCATCATCCCCAAAGCCTAGCTTAGCCTTCATAGTCAAAATATGGCATATTTCTTTGACACTTATTTACATAGTGATGGCAAGTCAACCAGAGTGTTTCCTACCTCTAAATCTCCTATCTCCCTTCTCCCACTGCAGAGACAGCAGAGGAGACAACTCTTCCCAATCTGTCATTTGTAGAACCTTTTGAATGGGGCATAAGTAGTAGGAAATAATGAAGACCCATCTTTCTGCCACACAGACTTACAGAAGCCTTAGGGGGATGGCATCTCTTCCTTCTAGCCCTTCAGGAAGGAAAGAAAGGAACGCCTTTGGAGCCTGCCACACTTCTTTGTTCTTCTTCTTTGTGCCTTGAACACATGCCTTGACTTGCCAGTCACTGGCTTTCCTGAGTGACAGTAGAAGCTTCTCTGTTTGCAACGCTCAGCTGTGTTTGCCAAATAGGATGCAGTAGTTGAAGACTGGAAGAGGATCTCTCACCCCTGCTGTATTTACTACCAGCTCCATCTTCATAATGACTCAGTACAGTGCAATCACATCAGCTGACTTGGCCCTGGASCTTCACTGGTGGCTCAGTGATGTGGGATTGGTGAGGTGTGTTTTGCTCTGGAGATCTGCTCCCCTTCCCCCTTACACTTGCTAGCTTACCCAGATAAGCTGTCCAGTTAAGTAGCTTGATACCAGTGTATGCGGCATCACTTACCTTTTGACCAGGAAGCCCAGGAAGCCCATTTAATCCATCTTTGCCAGGCAACCCCTAAACAAGAGAAAATCATAAGCTGTAAGTGCCTGTTCTTTAAATCATTAACAGCAAGCTCAGCATAAGCACGCTCAGTTCGTCCCTCTTGCCACTGACCTAAGTTTAAGAAAAGAAGAACAACCTCATGCATTTTGTTTTGACTTTTGCCCTACTGTGATTCAAAATATACAAAAGTTCTCACAATACACATATCTGCTCAGCCCTTTTTCCAGTATCCCAGTTTTAGTAAATGACCACTGGATGTCAGTGTTGTTACAGAGAAACAACAGTATAGAGATTTTATGCACTGTGGATTCTTAAATAACTTTAAAAATTACATTTTTATTTATCATTCTCTATAAGTCTCTATTATCTGTAGCTATAAAGATTTTTTAAAGTCTATTTCTCCTTTTAAATATTGGTAATTTCTTACACAATACATGGACTCCTAAAATTAAATTATACAACACACAGTGACGGAATTGTTCAGCAAGCTAAGAATTAAAATCACTTCCCGTAATGCATTTAAAATGGCAAGAAAAGGTTTTGTCCCCTTTTCGAGTGTCAGTCAATCCCCAAAAACTGCAGGCTGTAGGTGGCACTTCTTAATACTAAGTATTTAATAATTAACCTTTCTTGACTTAACAGCCAACAGAAATTGCTATGCTCTGCTAAATCTGAGATTTTAATTTCAGTTCTTTGGCCTAATTCAGGAAACTCCAGGTTTGGAAGAACAATATCTTGCCAAATGCAAAATGACTTTTGAAAGGTATCATACAAAGAAAACATAATGGTCCCAGCATGTAGGAATAGCGGAGCTGCATCTGCTAAAATTCTTGTTCGTAGAAGGTGTCAGATGCTAATGTGTGCATTAAAGGTGACAGTGTTGGAACCCACATTAAAACCTTGCGTGCAGACAAGCTGCAGGAAAGGAGGCAAAGACTTGAGAATTAAAGTATCTGAAGTCATGGAGAGCATGGAAGCAAAGGAAGCAGTTCCTCAACACTTACAGCTGGTCCCGGT
Organism: Phoebastria nigripes; assembly: GCA_035582835.1. Taxonomy (NCBI): domain Eukaryota; kingdom Metazoa; phylum Chordata; class Aves; order Procellariiformes; family Diomedeidae; genus Phoebastria; species Phoebastria nigripes. The sequence continues at coordinate 490,934 of JAYKAV010001389.1, forward strand.
GGTCCGGTTTTACCAGAAACTCCAATCTCTCCTGGCAGTCCCTGAAAAATGAAATCAGAAGAAAAAAAAATAAGTCAGTATTTCTGTCCTTTGCAACTCACTGGAGGTTGCTGCTTTCAATTTAAATGCAATTTTGCCTTCCACGGCAGTCAGGTCTCTGCTGCAGGGAGTCCTGTAGACATTGACTTATCCCCAGGTAGCACCGACACGGTTCCAACGCTTGGCACAGAGAAGCTGTCCTTTAGGACCAGCTGTGGCTTTTCAGTGAGAAAATGTAAGAGAAAACACACATTGCCAGGGGCCCTGACTCAGTTCCCGCTGAAACCCATGACCTAAAATTCTCCCCAGCTGTTTTTTCTTCTCCTTGATATAAAACAAAAAAAACCCAAGCTTGTTTTCTTACTGGTGCTCCAGGTGGTCCAGGGGGTCCAGCAATTCCTGGGGGCCCTGGAGGTCCCTGTAAGAGAGGAAGCAAAACCAGTTTAYCAAACTCTCTGATAGTGGCCAAAAGCCTCAGGTCCTTCCCTGTGCAGTYGGGGCCCTATTCAAAATGGGCAAAAGCATTGAGCTTTATTTCATTAACTTCTACCAAAAAAAATGCAAGATGCCAAACTGAGCTCCAAAGGAACCATGCTCATGAGCAGCACAGGTTCTCCTGCTTAAGCCGCTAATTACTATTGCTACAAGGGGAGCTCCATCCTCCACTCCAGTACAAGAGACAGAGGAGTTGAAGGCCATTGATGATCACGTACAACACAAAGCTTGTCCAGTGGGATCCCTTGTAGCATCCAACCTAATTTGATCTTGTTAACTGAACAATTTGCCTCTGAAAAAAGATCTCTGAAGTAACTAATGAATAGAACTGGCTTGTGGTTTAGGTTTGGGKTTTTTTTTTGGGGGGGGTGTAAAGATATGAATCCAAGGGTATGGAGAAACAATGTATTGGATCACATGTTTTAAAACAAATGCACTGCCATTTTAGTGCTCYACATTAACCTTGTTGATAGTAAAAGGTCCTCACAAACTCATACTTCAATGCACACATTCAGTTGGAAATACCCTAACAGTCTTTCTTACTCAGCTTCCTGCAACAGCTGTTTCTCTTAGGGAAAATATTCTCTCAATAGCCATCCGATTTTCAGAGGGATTTATTTTTGTGTATTGAGCAAATTGTTAAATTTGGCTTCCTAGCTGAGAAATTTGTTTCCATACTTGACAGATCTTAACAGGTTGCCTGAGATGCAGAGGTGTTTGTTACTTCCAGCTTCCACTGTAGACAAGATAGGATTTCTCCTGTGCTCAGAATGAAGCATGTGTTCGCGTATTTTTTGGATCAGGACCTAAGCAAACAACCTGAGGATGGATGTGAGAAAGAGATATATGACTGAGTTGAAATTTTACCCTGGCTGTCTCTTTCTGTCTTTATAACATGATGATTTCATTCATTTTCAGTTTTCAGCATAGGGGGAGTTCTGGTGTGTTTGTACTTAAAAAAAAAAAAACAACCAACAAACAACCCCCCCACCCCACCCCCAACCCTATGTAAAGAATTGAAACTGAGTAACTGATACAAGATAGAAAATGGCCAGCCAGCATTTTCCCTGCTAGACCTGTGWCACCATTCAATATCACAAAGCACAGCTTTTGTGATTAAGGTATTACGAGTTATGGATCAATATTAGCATTTCACATTTAAGGAAAAAAGTAGCTGAAGAGAAGAAAATGGTGTAAAAAAGTGAAGACAAGGAGTTATTTGTGCCATGGTTTGACAGAGAAGGTAGCAGATAAGCGGTCGTTTTAGAATACACTCGTAAAATTCAGCCAAAAGAGAAGACAGACTCTCACCAATAGATGGGGCAAAATGACCAAAAAAAGGACCTGCAGATGCACTTGCCTCCCACGATCTGCTTTAATTGCAACTCAGAACAGACAAGGAGTCATCCCACCAACATTAGCATTTGTAGAGTGCCTCAAATGTGAGCACAACTAAAAAATCGCCAGAAAGAAGTGCCTTGGGATGCACTGACGCTGCTGACATAATTCCTGGGGAGCCCTGCATTGGCTTCTGCGGACGTTGGTTCAGCTGCTATTGGAGGAAGGTCCTGCAGTTAAGGAGCTCTAGTCCCATCAGGAAACACCTGGTCAAGACCACTCATCACTTAAAAAAGGCTTCGCCATTCAAAGAAAAGAATCAACAGTCCAAATTAGCCCAGCACAAGAGAAAATACCACACTGCAGACACAACTGAATGGAGTGACCTCAGATGCCAGGGACCTGGAAGTTCTGCTTGGCCCTACTCCACCTCTACAAGGATGGTATTGCTGAGAGGCCCTGCAGAAGGTATGGGCTCCATGAAGGGGCTTCCATGAAGAGTGGGTGCAGTACTGGGAAAGAAAGCAAAGGCACCTTTAGAAAAACAACAACAAACTGATTCAGCGGCAGAGTGGACTATGCAAAAGTACATTTACCTTTGCAGACTTTCCTTGCCAATTCCATTGGTTCCTCCCTAACAGTCTGATTTTGTTCTCTTTCTCTCTGCCAATAACTGAACCACCTCCCACCATCAAACACATATTCTTCATGGCCTTACAACAGGGAGCTTCTATCAAGAGGTAAAAAACCCCAGCCAGGACCCTGCCTCAGCCCGAGCATCCCCAAGTATGATGCAAGTTACCCCACACAGTAYAGACAGGGGTCAATCTGACCTAAAAGCAAAGTCTCACTCAAGTATCTGTCAGCAACCAGCGTAATCCCCGAAACATGAGGTCCTACATCCTCCTCATTCCAACTATTTCTCCTAGTAACTCTTGATATTCTTGCTATCCAAGACAATTTCTAATTATTCTCTTAAACTTTCTATATTCTGGACCACAATAACCTTATACAACCATAAGTCTTGAAATGGAAGCACGATGATCCTTACCCTAAATTGCCACTGATAATTCTGTTTCATTGCTCTCCATGAGAGCAACCATCTGGGATGTCATGCCCAAGACTGGTTTACTCGGGTAGCTTCACCACATGTTGCACCAACAAATGTTATACCCACTAATGGAAAGCTCTTCTGATAAAAGCCTCTCCAAGATGGACGTAGAAAGAACAGTTTTAGGTAATGACCACCAGTATCCCTGGGAGATGCACAGGATGCTGACAGCCCGCTCCAGCTGACTGCGTACACCAGTACCTCTACTGTCCTACTGGATTTCTTGCTTTCTGCAGCCTGGGCTACAGCAAGTGACTGGGACACAGAGAAATAAAATGGCACAATCACATGAAAGTTGCAGAAATACATCATACGTGTCCTTTATGGAGCCCTCCCTTTTGCTACAGTCCAGAGCAAATCCGTTTCACTTGTACATAAATTTCTGTTATTGTAGCCCTTCCCCTGACTTCTGAGTATACTTCAGAGCAAGGACTATTCTTTCTAAGTATTTAGAAAGGACCAAACTGACAGCATTTATTTGTGATTAAAAAAAACCCATGAAACAGCAGCAACAGGACAGCTTGTAATGCTTAACCCCAAAATCTCATGCCATCTGTTTTCTTTGCTTCCCTTTTTTAACTGAATTCAGATTAAAGTACCTGATTTAAATGATCACCTTTTTCAGAGATCATTTGATGAATTATACAGGTGAGAGTCCCTGTCCCAAATCCAGTCCCCAGTGTTGTCCCTTTAAAACTCCGATCTAGAAGTAAATAATCATGGAGTGGTTTTTTTTCTGGCTGGTAAAGACTCTGATGTGTGCTTCCTGGATGCTGAAGCAAAAACTGATATATGAAAACTTTATTCTAAAACAGAACTACACAAACTCAGTTTGGAAAACAAATGCAAAACATGGATCTTTTATCAAAATGTTTAAACCAAAGTATTTTCAAACTGTTGTTTTGAAACAAAAAGACTTCAAATGTTCATTAAAATCCAAATAGTGTGCAGAGGTGTGTGTGTCGTGGGGTGGGACATCTTTAAAAACATTGGGGGGAGTGGATTTTTTCAGGCTTATGTTTCATCCAGCTCCATTCCTTAGACGATGTAATGCAGGGACAGTTCTCAGGAAAGAAATCTGACACTCTCCATATTGGAGGAACAGCTGTGCCTGTCCTCCAGGATCCACTAAAGGATGCTCTCCTCTTCCAGTGTGTTCCTTGCTGAAAGACAGGCTGGGAAAGGCAGAGCTATTAAGATTTAGGTTCTGCACTCCCTAAGGAAGCTCTGAAAAGGAACAAAAACCTTTGTCTGTGACTACATCAGTAGGCTGCTTGGCCTAAATCTCTTTTCMATGAAAGAAGGGATGGCTATGTTTTAGAGGGAGGTGAACAAATGCCATTCCAAGATGGAAACTGAAGTCTGATGTCTTCTCCAGATACCTGTCTCTGGAGGCAAAGCTTGCACAGACATATTTTCTGTATATTATTCCATGCCGATGACTGGATTCTCTCACACTGTAAGAAAGGCTTAGATAAGCCCTTAACCCATATCAAAACAGACTGTGGTCTGGGCTATTTTAGGCAGTGTGCCAGCTTTATGAATGAGAAGAACCTCCGGGACATGCAGGAGCATCCTGTCTGCTGCCACAATGATAGCAAAATGCATAACTATGGTGTTGACAGCCTTTTCCTCTCCAGTGTCTCTGCTTGTCTCCACTTCAAAACCAATTTCTCCCTGCAACTTCACTCTCAGAAAGTCCCCACAGACCCTTCCTGTTGGCTTTGTGCTGCCTCCCCTTTATTTCCACTTCTCTCCCATCAGAAATGAGGCTGTTGCAGCTAGTTTTGTGGAGCAGTCCACGTGTCTCACTATGTTCCTTGATACTCCAACCCTCCATTTCACCTCTGCTGCACCTGAGTGGGTTCTGGGATCAGCTCCTCAAATCTGCTCTTTGTTTCTCACCCCAGGCACCACAGTATCCACCAGTACAACTACTGTGAATTACTTTCAGTAACGCTGCATTAGAGCACCATATTGCTCTCTTTGCTTAAATCCTGCCTTACAAACCAAGACAAAGAAAAGAGGAGAGAGAAGGYGGCTATTGCTGATGACAATGAAAACCAAAAGCCTAAAGAGCCAACAGATCTGAGCACTTACCTATGATGCATGCTCTATAGTCAGCTTCAGTGATAGTGCCATAATTCATAAGCGGATGAGGTCTCCAGTTATTTCACCAGGTGGCATTGTAATTGGAGTACCAACATTATTTTTAAAAATAAAGTTTTTTCAACAAAAATTCTCTGAACTCTCTTTCCAGCTCTGTAAAAATACTGAATAAAGTTGACTTCGTACATAGCAGTCTCTCCAGGAGAATTTCTTGCTTCCAGTGAAAGGCAGTATTTGTTTAATTTCATCACTTAGTTTAAAATATGGACATGATCTCTTTTGTCTACAGAGGAAGATTTATTTCCCTATGTGTTTGCTTTAAGTTGGTTTACTGAGTCAGTGCAGCAAATGAGAAAAACAAGAAAAAACTTCCCTTATGGTCTTTCGTTTCAGTACTATTAGTGATCTGCACAGGTGAAGACTTTTTTTTTCTTTATTTTTGTTAAAGGTATGGATCTTATTAAAGATAGCTCTGAGCAATATCTTCCAATTTTGAGGAGCACTGGTATAGTTTGAATTCAATCTGAGCTTTGCAGCTGGGGCCTGTGTCCTTTTCTTACATTTTGCAGTATTAACTTGCATTATAAAAAGGACGTTAAGGACACCATGCATTTCAGAAGATATAATTTATTTCCTGAATTACTTAAGAAAAGCTGGGCTTGAGCTCACACCCTAAGGACAAGTCCATACTAATTAAATCACTGCCAGCCACGACCATAAAAGGTACAGCTTGTACTGGTCTTCCTCACAGGTCTTAGTTAATACCACCAGGTTATCTAGCATAAGGCAAACCTCAATTACAGCCCAGAGATATTGCAAGTGTGAGGTATGGCATTTTTGTTTAAAACTCGAAGAGTTTTGACTTGTTTTGCTATCTCACAGGTGGACAGCATGTACCTGCTCAGCTTGGGGAATCTAGAGAGTGGCTCAGTGGACCATTTGTAGGTACCTGCTTTAGGAGAACTTCAGGCTCCACTGATGATATTAACTGGACCTTCATCAACAGGAGCACCCCCATCCTTAACCCAACAAGTGCTTGCATTTGGAGCTGAATCCCAGCCCTGGTAATTCAGCGATACAATTCAGAGTGTCTGAGCTCTCTGTTAGCACTGGGGCATCGGCCCCCCTCTCTGCTGAGCCTGCGAACACAGCCTTCATGGCTCACTTAGTGTACAATGCCTAACTGCAGATCTCCTTCCTCCTCAGGATACGCCCCATGCCTAGAAAAGCATTTGCAAAGGTACCTCACCAACTGCCTTCAGCCCTTCTCTGAACTCTTCCTATCAACAGATGATGGGATAGACGAGGTATACCGAGATCTTGGGTGACCATGCAGAAATGCACAGCCTTGTTGTTTCCCGTGCTTGGTACCCATCCATCTCTTTCAACTGAAAGCACTTTACAGAAATGCTCATTTTTCAGTCTGCATTTGAACAGCCTACTGCAATAGAAGTTTAGCCCATGATTAAAGTTCCTGGAAACTAAAATAGTACAAATAAATAATAACAACATAAACACATTATGAGTTTAGATGTCTGTGTCCTTGCTGCAGGAAAATCATTCACATCCAGAGGGGAAATAAGACCCAGAGTGTCTACTCCATGGCTTAATGATGTTGCAAGATGCACCATTTCTAAAGGTGACTGGAAAATAAATTCTCATTTTTGGGGGTGCTGATTCGACAACATGAAGCAAATATGCAAACGGACTGGTTCACCACCACAGCTGATTTAGAAGGAAAAAAAAATTCAAAATCTTTCTGGATTAAAATTTAGTTTGAATTGGTGTGTGCAAGGAGAGGCAAAACTAGGGCTACCCTATCGTCACAAAACATCCCCAGGCTAGCTGAGAAGTTGCCTCCTAGCTGCTGCTTCAGGATTTGACACTTAAATTAACTTTCAAATGTGAGCACACCCAGTCAATGGTCCTTGAGAGTCGGACTGACATCATCTCAACTGCGGTTCACCACTGGATCTGCTGACCCTGCTCGAGAGTAGCCCTCAGGCTGGTTCCCTTGCACAGCTGCCTGATCCTTCTGTGGCTTCTCAGTTGGACTGAGCATGACAGCAACTATTTTTCTTGACAAAGCTCAACAATAACTTCAGATGGTCTTTTCTATGTGTTTCAGCAACAATGTGCTTTCTAAAGCTCCTATATCCACTCCTTCCTTTTGCCCATACAGCTATCAATGGAGGGAATCAGGTCAGAAAACAAAAGTATATTTAAATTTAAAAAAGCAGAGGAAAGGGAGGTTATTTTACTGTCCCAATCTAGTTTATGTATGGCCAACTCAAATCAGCTGGCCCTCAATGCCATGGAGATAGCACAGGAAGAGGTGACACAGACTTCCATACATGATTTGGAAGACTATCCATGTAACTACAGCATAAGGAAACCACTTTTCTTCTTGGGTATTTTTGGGGCATAGTCTGATTAAGAAAAAGAAAAAAATGCTGATAAAGTGCTTAAAAAAATCTAATGTCATAAAAAGTGCTGTTAAGCTGAAAAGTAGTTTTGTCACAAACCGAATGTAAGCACTTTCTCCAAAAAGAAAAAATGGAAATCTGCAGTAATATGTCCAGAACAGAGTGCCACTACAGGAATAGGAACAATATTTTTCCATTCTTACAGTTAGCTTGGAGGAACAGTCAATTTAAGTATCCCTTGATGGGGCTAGCATTATATGAGGTTTTAATTAACATAAAATTTGCTAACTTTATTTAGCCTGTGCGGAAAGGAAAATTACTTAATGCTATCTCAGCAATTTTCTCAGATACGTTTATAAAATCGCTAACACATGCATATATATTTTTTTTTAAAGTTGCAGGGAACTCGAGCTGAGCTAGTGTGACATTGTTTGGAAGGATAGTGTCAGATATCTCAGAAATAATGCATGGAGAAAAATCTTCCCCCAAAAGCAAGGAAAATCCTCTCCCAATGGTTCAGAAGGCTCGGGGGGACCTTTTAATGTTATCCAATGGAAAAAAAAACAAACAACAAAATCTTTTAAATCCATTAGAAGTACTGTCTTCATTCCTCTTGAAGGCTGCTAATTAAATACTTGCAAACCAGATACTGTAACAAAGGAAAAAGTCTTCAAAATATGTAAACCAGTGGTGTCTCACAGGGCAAGGTTCCCAGCTGGACACAAGGGCCCTCACCTGCACAAGGTTGCAAGCCCTTGGATTGCCTCTCTGACATCCTCCACAGACGTATGAACAGCTCATTACAAAACGTCTGCCACAGAAACCATTTCTAGATCGTGTTTCCTGGTTACAAGGGCGTAGCTTGCCAGAGGAAATAAATGAAAAATCAGCATCTACTGTCTAGCATGTGCTGTTTGTTGCAATACATCACCAACAGCTGTAGTAATGGAGGCACTTCATTCCTGCCCAAAACTTAACCGATTATTGAAACAAAATCCCATAGCCGAAGACCCAGTTCGTTAATTTATTATTGAAAAGGGAATGAATGAAATGTTCAGCTTTATCCTGAGTGGTCAGCTTAAAGTGAGCCTGCATCTTTCCTGCTTGAGGACATTCCTGCAGATATTTTTCTTATTGCAGGGGTGACCCTACAAAGTGACTCGGGTCAGCTGAATTTGGCTACAAAGTTAGCAAGAAACCAAGCCAGAGGCAAGTGTCAGTGTTGTTATAATACAGGACAGAATGGGCTGATCCAAGGTGGAGCCAAATCCTCTCTGACAATTCTTAACATACACAGCACTATTTTGCCTTTATGATGTTACAGATGGTGCAATTTGGAGAACTAACTTGCCAAAAGCTTTAAAAAAAAGGAGCTAAGGGGTCATTAACTTAAGACCTCCTTCCTCATGAGGAGAATAAACATTGAGTTTTAAGCCCCTGTCTCTACCTTCCTCAATAAGCCAACACCTATCCCTCTATAACAAGTAGAAAGGTGAGTATCAAAGCCACAAAAACAGTCTTGTGCTCAAAGAAGCGTGCTTTCTGAATAGCAAATACCTTTTAAACTGCTTCTTCCCTCAAGACTGCAGCACAGGAGGTATATCTGCAATTGCCAATTCATACAGCCAACAATTAGCTGAGACACTGTCCTAAATATTACAAAACACAAATCATTGCTTTCCCTCTGGAATGATACTGCTCTATGCGCAAGCAATGGGGAAATCACATACAAAACACCTCCTTATGTCCCTGTTCAAAGATGCTGAAAAACTGTGGAAGGTAAAAGTGATTGCTGCCAGACAGGCAGACTTCTCTCAATCACAACAGGATAAATTAGTTTGGCTTTTAAAGGAGAAACACCAACTTCAAAGACGGTGCAGATGAGAAGAAAACAAGGTCACAGCATGCTGCATTGTAGTTCCAAGTCACCTGTTGCCACAAAATACGTTTTTCCACATATTATATGAAAATGAAGAAATCATCACTTACCTGAGGACCGATCAGACCATTGATTCCTGGGAATCCAGGTTCACCCTTTTTACCCTGTGTGTTCAACAGAAGAGAAAATATTAGACACCAGGGCAAAGACTGCTACTGACTTTCCAAAGTCTTTCACCCCAAAACTGATAAATGACCGTAATGTGGGTACACAAAACACGAAGGCTAGAAACGAAGGCAGCAGACACCATCTGGATGTGAAACTCCAGTTCTCTTTGACAGGTCTGTATCTCTCCAGATTGTGATAATAGCCCCCACAGATGAGGGCTGGTCTCATGCATGTCTTGGCATCTCTTACACTCTGCAGTCCCACCCGGGTGCTGCCCACAGCGGGTCAGAGAAGTCACAGTGCTGAGATGCAGCCGAGGGAGGTACCATGCATAGACACATGCTGAGAGGCACTTTCCTTGCTACCTCTCCCCAGCGAAGCCAAGCAATGTCCCTCGTGTTCCTTGAACTGTCTCATGCATTGAGAAAGAAAATAGTTAAGAACTCTGGTGCATGGATGGATATAAAAGATTCACAATCTCTAAGGCAGAAAACAGGAATCCATGAGGCATTTCTAACTAGGGTTGGCATCACCACCAAGGGACAGAGCTCACTGACTCCTCTGCAAGCAAAAAAAGATTCCTCCAGAGGAACCAGAGGGCTTCACTGGTGCAAGGGAAGGATAAGCCAGGACCTGGAGTATACCCTTGAGACAAGTTCACCTATACGGATGCTGCGGCACCTGTGTTCCCCATGGGTTTGACCTCAAATAGTTCACAAGGAAAAAGTCCTACATAAGGAAAAAAGAGGAAGAAAGGATGTAGTAAGGATGCCTGAAACACTGGAGTTAAGGCAGAGATTGGATGTGTTTCTGAACTCAACAGATGACTTGCTGTGTTACTTTGGGCAACTCACATATTTTGTGACTCAGCTTTCTTGTAAAAATAATCTATCCTTCCCTGGCATGTAATAGACACCGAATCATTAATACTTCTGAGGTTGTTAGTAATATACTAGCAGGGTACAAGAGGAGTCATGTAAGTATCTGAGAGACAGAGAAAAGTGCTTTTTCCCCCCCTCATTTGTACTTCTCACCCAAACTAATTTTCTTTTTAGAAGGATATTATAAGAAACTAAGCAAGCTTCATGTCACTGGTGATGTGATTGGTCATACAGAAATATGAGTCAGATATATAATTTTCCCTTTGTTTTTCTTTATTCAAATATGTCCAGAAACAATGTATATAATTCCTGCTGAGTTAAATGAATGAAAAAACTAAAAACATCACAAACAAACCAAGTTTTCATCATCTTTTCCCCGATTTTGACTGAGTTTCATTAGCTGGTGTGTCAGAATCTGATCTTTTACTTATTTTTCTCATAACAAAAAAAGCAGCTGTCATATACAGAAGAATTTAAGAAGAAAATTAAAGGAGTGATTATAAGGTCCTTGGGTATCAGAAGAAGTTTGTAGTCATTTCCAGGAAATGATTTTTTTTTTTCCTTTTCCCTAATACCAATAAAAAACTGCATTATATACTCAAGTACATGCACTATTCATGAGTGCTCCTTCTACTTTTTCAAAATCCATAACTTCTTTACTTGTCAAAGCCAAAAAGAGCCCRTTTTTAACCTCAAGGACTCATGTCACCAAATGATTCAACATATGTTTTCTAGTTAAAGATGTTCATTTTGCCAACTGCCAAGGCGACCATGCAAGGGACACTGTTAAAATACTCATTTAAATAAATAAATAAGCTTATGAATAGAGCATACAGGGTGYGGTGTGTGGGGCCAGACATGGGAGATGACTATGACTGCACGCCACCTCCAGCTTCCTATCAATGTGGGAGCCATGCATTGAGGTGGCTGGTTCCACAGCTACAACATTGAGGCCAGCATACAACACAGTGTAACCGATTCCTTCGTGTCCCACCAACCTCGTTGGTTACTGGGCATAATTACCACTCACCTTATACCTCTCCTTGCAATGTTTTTGCATCCTCTTAGACTCTAATTCAGAAACTGCATTAGATGCAGGAATCCGATACACTTTTGATAACCCTTTGAAGGAGCATAATGGAATTAGCTCCCTAAGTAGTCACCCAGATATCGCAAGTTGGAGAGCCATGCTGTTATGTACTCTGTACAAAACCACAACGGGTGATACATACACTTGTGTTCAGGGCAACAAAATCCCAATGAGCCTTGTAACCTTGCTAGTGAAGAGATGCAAGAAGTACATGTAGACCTTATTTTGGAGGTCCACAAGGGTGTGGCTTTAGCAGCTTTATAGCTTAAGGGCATTATCTGAACTGCTGCTTTTTGGAAACTTGGTCCCCCCTGTAAAATATTACTTGGGGAACCTGAGGAAGGTTGTTGCAGCAGCACCTTCTCTCCAAACCCATCTCAAAAGCCGAGAAGGCGGAGGAAGGACATATTTTGCCTCCTGTGATGAGTATACACCGATTGTTCTGTTTCCATACTGATGGCCGGGCACGCTAATCTGCGGCAGCAATGAGAGATGTGAAAGGAACCTATCCTTTCCTTGGGTATAATGCTGAGAAACTTTGGTGCTTTTCAAAACACTGAGAAACCCCTTGAAGCAGCATATAATTATACTGACAGAGAGGCTGAGAGTGTAATTTCCCATTGTGAAGGGGACATTTTGGCCACTCAGAGTTTAGCCAAAATCAAACTACAACAGATTTGCTCCATAATATTACAGCCTGTCTGTAAAGTACAGAAATACTTGCTGGGAGAAATGATACCTATGAGAGCAAAGCTCAGCAAAATGTAACATCGCCTAATAATATGACAGGGAAAACCAGCAATTATGCTCTGTTACTTACAGTAAGAATCAGCTGTGTAAGAATATGTACCCTTCGACTATATGAAATAGATGTTATTTGCCTTCATCAGCAATTTGAACAATAGCACAGTTAAACATGTGTGGTTTATTGGAAATGGATGTATTTACCTCACTGACAATTACAGTTTCACTCTGGATTYAATCTACACCATCAATCCTTTTTTCCTTCTTTTCGTTCATTTGCTTACATTTCGATTTCTGCACGGCTGAACTTTGCCAGGGCAGGCAATGTCATCTGAACATTTCAAGCAGCCACAAATATATATGAACACAACCATCCATTGGAAAGATCTCTACCATACAGAAGACAGGAAACCAAGGGAAAATGTTGCCTCCACTCTGCTACAGGGGAAATTTTGACAGGTATCATAGCCCAAGACTGTTTCTCATCTTGCTGTCCAATAGCCAGAATGGCCATATATTTTCATAGCCTGTTTTTCACTGAGGTTTGGCCCCAGGAACAGAAGTGGATTTGGTACCAAGTACATGGGAAGCATCCTTAATTCTGAACGGATTTGACTGTTAGCATAAATGCCAACTATTTCCTCTGTAAGCTAGATGGGATACTAGGATTATCCGTCAGCCCTGTCCTTTTACCTCTACGTTACTCGAGAAGCCAGAAGAAATCCAGCAGTGTTTGAGCTCCCTGAAGGCACCAGCCTTTTACAGTCTCCATATGTATTAGATAATGACAGTAAATTATGAAGTGAGAGCATCTCCCTAGCTTGAGGATGCAAATACCATCAGGGTTAGCCAGCTAATGGCTGATCATGGGGGCTGTTGTGACAAAGAAAAAAAGAGCTATAAGGGTTCTGGACATTGAGAGAGATTGCACCTTGGGAGTGGCTCCTTCCAAAAAGTCTACCTAGTTTGCTGGGCAAACTTATTCTCCTCTCTCTCCTGGATTATTTACACATCTCCCCCTGGAGATACCAATCAACCATCTCCTTCCCTTGGACCCTGCRAGTCTAAGGTGGTTCAAATCAAGGGGAGTTCATACACAGAGAAATAAGAGTTGAAGCAGTGTTGACTGCCCGTTTCACGTTGTGACTGGCCAGAACAGGAACATCATATGCAACAACACAGTTAGACAGGAGAGAAATGGGTCAAGAAGGGGAAAGTCAAATACATGTATTTCTGTCCCGCCATCAAACGCACAAAGAGCTCAGCAGCCCTCCAGGTATCTGAGAAATTTATCTCCCCCATGACAGCTAACAGGGATAAACCTTTCAAGTATTGGCAAGTGCTCTTAACACATCTCTTCTGGGTGGAGGGTGAGCCCTGAACTCAGTAGTCCCTAGTTTTAACAGGACCCTTTACTTTCTATTGTAAAACAAATATGTAGAACTTACTGAGACTCATAGCCTCGTAATCTAGTTGTAAAGAGTCAAGAAATGTCTGTTAAGCTTTTTGTGCTGCTCTGACTTCAGGGATAAACATTCAGGGGACATGGACACGTGAACACGAAAACCTGCTGAAACATGACAGCTGAATTAAAGATGCGGAAGACACCMCTTTGTAACTCACTCCTCGAGCTGCATCCGTTCCTCTTGCCTCCAATGTGACAGACCGTGACACCGAACTTTGCAATTAGCTCACAAAAAAAAGGGTCTTGCAGTAAAATTTTTCTAAGTTATCTCTGTTTCTACAGTCAACTCACTCTCATTCTGTGCTTAGCATAAATTATTTTGTGCATGAAGTAACTTGAAAAAAGGGGAATTATTATTACTTATCTGCCTGACTCATGTACATTGGAGTCTTAATCATGGAGAAGGACATTCATTAAAGGTTACTATTTTAAAGATATTTTCCATTAATTTTTTTTTCCCCATAAGACTATTCTTACTATCCTATGAGACTCCTGTATTTTTTTTGTTGTTTTGCACTGATTGTTCTTTGAACATGGGAAAATTTTGACAATGCAAATTTAGAAAACGAGGCTGCAGTACAGCACATCAAACTCAAAATGGGTCTAGGTAGCTGCTACCTCATGCCTATGTGGAAAGTACTGCTATAGGATAAATAGATGTTTTCTTTTGGTTTCCTTCTGAAATTTCAATCACTTGAATGAACCTGCATCATTTCAATAAGCGGTAAATTCTTGAAATCCAAGTTATTTGGAGCACACTTCAGAAGAACCCTGTGTTTAGGCTGGATTACCCAAAGATCTGCATGCTTTCCAGGAGCATACATCTCCACCTTTTGTGTCTATCAAGCAAAAAAAAAGTTGGGTTTATTTCCAACAAATCTTTCAGTAGATCAAGTGTCAAAAACCTTAAGAGCAGAATCAAAGCACTTCAATTCTCTTCAATTTCACAGAAGAAAGAGGAGGACAGGAAGAGGGAAAAAACCCACAAAATCACCGTAAAATGAAACCAGACTCTCAGAGTTCTACCTCTTTTTCAGGCAGCTTTAGTAAAATCAGACAGTGTTGTCTATCACTCAAAGGTCTTATGGGACAGATGAGAACAGCAAAGCTTCTTTCTTCCCACTGTGTGCTCTTGATATGAAGGAATCGTTGTCAAAATATAGACGTCAGGTGCCAGGCACTTGGAAGCAGCTGGCTAATAAAATGAACATAACCCAGTTGCCTGGTTCAGGTTGGAATTGTTATCTCCTGCCCCCAGGAAGGATCAAAGGATGGACGTGAATTGTCAGATTAGCAGTTCAGCAGATGTACCAAGGAGACTGTGCACATTTTTTTCTGTGCCCATAAAACACTTCAAGACATGCAACCAAAGCAGGCTAACAGAGAAGTGCTTTTAAATGCCCAAAAGATGATCTGTCTTCCTAGCTTATGCTCCTCTTAGTGTGTTTCCACTACTGCGCCACTCCCCAAAATGTAAGTAGCCCTCCAATTAGCTTTCCACGTTAAAGAACTATGTCTGTGAGTATGCATTATTATAATTACATTCAAAACACACGCTCCATATTGGAGCTCCTGGGAATGGGCTGCAGGAGGGAGAGGTTCATATACAGCAAGCTTAGCTTATGATAAATTTGGCAATTTAGGTTGGAAAAGACCCTTAAGATCATTGAGTCCAACTGTTAACCTAACACTACCAAGTCCACCACTAAACCAAGTCCCTAAGTACCACATCTCGCGTTTTTTAAATACCTCCAGGGATGGTGACTCCACCACTTCCCTGGGCAGCCTGTTCCAATGCTTGACAACCCTTTCRGTGAAKAAATTTTTCCTAATATCCAATCTAAACCTCCCTTGGCACAACTTGAGGCCGTTTCCTCTCGTCCTATCACTTGTTACTTGGGAAAAGAGACTGACACCCACCTCGCTACAACCTCCTTTCAGGTAGTTGTAGAGAGCGATAAGGTCTCTCCTGAGCCCCCTTTTCTCCAGACTAAACAACCCCAGTTCCCTCAGCCGCTCCTCATAAGACTTGTGCTCCAGACCCTTCACCAGCTTCGTTGCCCTTCTCTGGACACACTCCAGCACCTCAATGTCCTTCTTGTAGTGAGGGGGCCAAAACTGAGCACAGTAGTCAAGGTGCTGCCTCACCACTGCCGAGTACAGGGGCACAATCACCTCCCTACTCCTGCTGGCCACACTATTTCTGATACAGGCCAGGATGCCATTGGCCTTCTTGGCCACCTGGGCACACTGCCGGCTCATATTCAGCCGGCTGTCAACCAACACCCCCAGGTCCTTTTCCACCAGGCAGCTTTCCAGCCACTCTTCCCCAAGCCTGTAGCATTGCATGGGGTTGTTGTGACCCAAGTGCAGGACCCAGCACTTGGCCTTGTTGAATCTCATACAGTTGGCCTCAACCCATGGATCCAACCTGTCCAGATCCCTCTGTAGAGTCTTCCTACCCTTAAGCAGATCAACACTCTTGCCCAACTTGGTGTCGTCTGAGAATGCACTCGATCCCCTCGTCCAGATCATTGATAAAGATATTAAACAGAACTGGCCCCAGTACTGAGCCCTGGTTCTTGGTCTTAAGCATGGTCTTAAGCAATGTGTAACATGGTCTTAAGCAATCTATAATACCAAGGCCAGAAGAAGCCTTGGGTCATCAGAAGCCCTGATGATAGGGCTTCTTCACCCCACTTGATTATTCAGCCACACTTGTACCACAAATTAGCAGAAGACTCTGCAACTGCTCCAAGAAATGTGCAGTCTAAGCAGAGGTGATGCAAAAAATTTTATGCAAGTACAATGAATGCATTTAAATGAAAGATTAAACTTGCAGTAACCATCTTAAGAAATTAAACTGACACTTTCTTTACTAAAACACAAATTGTGACTCTATAAAGAATATGCCTGGTTTATTGGCAACTGTACTATCCCATGTGTTCTTTTATTTCTTCAGCAATAACAGGAACAACAACTTCAGGCTAAAAGAATATCATACTTCCTCTTTTCCTAGAAATCTTCCCAAAATATATGACCCTATTCCTGTCAGCCAAACTGTCACTAGGGTATTTGGCACAATATGTCATCTTCTATGAAATCTACACACTGTGTAGGTGGCTCCTGCATAGTATTTCTAACACCAGCCAACATTGCCTCTGTCTTTACACAGCTCAGGATCCTGCACTTCCAGTGGACTGTGTTATGAGACATTAATTCCTCTATGAAATGGTTCCAAACACATCTTTAATCCATTAGTAGTTTGTGCCAGTTACCTTACAGCTAACAAAAGTACTGCAGGCTTCTAAGAACTCCAGCAAATGGTCGTATTTGCATCCCTGTGTCAGGACAGGGGCTCTGTGCATGTGCCAACTTCATTTACATCTTGGTTGAGGACCATAAAGCAAAATTGAGGTTGAATCACACTGCAAAACAGTAACTGTTTTACATCAGCCCCTTTGCAGCATGCTACTTGAGAGGGTCTTAAAGTCAATCTTGCATTGTAGTCTGTCCCTTATGTTACAAGATATTAGTGCAGAATGTAACTCAGGAACAAAATTTTGTGGAGATGTAAGTTGGTGTAGCATCAGGTCTGGACCCCCCTCCCCTGCATAAAACAGCAGAGGGACCAGCCAAGCAGATGGTTAGTGATTTTCATCTGTTCATCATAGGTCTGCTAACAACACCGAAAAGTAGTCCAAAATCTGCCTCTAGCTATGTCTGATTTTTCTGCCCTTACCACAGTGAAGAAGGCTACATCTATGCTAAATACAATGGGCCAGGACCCCACATGCAGAGAGCACAGGAGCTTGTGTTCATGCAGCTAAATTCTCCTTCTCACAGAAGAAGATGGCCTTTGTCATCCAGCCTGCCAGATACAGTCACCCTGCAATGCAGGGACATTTGTGGGAGACAACTACTTGGCATGACCCAAAGGTGTGCTGGGGAACATGCTCAGTGATAAATAAACCCATGCTCACACCGCTGCTCTGGCTGTTTGGTTTGCTCACATACTTGTATAGCCTTACACTCCTACCCCTATTTACAGGGGGTGCAGAGATGAAGAGATGTGAATGTCTTAGAATAGAATCATAGAATCATTTAGGTTGGAGAAGACCTTTAAGATCGAGTCCAACCATAAACCTAACACTGCCAAGTCCACCACTAAACCATGTCTCTAAATGCCACGTCTACACATGTTTTAAATACCTCCAGGGATGGTCACTCAGCCACTTCCCTGGGCAACCTGTTCCAATGCTTGACAACCCTTTCAGTGAAGAATTTTTTCCTAATATCCAATTAACAAGCCAAGTCTTACAACAAGCCAGGGCTGCAGCCACAAATGAAACTGAGGCATCGTGACCCTGGCCGTGTCCTCATCGCTGGGCTATGCTGTTAGAGAGCCTTCTTGTTTGGGTGTGTGCAAGAGGGTTCGCTACAGCTCTCAGCTGTGGCTTCAGAGCCTGCCCTCACCTCACATCCAGTCATTTAAAACTAGACTAAAACAAATATTTGAGAAGATTTCTGTTCTTGGCATTTTAACTTCTAAGCCTGTCTAGAGAAATGCTTTCTGCAGCCAAATTTATGTAAGATGGTAATCAATGCCTGGATTTATATTTGTGCTTTGTCAAGAACTGTACTAATGGTGAATCAGTAGTATCTGCTAATCTGTTCTCTCTCCCACATGTAGGTTATCCATGTAGATCCACCAAGCCCAGGACTTTGATTCATCTCACGTATTCAGTCATTGAATAATGGCCTTTAATTAAAAAAATATATCTATCCACCTAAGATGTCTGGTGACTAATAAAGACCCTTAGGAGAAGAAGTCTAACTAGCTAGACACAACAGAATCTAGGGAAACATTCAAAGACAGTATGGATCAAATGACATCTCTAATCAAATGATCATTAGCAGGAGCATTTTGTGTCCTCTTGCAGATCCTGACAGATCACTGTCCTTTACCCAGCTAATATGTTCTATTAATCTTATTCAAGAAGCAATGTTTCACAGCAGGCTTTAAAACCAGGACAATTCAGAACTAGTCAACTCATAAGTAAAGCACAGCACAGTTATTTGCTGAAGTGATAAGGTGATATTTTCCAAAGACTGGAAAAGTACAAGAAAACAAGTAAATGCCCTTTTCCACTGTGGCATTAACACAAGACTGTATGCCCCATCTTCCCAAGAAAAAGATTCCTAAAAGCCAAGCTTACAGCTCAATTTAATATCATGCAATTCAATGGAAAGTCTGTAGAAAACCACCTACCAAGGAATGTATTTCTTCCCTGTACTGTCCTTTGCCCATAAGCCTCCCATGCTAACAAGTAGCTCTTTCACACCCACTCTTTAACAGCACTGGTGCTGACTCAAGCGCAAAGCATTACAGGCAACCTCCACGATCTCCTCTATGGATTAAGCTATGATCAAGTCTCTGTGACTACTTAAAAAAGTAACCCATCAAACAGCAGTACTGAGACTGAAGTGACTGCCTCAACAAAGGTTAAACAGCTATCTCACTTCCACCCTTATCTGTTGTGTAGTGAGATGTTCCTCATACGAATGGGCTGAAGCAAGGAAAGGCAGGTTCAGAGCATTCATGTAATGTGATCAGGCCCGCTGTGAAATTTACTTTTTGTCAGTACTTGAATATTTCAAGACATAACTCTGAGTCAGAGAAAATCCAGTATTTTTTTTTAACAAGAGGAAACTATCTAAGCTCCTGGTGGAGAATGGTACACCAGCTCCCATTTTGTGGGAGCTTCTGTTTGAGTACAGACCAGACAGAACAGAAAGTAATAAGTATTCCAAGTGTCTTTGCATTTGACTTCCAGGACAACAGCATTTCTCTGAACTTTCAACCTGTCCATATTACTAGTGGTTCTACACACTCAGAGTCATATCAAGAATCCTCTTGGCAGCAAGGAGCAGACGCAAAGGCGAGCAAATGACAAGAAAGAAACTTTCCTAGGGTCCCACAGGGCACTGCATACAATCTGTGGACTCCAAGAGGTACTGAAAGTTCCTGGACCATACAGAAGGAATAGAGGAAAGGATCTGGGCCTCCAGGATCATTAAATAAGTAGAAAAGTATATGTAAAGTGGGTCAAACCTTGTTGAGCAAAGCTGTCCCCAGCCTCTTGAGACTTACTTTAAATAAAAACAGCAACTCACCCTTTGACCTGGTAAACCAGGGACTCCAGGCTTGCCTTCCAGACCAGCCTCTCCCTTTAAAAGTGAAAAGTTTTAGAAAGTTAAATAAATAAGAAAAATGAATGAACTATATAACCACTTCCTAGCTGTTTTGTGCTACCATTACTGCATGGCTACCTAGACAACTCTTACCTGATAATTATGTTGTCCTGTGAGCAGAAGAGAATAAGAAAACAGGATAGAGAAAAGTGACAATGCCCTGATTAAATACAGAGCACACAACTATATTATATAATTAAAACCAGATTTACCTAAGAAGTAACGCATCTTCACAATGCCATCAATTTTACAAAACCCAATCAACAGTGAAACACAACAAACAATTCAGAAGTGAGAAAATACAGAGTATTTGCAAATGAAGCAGCAGTGACAGTCTGAACTGAGATATCCTGCAGAGTTGGGTTATAAAATATAACTAGAATAAGCTACAATTAAGTCAAAAGTAAGAATGCTGGCATGTCTAAATTGTTGCAAAAAATTGTGGTGAAATACAAACGCACATACCCAAGTCTTATTTTTCATCAACAAAATATTTCAGCCAGGACCTTGTGGCATGAAGCCAACCCCTTTTACAGCAACCATTCTCTGACCTTCATTACGTGATAACTTACAAGTTACCAGTGAGTGCCTTTCTGAGATGTGCTGAATGTCCATACAACTCTTCAGGACATTAAAAATAGAAAAACAATCAGGTTCTGCATGACAACAGCCTTGAGGCAAAGTCTGCCTCTGTACAATGACTGCCCATGTCCTGGGTGCCACCTCCATGTGTTCAGAGTGGCCATCCACAGCAGGAGACCTTCTCTCAGCAGTGAAGAAAACAGAGGCTGGGGGCACCGTTTAAGTTCTTAGTGCCTGAATAATGTATAAGGTTTTTGCATGTATGCCTCACACCAGTCTGAATTTCAGTTTCTGGGAATTGCAGGCAGTGAGAGAAACAACTTACCGGAGGTCCAGGAAGTCCAGGTTGGCCTTGTGGTCCTCGTGGCCCAGGCTCTCCCTACAGAAATGTTTTTTTTWAAAAAATGTTAAAATATCTGTATGAAAAATTATATGGGTTCATTACTCATGTTGGTCATCTTTACAGGACCTATACCACCCCTTTCCTCATAGGTCCCAAAGAACCAGTGCAGAGATCAGCTGGTTTTCTCCTTAATCTTTCGGCTACTTGAATTATCAGCGCTCATTAGACTGCACACAGACTGATCTACCCACACTCAGCAGGCATTTATCCATAACTGGCTCTTTGTTTTTTCAAAGGCAGTAACTCTACCGAAGACATTGGGCTATCCTGGATATTCCAGTAAAATACTGTGGGTTGAGGCTTGATGGTGGAGAAAAGCAATTCCTGCAAAAACAGCTTCCACAGCCATTTCCCCTGAGCCAGCACAGCTGTGAAGGGCTTTAAAGTATCATTTATATGATGCATATCATTATATTAAATAACAGTAAAATACAAATTACACAACTACCAACACAAAATAAAAGATTAAATATATTTTGTTTATATGGAGGACTAACAGACTGAAGCGACTGGTGTCTTTTCCCTATTTGAGTGTCCATGTTCAGAGACAAACTCAGCATAAAACTCAAATACAGTTTAACTTTTATACTAACACATCCCTGGACTCAAAAAATTGCATAGCTGACTCTCTCCAATTTATACTTCTCATTTATGTTAGATTCACCACACCTGAAAAGGACATTGCCTTTCTTCCTTTCTTGTTTACTTTCTCCACTGTAAATAGGAAAACTTGTTTCTTGATGTCCTGACAATGCTTCTACCCACCTTAATTTTGAAGCATTATTTTAAAGCAAAATCTAATCTAACAGGCAGTTGAACTACATAAAAGCATCCTTGCAAAGAAAGAATAGGTATTGAATCTCTCTTACTTGCTCTCCTTTTAGGCCTTCAGTACGCACCTGCAATAAAAATGCAGAGTCATAAAGGAGAAGAAGAGGAAAGACAACGCAGAAGGTGCCAGGGGTATGGTGGTCTCCCACAGTGTAATTTTCTCCCCTTGGCATTCCCTCGAGATGCACGCTAACTGCTACAGCTCCTCAATCCCTGCTGCAGGCTGGGGGATACTTTCTATTTAAACAGCTCAGACTGACACAAGGTTTGCTCACTCAGTTACCTATGAAGTGATTTGTGTGGCTGTATGAACAGTGAGAACTGAACTCATTATATCTCATTGGTATAAATAAGTTAATAAATTCCCTGGCTCTTGTCTTATTTTAAATTACAAAGTCATATTGAATGAAGAAGGCATCATAAAAACAGCAGGCTGACTTTGGATATGGTGCATGATTCAGACTTTCCTTCGGCTCCTCAATGCAAGCCACTGTGGCTGTGACTGACAGCTGTCAGTCTTCTCAGCCTGTTTTCCACCCACCCCCTGGAACTTCAGGCTCATTTTCAGGTTTTATACATATCTTTCAAAATCTCTTGGCAACTACTGTCACATCACTAATTTCACATTTAAGCAGGACAGTAAAAGGCTCTTACCGAAACAGGTTTTTTTCAGAGCTCTCTCTTTCTCCCTCCTTTGCTTTCTGCCACATTCTGGGTAAGAAAATTGCCTTCTGCCTTTCTCATGATGACCAGGGAGCTTCTCATTCTTGTCTTTAGCACCCAGTCGTTCTTTGGCACAGTGCTACAGTTAATGTTGCTAGTCTCAGTGGCCCTTTAATGCTTTCCACCAATAGTCCAAGAGTGCTGTTTCCTAATTTTAATCCTAATTTTTTTTGCAAATGTATTTGGGTTGTGTGGCAAGGTTTTGGTAGTGGCAGGGCTACAGGGGTGGCTTCTGTGAGAAGTTGCTAGAAGCCTCTCCCATGTCCGATAAAGCCAATGCCAGCTGGCTCCAAAATGGACCCGCCGCTGGCCAAGGCTGAGCCCATCAGCGACGGTGGCAGCGCCTTTGTGATAACGTATTTAAGAAGGGGAAAAAAACTGCTGGGCAACAGCAGGCGGGAGAGAGGAGGGAGAAAATGTGAGAGAAACAACTCTGCAGACACCAAGGTCAGTGAAGAAGGAGGGGGAGGAGGTGCTCCAGGCGCCAGAGCAGAGATTCCCCTGCAGCCCGTGGTGAAGACCGTGGGGAGGCAGGCTGTCCCCCTGCAGCCCATGGAGGTCCACAGTGGAGCAGATATCCACCTGCAGCCCATGGAGGACCCCACATCGGAGCAGGTGGATGCCCGAAGGAGGCGGTGACCCCATGGGAAGCCCGTGCTGGAGCAGGTTCCTGGCAGGACCTGTGGACCCATGGGGAGAGAAGCCCACGCTGGAGCAGGTTTGCTGGCAGGACTTGTGACCCCGTGGGGGACCCACGCTGGAGCAGGCTATTCCTGAGGGTCTGCACCCTGTGGAAGGGACCCACACTGGAGCAGTTTGTGAAGAACTGCAGCCTGTGGGAAGGACTCATGTTGGAGAAGTTTGTGGAGGACTGTCTGCCGTGGGAGGGACCCCACACTGGAGCAGGGGAAGAGTGTGAGGAGTCCTCCCGCTCAGGAGGAAGGAGCAGCAGAGACAACGTGTGATGAACTGACCGCGACACCCATTCCCCATCCCCCTGTGCCGCTCAGGGGGAGGAGGTAGAGAAATCGGGAGTGAAGTTGAGTCTGGGAAAAAGGGAGTGGTGGGGGGAAGGTGTTTTAAGATTTGGTTTTATTTCTCATTACTCTACTCTGATTTGATTGGTAATAAATTAAACTAATTTCCCTGAGTTGAGGCTGTTTTGCCCATGATGGTAATTGGCGAGTGATCTCCCTGTCCTTATCTCGACCCACGAGCCTTTCGTCGTATTTTTCTCCACCTGTCCAGCTGAGGAGGGGGAGCGACAGAGCGGTTTGGTGGGCACCTGGCATCCAGCCAAAGTCAACCCACCACAAACAGTAAAAGGGATACTCCCCAACTGCTTTGTTACCAGCCCCTGCAAAACTCAGTTCTAGATCTCTCCTCTGCATACTTTGCRGTGAATCTTCTTTCTCCATTCACTTGGAGGTGACCTCTTCATACAGACAATACTAACCTCTGGACATCCTTATGTCCCTGCTAGTGACCCCTCTGGGGTCACTGAAGGCATTGCTGAAGGCAGATGGATGCACAAAGGCATGTAAATTTAGAGCCACAGGAAAGATCAACCCCCCTCTCGCATTTTCTCAGTTTGCTTTTTTACCACTGCTTTCCTGATTTCAGCACATCAGCTCCTAGTTGTCTCATATTCCACCAGGACTTCTTCAGACATAATACAAGGAAAGATCATTCCCCTTCATCAGAAATTCCTTTTTCTTCTCCCCTCCCAACTCTCACATCCAGCCCATGATGAAGGCACTCAGTAATTCAACTCAATTCTGAACTTTCATTTGCTTTTATAACTTACACAGGCTCTACTTTCCAAAGGCCACCAGGCATCAGTTCAACAACTGTCCTGGAAACTACACAGTCCTGTCACACTATTCCTCTCTCTGATGCACCTGCTTTCATTGCCTCTTCAAGTCCTAATCTTCACATTTCAAAATCTCCCAAAATTGTGGCAGTGCATTTCCTTGTTGGAACCCATCACTTGCCTTCTTCAAAAATCTTCACTGCCTTAAAATTCACTTTTTTTTGAAATAACATTTAAGAACATCTCTCATTTAGTAAAAAGTCCTCTCACCCCCAGCTTCCACCTTCTCTTCTCATGCAATAATGCCTACAGTGTTTAAGAAAGCTAAGAAAAATTCTTACTGAAGAGCCAGGCAATCCTGGAAGTCCTGGTTCACCCTGCAGGGAAACATGAAAGAAATGAAAAAAAAAAATAACATAACACAGAACACAACATAGCACAATACATAACATAACACAAAACAAAAGCAAACCTCYGAGCCTGTTTTCCAACTGCTGTTGTACATTCTTATTTTCAATACCAGCCCGTAATTAATAGATATGAACATGCAATCCCAATTAACTCTGTTTTCCCTACCCTGCAGATGAATACATGCAGGAACTGGTTGTGTTCTGTGTTACTGTGATGTTAACACATTGATTTTAATGRCATTTAGTGACTTAAAATGAATAATGCACTGGATGCACCATAACATTAAATTTGAGCTTCAAAAATCTTATAATTGGTGTACACATACCACACAAATAAACCTGATTGATGCTCAGATCCCTAACAGAGCCTTCAAGGATGAATATTTAGGGGTCAAAATGCTTTTGTTTGTTAATGAGCAAAAAATCTTTACAAAAAGAAAAAAAAGTGAGAAATGGTACCATTTTCCCCAAGTCATTTTATAGAGCAGAAACATGCTATAAATGTTTGCAGGACACTGAGATGCTACACCTTCTTTACAGGATTTATTGCCATCTAGGCTATCAATTTGTTCCAGCACATTTTTTTCCAGCAGTGTCCACTATTTATTATGCTTTAAGACTAAGCCTCCAGAAGGTATCTCCTTTACTTTAGGTACAGACTAATGCAAAAATTATCATATATCTTCCTTTCACACTCTATTTATTCACTACTGACGTAGGTCTCCAAACGACCCAACACATCTTTCATGCTATTTCCTCTCAAGGCAAGTTTAATTACTATTTGTTATTTACTCTAAAGAGAGTCCATACTATGGCAGAAGGAATGAAGAGACACACATCAGCTGCACTCAAAGTAATGGAGCAAGGAGCTAAACATCTTCTGGAAGCACCAAATGCAGCCACTTCAGAGATATAGATGAAGTGTTATGAACTCAAGACTGCTCTCTACTGCACACATGCTGGAGCACAAAGATCTTGTTGTTGCTTATCACCACAGTGGATGTGCCCTGCTTGTAGGTGCTTCTGAAACCTCACTTACAGCTGTTGAATCTGAGTGGGAAAGTAACGGGAAATAGAGAGATTTGCTTCCCATCTCTGCATTCTTGGATAAGGCTCACTGCCTTATCTGGAGGAGAAAAAGAGAAAGAAAATCCAGAATTGGGCATGCCTTTCCACTCATGCCAAAGAACTAGGCAGGAAATACCAAAACCACATCACCTCCAGCAGAAAGGGAAACATAAAGCTGCCCTGGAAACTCTAACAACTCTGTAAAATAATGAAGTCAAAATTGCTGCTGAGAGCAGTGAATAATTATTTTGCAGGTAGGAGGGTTGGGCTTGTTTGATTGGCACTTTCTGAGTCAATTCTACATCTCCTGGGCCAGAAAACCGGCATCTACACAAACATATTGACATTTCTACTCACCTTTCTTAGGTGAGGAAGATTTCCTGAGCCAAACTACTCTCTACTTCCTTCTATTCCCACTATGAGGGTTAAACCAAGAGTAGAGGAGCTATAACCAGACACGATTTAACACTCACTTATACCCACTTGAGACTGAAGCAACATCAGAAAAGTGAAACATTTAAATGCATATAAGCCTCACTTGTACACAAATGAGGTAAATATTACGCCAACAGCCCTGATATTTCTAGCACTGGGGGCCCAAGGAGGAATTAACAAATGTGTGTCCAAACCCCTCCCGTGCATCCCATCCCAACTCACCTTTTCTCCTTTGGTCCCACTGGCACCTGGAGGGCCCGGGCTGCCAGCAGGGCCCTATAAACAGGTAAAACGGAGAGAAAAATCTTTGTTTTACATACTGCAGGTCATCAATTGCAATTCCGATAAAGCACAAGAGAAACATGAGGCTGCAGGTTTGGGTATCAGCAGCAGCACAAACAGTTATGTCCCATTGCACTGGGGTAGTAGCTAATACAAGACACAAGGCTGCTTTGACTCTGCTGCGTAGAGAGGAAGGGGAATAAGGATGGAGATGCCGTATCAGCCACGATAACAGCAATCCAATTTCAGCTGGTTCAGAAGGATTGCAGTTCAGGGAGTACATCAGTGTCAAACACAAAATTTAGGATAAAATTCAGGCATGAAGATTTGCCCACTGCTAGGTGTCTAGACATGAAAAAGGCAAAAAAACTTCAGAAAAACCCAACTTCTGTAATAGGGTGTCATTTGGAGAAATTGTTCCTTAGAAGTAGTAAACAATCGGCATCCACCTTCGCATCCCTCTGCAATTTCTCACTTCATCCACATTTGCTGCAAGTATAAACCAGTCCCGTAAACAATGTAATGGGCATAGTGAACACAGTTCATTGTGATTCCAGTGCTGCATCGAGCACTGGAAAACATTTCCATCTTATAAGGATAGTGATAAACACTAACTAGACAAATACTTCTCAGTATAGGGTAAACGGTGGCTGAGGAACAGAGAAGAGAAAAAGCGATGATTAACTGTCAAATCCCCCATGGA
This sequence comes from Phoebastria nigripes, assembly GCA_035582835.1. Lineage (NCBI taxonomy): Eukaryota > Metazoa > Chordata > Aves > Procellariiformes > Diomedeidae > Phoebastria > Phoebastria nigripes. Next base: position 518,184 of record JAYKAV010001389.1, read on the forward strand.
CAAGCAGAGAAAAATTTAGTGCAGCAATCTTTATCACCTCACAGAGACGAAGGTGTAGATTTAACAACGATTAAGATTGCTAATGACACTATACCTCACCATCTAAATACAAAATATGTGTCTGATATGGAAACAAAAATACTTCCCAACAAAATCAAGTTGAAACTCTGGATGCTAAAAGAGCGAGAGCAAGGCACTCAGGCAGCACAGGGCTGCCGTGCTTGTAAAGCACGTTCAGGTCAGACCCAGCAGCCGCTTTGTCTGTGTGAGCAGCAGGATCAACCACCTGAAGATGAGCTATCCTGAGGATTTGACATGCAACTCCTCCACCTCTGCAAATGCAAAAACGTGCCTCCAAATGATCCTTTCCAGAGAGGGAAACAGCAAGGGCTAGTGAATAGGATGCAGACATGGCAGCCTGGAGGCTTCAGGGTCAAGGGTGGCAATGATTAGCTGCATGGCTTTTGGCAAATCACTTTTTAGCCTCTGCTTCTTACTCTGTCCTTTGCTATTTAGACCAGAAGATCCTTGGGAGTAAAGGATGCCTCTCATAAGGTATCATACCCTGAGTAATGAAAGCAGTCTTGTTTTCTCTGGGATCTACAGATCTACAGATAGCAGTTTTAGACAAAGCATTATCTGTCTAATCAGCAGAAATGTACTGGTCTTTTAGACCATTTTCTGGTTTCATCTTGTCTTAAAAATGTAAATAGTTCCAAGCCTTTCTTATTGAAAACAAACCAAATATATTAAATCCAGTTCTCCCCCTTTCATGTTGTGAGAGGGAAAAAACATTTATAAAAATCAGGCTTAAACAACTGAATTTTTGTATGTGCTTCCTTATGTCTTTAATGAAAATTAAGACAAACATCTAACCTATCATGTTTAAAGGACTGGCATTTCCTTTAAGTGTATCTTACATTACAATTTAATTCTAAAACCAAACAAACAAAAAAAGAAAAGTATGCCTACAAAGATCCTTAGAATAAGGAGTACAAAAACTGCCAATGCAGCGGGGTCCTGCCATGACTCAGCAGCCACCCAGGATAAGTCTCAGTTTTGGCRTCAAACTTCCACTCCAGTCATTGAGTATTTGCCACGTACCTGTTTCCCCTCCACACCTGGCTTTCCAGGAAACCCATCTAGGCCTCGTTCTCCCTGGAGAAAGAAGAGAAGGAACCACTATAACTAAAATCTGTGGTGTTTAAGTCACCATTCTGCAAGCGATGTCCGTGTTATCTGCTCCAAGAGTAAGGAACAAGGAGAGAAATTCAAGCCAGCCCAATAGAGAAAATGGCTGAAGTCCCCACATCTGTACTACAAAGAGTTGCTGGGAGCCTCTGTCCAGTAACAAGGAGGTTAACCAAGTGTAGTCAGTAGGAAAGTTTTTTTCTCTCTAACTTTTCTAACTGTTGGCACTTGTCTATCTAGAAAACTTGGCACAAAATACCTGAGATGTGAATTTAGAGATGAGAAGCAGTTGTGTGCCAGCTTTCCACGTGGGCGTCCTTCCTCTGCCTGCTGAGGTAGGTTCATGTRAACTGGACAAAGTGCAGCAGGGGAACATCAGCCCGGAATAGCTCTTAGAAAAATAATGAATCCACAATCCAGCAATAGCTCATTTTTACCCAGTTAAGAAAAACCTTTTATTTTTCACCTTTGCTTTCCATAACCTGGGGGAACAATTAATCCATTCCTATATGTCTTCAGAGTTGGACAGTCCACAAAGTCCACAGGCTATTCTATTCCACTACTTTATTTTTAATACCTGAAGATAGGGTTTTTTTCCCTTGTACCTAAACCTGACTTTTTCTGGCTACAGTTTCAGAGTAGTATGTCTTTCCCTAACCCCCCACAGAGAACAGACTGTTCCCTTCATATTACGACGTATTTGAAGACTTACAAAACTCCCCCTTCAAACTTCTCTAGACCAAACAACGTCAATACTTTCAACTTTTCTTCACAGGCATGTTTTTCAGACCTCTGATCATTTTTGTTGCTCTCATTTGTGCACTGTCCATTTTTTCTATATCTTCACTGTAGCTAGGTGCCCGAAGCTGGACACAGCTGAGGCTAACTTTGAGCCGAAAGATTATTTCATGCTTTATAGAGTATTCTTCTGTTTAAATCCCAGGATAATGTTTACTTTAGCTCAAACCCCATTCTCCAGGACAGCTCCTTAATCAGTTGTTCCCAATCTGTAGCAGTGTGCAATTTGTTGTCCTACACGTATGAAGCATCCTGCAGCTGCCCCTTCTCAATGTCATCTTCTGCTTTGGGGGATTACGTTTTCAAGATCATTTTGAATTTTGACCCTGACCTCCACCGTACTTCCACATTCAAACTTAACATATTCTGTATTTTATAATCCAGGTCCTTGATAGAGATGATGACTAGACCAATGGCATACTCCTGCTGAACTTCACTTCTCTCTTACGGATTGTGGCCCTTTCCCATTCCAGCCTCTTTCATTTAAAACTCTTTGAAATAGGGACTTTTACTCCGTAAAATGCTTAAATCTCTGTAAAATGAAACACTGATTTTGCTTGGATCCTGCACGCACAGCTGTATATAAATTATCAAACACACACACACACAGTGACACTTTTAACATAAATGTGCATGTAAAAACAAATTCTACAAGGAGTGACAGCAAAATATTAGTTTTACTCTATTTTTTTTAATGTTTCAGACATTTTAATTCTGATTACTATCCCACAGGATCCCTGTTAGACCCCTGTTGTTACCTGCAAACCCACACTTACGGCATTGGATTTAATTAACTCCTTTTGAAAACTACATTGATTCAGCAAGTCAGAAATGGATTTGCAAATCAATTTATTTCTTTTTTCCCTTTAGAAGGTTAATCAGTCTTGTAACATAAATGTTATTTCAAAATTATGTATCCAAGGAATGGAATTAGAGACACCTGTACCCTACAGAAAGCAGCAGAAAAACAGAGTCAGACATCCAGATCTACTTGCTTTTGGGGCAATAGTTTCCACATTAATGGTTTCCTTTGCACTGACTGAACTATGAGTATCCTGAATTTCAGACTTTCAGTAAGCAACTGTCTGATGGATTGCTGACAAAATGTGCACTGTATTCTCAGGAGAATTCTTAACATCAATACACTGCAGCAACGAGTACTTCACACATGCCATTTTAGCTGCCAAAACAGAAAAGTGTCAATGTTCTTACTGCTAGTAATGGGGGCTGGGAAAGGCAAATGTATTATTTATACAAATGTATACAATAAAGCTGTTTGAAAACACTYCAAATGATTGTGCTTTCAGTTGTTTCTTCAAAAAAATCTGTCATTATAAATATTTTTTTCCATTCTTTAAAAAAGGCTASAGAAAGTTGTTTTTTTTTTCCAAAAGAAATAGAAAACACAATAAAAGTTTTATTCTCAAATCTTCACTTCAAGACTCCATTTACCCCTGTGCTCTACTGGTTTTTCTGCTTTTAACCAGTGGAACAAAATGGTGAAGAGTCATAAGCAACTGGGGGAAATCCCAATTCCACACAAACTTTAGTGCTGTTTTCTGACCTCTACCAGTTAGAAAGTGTAATGATTTGTTGGAAAATTTTTTTTTCCAAGAGTCTGCAGGGCCTTGGGAAAGACTGGAGGGGAGGAAACCCACTGCACAGAGGGACCTGGCAGCAGCAGACCAGCCCCGCTGCCTCCTTACATGAGCTCTTCTCCAATACAACAGACAAGGATTTCCTGGATGGACACACACTTATGCAGCAAAAGCAATGCCCCATGTCAGGTTGAACTACTGTACGTGCCTAAATTAACAAGCCAAGTATCACATCTGTCTTATGACGGCAGGGAAGTGCGTCATGCTTATCTCTGCAGAGTCTGTCCTCGGATCTACAGTGAGCCCACTGGATGCAAAAGGACATGAGATATCACTCACATTGTGCAGTGGCTCTCCTAAAGTGCAGGTGTAACCGACAATACTGGATTTGGGAACCTCACTATAAGACCTCAATATTTACATCTGAGATCCCAGGATATAAGAATATAGCAGCAAGATGTATTATGGGATATTTAGCCTTTTTTTGATACGAGAGTGCAGATTCGATAGACCAATACTCAGTGCATGGGCTAGTGCTCTCATCTGATATAATAAACACTTTTCTCCTCAGGCACAAAGAAACACAGGTTGCGTAGGTGTCAGTATTCAAGTTACAGACTGAAGAGCAGACAAGAAAATATTTGGCCCGCCGAATTTACGCCCACTGTTTTCACAGTAGTACTGACTGGTAGAAGTTAAAGCAATGGCAGTGGCTGCTCTGAGACCATCATTAAAGCCTGGAAAAAATCAAAGTACAATTGTTGTAGCAGAGATCTGGCTGCTCCAGAAAAGAAAAAAAAAGGAGCTCTAATTATGCATATCCTTTTAATGAAACAAACCCTAATTCATTTCTTCCCCACTTTAATCTTCCTCTAGCTTAGTCAGCCRCCTGCCCACACACAGCTCCGGCTTCCTCTCCCATCACGATGATGTCAGAAAGATGGATTTTCTTCCGGGAGCCAAATATTCCAGCAGATTAGACAACCTCATCTTCGGAAAAGCAGCGGAGACACTGGCTAGACACAACACACTGAGCCAGTCCTGCAAAGGGCTGAGGCAAAAGCATGAGGAAGGTAAAGTACGATCCAGCCTTTTGCTCTAGCTGCAGCAGCGAGGATAGATAATATGAAACATGGTCATGGCTACTTCATCATAAACGACAAAATGGACACTGCAAACGGACACCTTAACACATGGCAAAGCAAAACACAATATCTCACACTAAGGGTCTATTGATCATTTCTCCCAGCAGGCAAAAGCTTGGTGTAAATCTCTGGGTTTCTTCTCCAGGAGATGGAGAGTGAGAAATGGGAACAAGGCCGTGCTAGCAAGCTAATAACTCCCTCCTTTGCACAAACACATACAGCCAGATATCACTAAAGACAGTTTGAACACAGGCAAAGCTGCCAGACCAGCACTGTGATATTCCTGTCTCAGGACCAGCTTGAGACATAAGCAAGACAGGCCATTGCTCAGGGCTGCAAGAAAGGCYGTGCTGCCAGTTTTGCCTGCATGAGAAAAGGGGTGACTTGGGTCTGACTGGTGATGCCCCATCTCCCACTGCTTGTCAGAGCAGCAGCGAGCCAGCACCCGCTTCTCCTGGCAGGGGTAGCAAAATGCATTTTTGGAGACATTTCTGCGGAGCCTTGAGTACCACCTCACAGGTCTGCAGCAGAAGTGTGGGCATATCTGAAGTCTCTCCGAACATGACGAGCAAACTGAAATAATGAAAGATTTTGTGTCCACCCAGCTCTCCTTTTAAATGCTTATTCCAGGTATAATAGGCACTTGGTCTCTTTAGTGAACCATAAATGTGATTCAAATCCCAGAGAGTCCTGTGCTGTGTAAAACAGCTATTCCCAGACAGGAAAGAGCAGAGAACTGGGAAGCAGCACCAGTTCGATGAAGCCTTTAATAGAGAAACTACCTGATACTCATTAAAAATTGAGCTTATGGTGATGGGAGAAGACAGAAACGTAGGAAGTTGGATAACCTGAGCAACTACAGTGAGATGGGGAAATGCTGGATGCAGATGTAGTCAGCAGCAGTCAGTGGTCATTCACAACTCTCAGGTGGTGCACACAGTGTGGACACCCCACTACATCTCCTCAGAGGCATCCCCTCACCCCACCCCTCCTCCTTCTCCTCCATCCCCGGCTACACACAGACAAGAAGTCCCTAAATGTGTGCTTAGTAGACAGCAGAGATCCGTAAAGCTCTCCTGCACTCCCATGGGAGGGCATTCCCAGACATCACTGGGAGGTGCAGCGCAGTGAGGAACTCCATCATCAGTCACCCTCCAGAGCTGCTGGTCTGGCAGCCCTCCCCACCCAAGGGGCAAAGGCAAAGACCAGCCTGGCTTCTCCTAGCATGCAGCAGGAATACCTTGTCTCCTCGTGTTCCCTTTTCTCCTCTTTCTCCTTGTAGACCCTAAAAAGAAAAAGAAAAAGAGATTATAAAGCTCAATCCAAGTAGAGGCATAGTTACCTTCTCTAATTATTCAGCAAAACACCGTGCATATCTGCACAACCTATTCAAGTGAACCTCAAGGACATTTTCTGCATTGCCAGTCCTCAAAGTTGGCCACAAGCATGGTCTAAGCAGACTCACAGAGCAGGGATGACCTGTGGGCCCAAGAACGTCTGTAATATTATATTGCCCGCAGACACATGACCCTCCTGCCAAGAGCAATGTGGAGGGACAGGGAACCCACCACAGCTGCAGATGTTCTGGAAAACAACCAATGCTCTGCATTTTTTGTGTTGCTCATAAACAATGAGGACTTAGGTAGAAGACAACACTGATGGAAAAACCTATTGCACAAACAAGCAAGAATGCCCATTCCTGGTGGTTTTGGATGCAGTAGCTAGGCAGACAGCAGGTACCTCTGAGAACTGGCAAATGCTAGATAATCCCTGTCCTGGAGGCCCAAGCACATTTTTGCACTGTGAATCCAATACCAGTGTTCATCTGGACTGCATTATTCATCTCCTCCCAGGTACACCAGAACCATTTGCTGGGGCTTAGTTTGATGAAAGACAGAGATGCTAATACAGGCGATCAACTCAACAGGCAGGAACAGATTTCACCTTCCCTTCTCACGGGAAGCACCTTGTATTTTACCTTTATTGTAGCAACTGAGCAACCAACTAATGACTACAGGCAGACAAATATGCTCAGTCAGTAGTGACCTCTCTAAAACTGCCAAAGCTTAAAATGCTTCTTATTCTAATAATACATTTGTATTTAAACTTCAATGTACTTCACACTATAGTGGAGGCCTACCTCCAAGCTAATGAGAGCTACATGTCTGGGTTTATTTGGCCCGTAGGATGATTTAGATAATTAAGATTTTCAGATTTCAGGCCATGGTTGACTGTGAGCAAACTCTGTACAGCCCTGTCCATCTCTAACAACCCAAACTGAGCCTGCACAGCTTCCCACGCTGCAAAGAAATAACCCTACTATTTCCAAAAAGCAAATGCCAGGAGGTTTAAAAATATGACTCCTTTAATGCACTAATAACTATGGGGCTCTCATGTAGACTGAGTAGATAATTATCGCCTTGCTCCTCCTCAGCAGCCCAAGCCAAATGTCAATCTTGTGATAGAAATGGATAGGACGTGTGTACCACATGAGTTCTTTGCTTCTCACACAAAAAGGTGACTCAAGGAGCAGGAAGGAAGTGTCCTCATAGCTTTGTCCGTTTATCTCATTAATATTGCAAGAGTCTATCACATGGGCAGGTAATGCCACCTCCATATTCATTTCAGCATCTTCAAACCTAATACAATTCAGCCTTAGACAGGGAAACAGCATGCACCTGGGCAAGGACAAAAGTGCTCAAGCTCTTTTGAACACATTGGACCCCTTTGTAGTGAGTTGTAAAGCAAGTCCTCGGCCAGCACAGGGAAATCTTTCAGCGCATGAGGACGTCTGGTATGCCACTAAAGCGCACTGATGTACAGTCGGGTCATTAAACCTCAGAAAATCCAATCAGCCTTTACAACACCAGCTTAAAGGCTGCCTCCATAATTACCAAGGTGAGACCACAAGACAGAGATGACAACTTGATAAAATCTGATTTATTTTAGTCTTGCTGTCTGTTCATTCAAGGCAGGTTTGTCCCTTGAGCCCAAAGGCTATTCCCTGACAGTTTTGAAAATATGATTGGAAACTTACTGAGAGGTGGTATTTATTCTTGGTGTTATGATGACGTTTTCGAGCACCATATAAATGGTGCATCAACACAGACCAAAGCAACTGCATTACAGTGGGAGCATCACAAAATCACCAGCTGTTATCTCAGTAATCAAGTAATTTCTACTGACATCTCTCTACTGGCCACAGGTCTGTTCTCATTTAAAGAAGTCAAAATAAACTCAATGAAGTCAAGAAAATGTCACTCTTTGGACATAGTATAGGTAAGTGGTCAGACATACCCTATACTGCTTAACAAAAAAAAAAAAAAAAAAGATAGGTGGGCAGAACACAGTGAAAAAGTGGAGAAAGTTTCTAGAGTGTCAAAAATTTAGTAAGAGCCATGACTTACCGGTGCTCCTACGTAGCCTTTAATTCCTGGAGGACCCTGTTTTCCCTCAGATCCCTGGCAAGGAATTGAGATACAGTAAAACATCAGAAACAGTTTCACATAAAAGACCAAGAATAAAATCAGTTATTCAGAACTGTAGCTTGCACTCCTGGGCTCACAGGGAGCTGTTGAGGCTTCTCAACTGTCTCAGTGCTAATACACAGAGCAGAGTCTGACTTTCCAGCTTCTTACCCAAAGTGACACCCCAATGCTTTCTTCTGTCCCCAGTGCTCAGACATAGCAAGTTTTATCCTTCTCTTTTCAGTCTTGCCCTACAAAGGCAAACTGTCCCATGCAAGTTCCTCTACAGGTTATTTCAGAAGTTTTGGCAACGTCAGTCGTTGCCTGCCCATTGTGTGCAGGGTGATTGAGCTCTGTCTTGACTCCTGAACACAGCGTTGGTGGAACACAGCACAGGTGTACATTGCTGCAAATGCTGCAGCAAAGGCTATATCCCAGCATAAATGAACCACAGACTTCAAAATGTTATATATTTTGAAGAGTAAATGAAAAGAAACAGATCAGAACTATACTCTCCAATGTTTATTTTCAGCGTAGGTGGGAGAAATTGTGAGAGACTGAAAGAGTTAAGAGACTGAAAGAGTTAATGTATGTCTCAAACATCGTGGCGCAGTGGGCTCTGCATAGCAACGATGGACCAGGGGCAGGAGGACGTGGGGGGCGTGCCAGAGGGTGCGAAGTCCARTGTTAATGTACTACATATGGCCAAAGGTCATACAGAGCTTATTTTGAGGAGGGGGCTCACCACCACCCGAAAGACCCTTTGCGACCACCCCCACAATGGCGCATGCACAGAGGAGCGGGAGTTACAGAAGTCCTCAAGGGGCGTGACTGGCGTGACCTAAAGGCGGGATCCAGGCWATACAAGGACACACCGCCAAGAAACGGGCGCATGCCCGCCACCGGAGGATTGCCACGTGCGTCGTCATCGYGGGATCCAAAGGTGGTGATGTCCATCTCCTCTCTCTCTCTCTCTCCTTTTTCCTTTTCCTCTCTTTCTTCTTTTCTTCTCCTAAATGTGTCAGTAGAACTCACGTTGCCTGCCCTTATGGGTTGCTTATTGTCGTGCAAACCAAGTTTGGGTTGGTTATTGTTACGTTTTCCAAGTTCAGATTGCTTCTACCTTAAACAAAACGTTTAACCGATCGTTTGGTGTCATTTCACCTTAATTTAGCCCAAGAGAATTTCGAAACCTCTACGACCCCCCCACCGGTTTGCCCGGTCCGGGTCGTAACAGAAATGCAAGAGGATCAGGTACATTTCAGCAGTCCCTCAGCTGGCTGCACACTGACTCTCTCCCTGGAGAAGGTAAACTGAAATGGAGAGCGCTCTCACTGTGTGCTTTTATGTGCCCTACAATGCCCGCAAATGGTCTGGATCCTCAGCTGAACAGGCTCAGCCCTCAGAGCCATCCTATGGAGAAAGCCTGGGCCTGAGAAGTTGACCATGAGAACTGGTTTGGCATCTTTTATCACCTATTTGACTGATTATTTTGTTACTTATCTCGCTTCCCTTTCCCTGCCCCCCCTCTCATCTGCTTAACTCCTGTATTGGGTGGCTGTAGTGGATAAGGCTTCAAAACAGATCAAGATTTTATTTTTAAATCATTTCTACATTTCATATTAATAGATGTTTCTTGTTTAAAAAAATATTAAAAAGACAAGATGTGTTTGCAGCGAATTATTAGCAGAACTGAAGCTTATTGTCCCAATGCAAGTGCCCAGGAGGCTGATCATGTCACACCGCTGTTTACACTTGCCTTAGCCCAAATGACAATCTCATTTGGAGCAGTCGTTAAGCACAGACCTGGCAGGCTGGCTGGACTGTACTTGGCTAGTGTTTCACCACCGCTTTAAGGAGTGCATTGCCAAAACTGTCCCCTCCCTCTGCCAGAGAGGACTTGACTTGTTAAAGCAGATGAAGCCATGCCCTGAAGCTTGTGAGCAGTTCATCAGCCCAGCTGTAAAGTGGTCAAACCCATGTTAAGTACGAAAGTGAACCACATAGCAAACTTGGGAGGGAGATTCACAAGCAGGTTAACAAGAGCTGGGCTTAGGCACAAGCAAAGGTGGCTCTGGGACCTCTACAACATCAGGCACCTGAGGACCTCTGCAAGGTCAGGAAGCAGTGCAAGTCCTCTAATGTCCTCTGCCTTCAGCCTGCAGAAAAATACGGCTATCAAAGTCTAGGCAACACCCATACAGAAATAGAGGCCTGCTCCAAGTTGTCCCAATTATCAAAGTCCAACTCAGTACCGTTACATAAAACATGGTTATAACACTCAGTAAAAGTTATAGATAGAGGAACTGGGTTTGTCTGGATGAGAAGACTTGCTGATCCCGCTCAAGGCCTGTGCTGAGATCATGTCTGGTAAACCAGAGAAGTGTGAGACCTTCGACAGCTGAAGCAAACAAGGAGGAGGAAATTTGTCAAAATGAAACTCTTACCTAATACTTTATATTTCAAAGGCTTGATTTTTTTTTTCCCCTCTCCCTCTGTTTTTTCTATCAAGTGCAGATAACTGTCAGTTCAGATGGGAATGCTATAGCTACGTCGGTGCCATAGCAATGACAGCCACAAAAAATCTCTTTATCCTTTTATTAAAGATACAGAAAAAAAAAAGAAGGAAAAGGTTGAATATTTGCTGCAGGATTTTACAGGCTAAAGGGCCTGGTCTCAAAAATTCAAGCTTTGTTTCACTGCTATAATATACAGCGAGGGACCTGTGCTATAGCCTTTTTTCTCTGGAACCACTTACTCCCTATAAATTAATCTGCCAGGTCCCACATATTTATGTGGGAGCCTTCTCCACTGACCAGTGGATATTTCTTGCCATCTCAGACCACCGTGGCATCTTCTATAACCATAAGTTCCAACACTGACTAGCACAACACTGACTTTGAGAGCTGCTCTTTGCTTCCACCAGCTAGTAGCCAGCAAGATCATACATCCTTCTTGGTGAGCAATGAAGTTTACCCACCAAGTTTGATGAAAAAGGAAAAAAAAACAAACACCAAAAGCGCCCACATCTTATGATGAAGACACTGAGCTAGGAACAATCTCCCCTTGGAGACTTCACTGACCAGCAAAAGCAGTAAAACCGGAGATGACATACCGAGGCCACTCCATTCCATTCCATACATGTACCCTAATGGGCTCATCATCCATTACGGTACCTCTGTGGATTGAAGTCCCGTTACCAGAAGTCTGCAGGACCCTTATCTGTGCTACTGGAAGCTTCACACAATTAATAAGGTCTGTAAAAGTTCTTTAAAAGAAAGAAAGTGCTGGCAATTCCCACTGAGGCAAAAGACTGGAAATCCCTCAGCCAAGCAGATAAGCAGGGGGCTGAATTTCCTGGGGTGCACGTACAGCTGCTGAGCGTGCGCTGCACTTGCCTGGCTCAATGCAAATGAAGATGGATTGAGCTGGGAAGGACTGCATCCCAACCGACCAGAGAAAGTGTAAGGCAGCTCTCCTTGGAGCCTGGGGTAGAGCCCAGAGCCACTGTATTGGTGCTGACGATTTTAAATAAAAATAAGTGATCTGGCAAAAAACAATCATTACAACAGTAACTGGTGAGGTGACCTTCCTGATTGCCAGCTCCGCCCATCTCTACACACCCCGTTCCACACCGGCAAGGTGGTTGGGCTTTACACCGAGGAGTAAAGGAGTGTGGATTCATGTTTTAGATTTTAAAGCCCTGTCAGAAAAGTCAGGATTGTTTCTTAAAATAGCTCAGACCAGAATCCAGCTCAAGGACACTGCATATAGCCAGCACATCCGTTGAAGTAAATAAAAGTCACTGTGAAAGCACACGATCGTTTTATATTTAGCCACTGTAGCTGAGAGGCTGGAGTTAGCCAGGCTCACCTCTTCCCTGGGAGCACCCAGCACTGCCTAGTCAGACGTCTTTAGGTCCAGCCCCACCAGCACCTATCCTGCCCAGCTCATAGTGCTGAACTTCTATYCAGCATTGCCTCATTACTTGGCTGAACTATATGTGCCTGATGATCCTGGTGGGAAACAGGGAGCATTTTCCAGGATCAAGCCCTTCTGGAGGTAGATGTAGATGCCTCAGTTTAGCTTAGTTTGTAAAAGCTTTGCAAAGCAAGGGTGAGGAACTTCATACTGCGAGGGGCATCGCATAGTCTACTGGTTTGTAATTCCACTATGGGAAACATGCAGGACAGAGAGAAAATAYGTATTTATTTATACGATAGGAGAGATGCCACTGACAGGCTTTTGTGGATGATGAAGCCAGTTCATTTCATCCACTCCCAAATCCCACTGAAGGACAAAACAATATCCGGAGTGCCTCCACTCAGCCCAGCCCTGCTTTGCAGCTGTCATTTATCCCCTGCTGAACATGCTGCCATGCAGCTTCCACAATCAACCCCTTTGTGTTGCTGAAGGCAACATGGCTCCCACAGAGAACTGTGGGATGGCTGCCAAGTATTTCCGCTAATCCACAAACACACCATTAGTTCTGATATCCTCCTGATGAGACTTTAGGAAATGATGAACATTTCCCTCTATAAAAAAAAACACATTTTGGAGAAGGCGCCTCTCCATAGCTGAGGAACCCAGAAGGACCTATATAAATGAACTGCTTTATAGAGTCCTCTCAGATAGAGCCAAGTGACAATCAGGACTACATCTGGAAAGGTGTTCAGGTACTTAACTCCTATTTGAGGACAAAGGCATCAGTGAACTTAGTGGGAGGTTTAGATGACCAGATACAGCTCTTCCAGAAAGATGTGATGCTCAAAGACCTTTGCTTGTACAGGAGCAGAACTGGGTGAAGTCAATTTGGGCAATCAATCTGTTGTCCTTGCAGCACCTTTCATAGGCAGAGCTGAACTTGCCGTGCATGATGCCCCTGAAAACACACTTGTCAATCTAGTGCACCATCTTCTTTTTGTGTTATAACAACAAGACTGAAACTAGCTGATGGGTAGTTATCCCCTCAGTAACTAGGGAACAAGGCAAGGAGAGCTGAGGGTAAAGAATTGCTCATGAGAAGGGCTTCAAAATTCAGTCACATTTCTGACGCTCAGCTAAGTCTCACCAGATCCCCATCCAGAAGCACCTTGTTTGAAGCAAACCCAGTGATAATAAACGTTGTCTCAAGTTCTGTATCACTTTGCCACTGTCTACTGGTGCAAACTGAAGCTCCCAAAATAGGCAGAAACATCCAGGTTAGGATCTCTCCATGATTTTTTTTCCACCAATCATAGACTAAGGATAATAACTCTCACCTGCATCTTTGTGAGAATTGGGAAGGCTTACTGAAGACATGAAGCAAGGCTTACGTTGCCCCAAAACATGTTCTCTTCACCTTCTCCATCTATGTTGTTGATTGAACAAAAGGAATTTCCTCTCTTTACATACCTTGCCTAACTGCTGATAATCTATCAGACTCCTGATGAAAATGAGCATTTTGAGTTTCTTCATTCACCAGTGAGAATATCGAGAGTCATAGACAAAAAGTAATTCAAGCAATCCACATATACAAAAAGTCAGTGAAAAAAAAATACCTGCCCACGTAAAGAAGACATGGAAAGCTTACCTTTGGACCTGCTGGCCCAGGCAGTCCAAATGCTCCTGGCTGTCCTGGTTCACCCTGCAAGTAACAGCAATATTGATGGTAAATGCTAATCTTTTATCTATAAAGGCTAGGATGGCTCAAAACAGTCATTACATACAGAAATGGAAGCTCTATCTAATATATACAGCCCTGAGTACCATTATCCAGAGATCTGAAAGCTTGCAGCGTGCTTTCTTTGCAAAAATGAAAGCAGAAAGAGACAAACCAAAAACTGTAGCATCTATTCATCTGCTCTTCAAACACAACCACCTAAATAGCAAGAATTGAGTTCCCTAGGTTGTGAACAGCTTGCACCAATTACAGTCTACAATCATGGATTCCCTGGAGATAACATAATGCATTTGCTCTTGAATAGTCACTTTGCAGCACAATAAACACTTCCTATAAGAAATTCTGCAAGTCCAAGTACGTCACTGTCCAGTCCCAGACCATGCCATGTGTGATATGATGAAGTTGCATCAGTTCTGGAAGCTATATTGGAAAACTATCACAGTTTTTCTGAAGTGGGACAAGTGTGGCACAAAGCAGACACAGGATGTAAGTAACAGGGAAAAAAGAGCTTTTCTGCTGCGTACCACTACTTTTGTGTATGCCTGACCCTCCAAAGAGTCCTTTCCCAAGTTCCTCCAGCCACCACCAAATGACTGCCACAAAGGGACAGTGAATGAGATGGTAAAGGTCCACCATCGGGATGAAGATAATTCAAAGGGATGGTGATCAAGCAGGGGAAAGGAGGGAAAGCTCTAAAACACACTTATATAAGATTCTGGAAAATGTGTTTGTGGCTTTATGCCTTAACTGTAGTCCTCTTAAAGGCAGTATTTGGTATGCTTCATCCTTTTTTGAGCTAACCCTGCACCTCCTCCTTTGCTCTTAGCTTTTAGCAGTGCATAAGAGGAGTTCAGGTCCGTGCTTCTGTGACCGATACATCTATTTCTCTCACCCCTGTCTGTTGTGCAAGCACAGGATGGTTCCCTGCACCCCCTGCCATCTCCACTAGCCGATGACTCTTTGCCAGATTAAAAACAAATGGCCAAGGTCTGCAGCTGCAGCTGTTAACCAACACAGCCACAGCAGCGGGTCCCAAACCAGAGGCTGCCACGACTGTCCCCTTTCCCATCTTAATTAATGGTAACAGAGCTGCCCCAGGAGCCTCTCAGGTTGGCTAATCCATACAACACCTGCCATCACTGGAAACGTGCGAGGGAGAGTGCTGGGGCTATTAACCTCCTGCCATTTGTTTCTGCCGCTCCTAAAATGGCCATACAAATCCCCAAGACATGTTCCACTCAATACAGATTGATTTCCACTGCCTGCCTTGCACTGAAAGGCAAGGATTACATGGGAGGAACAAAAAGGCTTACGGCTTCTCCTTTTGCTCCATCCTTCCCAGGGGGGCCAGGTGAGCCCAGGGACCCCTGTAACAACAACAGAATTATCATCAGCACAACATTAACACCCGTTGCAAGTGCAAGGACATGAGTAACGCATCAAGACAAGAATAAGGAATGAGGAGAATCATTTGAATGCAAACATTATTTACAGTCTCTGGAGGAGCTGCTGCTGACATTAAGACACTGTGGCCAATTGATGAGCTGTTAATGAGGAAGTAGGCACTCTTGGCCACTTAACTCATTTAAGAATAAATTAATATAAAAGCTCTGCAGCTAATTAGACACGTAACCATTGAGTCATCTTAATATCATCTCCCCTCAGCCTCTCTGTCCACCATTCCATTGTCTCAAAAACCTGCTGTTTTGTCACTAAATACTCTTTTTTTTTTTTTTTTTTTTTTTTACCATGCTTGTACAGCATCCATCCCAAAGCTCTTCTGAGCTCTAGGCAACAGCTATAATGCACATAAGTAATAAGCCTAAACACAAACAGAAAAGAAGTCTTGAAAAACTCAAGCAGCCCTCAGAAACTACCCTGGCCACAGGCAAGCGAGTCTCAGAGCTGTGAATGGTGCAAAGCCATAGAAAACAAAGGAACAGAAAACCAGGCACCACTTTTTAAATATTCCTATGCATCAGGACAAATGGGACTGTTGAGGTTGGCAGCACCACAGCTAACGGCGACTGCAGCAAACACAGAGAAAAGGCAAGTTTTGCTGTATGCAGCTGGCAATTTAAAGAACAAATGGAGAATGGAAAGAGAATAGACAGACAACAGGCAAGCCAATGTACATGGTGAGGAACTGGTTCAGTGTTTTTCCTTCTAGGCACTGCAGCAGTTTCTTTTTAAGTGCATTGTGAAAAAAGGCTCAAATGAGAAACAGACATGGGTACTGCAAACTGCCACTCTGGGCTCTGATTAAACTGAGCTCGTTTGCTGTGTATTACTTGGAGGGGGATCTTGCCTTGCAATCCTGAACATTTGCTATTTTACAAGAGGTGGAAAAAGTTTAAATTCCTAAAATCCCTCCTGTAAATGTTGTTTAAGGCATGTCTGACAAATGTGTCCAAAGTAAATACTAGTCAACAGAGCAAGCTCGGAGCAGGATAATTTTTTTTTTTTTTTAAGATGATGACACAGTAAGCAGCTAAAGGCTATCTCAGTCCAAAATTTATTTATGTTCGGTGCAAGAAAGGACATGATAATCTTTGGCCTTCCATGTCTCATATTGAAGAAACACTGGTGTTTCTGTATGTGGAGGCATTAGCACTGAGCTTCTATTCTGTTTCACTGTTCTACTCTGTTTTGGAGTTTTACAAAGTTTAGACAAAGTTCATGCCCTTGAGATCTCCACACGATTGTCAAATGTGGCTAAGTATCGTCAATAGGTTTAAAGATTTTAAGGTGCACTTTGCTGAAAAGTAGTACAACAGCATAGTCTCCTTTTCTTAGCACCTTGTTAACACAAAACAAGAAAACAGAGAGGTAAAACAAAAGACTTAGAAGAGTGCCTATTTTCATTAGCCTTCCACAATAGCTTAAACCAAACTTTTCACAGTATAACTAATAAAGACTCGGACTTACTTTTTCTCCTTTATCCCCTTTCAGTCCAGGAAAGCCAGGGGGACCTTCTTCACCCTAAAACACCAATGGAAAAGGTACCTCATACCAAATGCCATACCATTCTGTGGTATATTTGTGTATTTTAGACAGCACAGTTGTCATCTGTTGAGAGTTGAGGCCAACTTCCGTGCCTCGTTGTAATGATGCTGTTCTCAAGTCACCTGTAACTTACCCATATTTGAACAGGTCCACTTTCAATTTTCCATTCCAGTGTCTTCCTCTGGCTGATCCCTCCCTCCCCTCCTTTTTGTAAATACCACCCAGAACCAGTCTTTTTCCAAGAACAAGATGAGAGACCTATCCTTGTTAAATAAAAGTATTTGAAGCATAGAAACATTTCACTGAGAAACTCTCTTGTTGCCACATTTCAAAGCACAAGGACTTGAAATTTGGCATGGCCAACTTACTGCCATGCCAAATTTCCAATGGCATGGAAATTTTTGGAAAAACTCAAATGAGGGAATATATTCCCCTTTACCTACTCATGTTAGGCCAAAATGTAACCTTGGAAGCCACTCCATTTAGACCTTATCAATAGGTACTTCGCACAGTCAACAGCTAACTTCACCAAAGATTCAGAGTAGGTTTCAGCCAGAGTTCTGTGAATGGAGCAGGATTATGCCTGCTGTTGTGTGGTACTTGGTCGTGATCCAGCAGCCTGCCTACGTCTGTCCTGCATGTTCATGCTCCGACTGATGGCACCCAGGTTCCAGCATTGCTGGATTTTACAAGAGATGTTGGCATGAGTCCTTTAATGGACTGTTAGCAGTTACCTGAAACAGTGGACATCCATATGTGGGATGTAAAGCCACTAGCACTGCTGGCAAATGTCATGCCACAAAGCAGAGCTAAGCGGCTGAGAGCTTTTTCCCCATCTGCTTTTGTAAAAACCCAATTAACATAGAAGAATACTGTTGAAAGAGCATTAAAGTGGCTAAGCAGTTGATGCATATATTTCTAAGATGCCTGTATATACATAAGGACTACCTACATATGCAGATAAATTAAGGCCAAATTCTGCCACACTCAGTCTTAAATRTGATGTTTTTTCCCTGCATGAGTAGTCTAGCAGACTTAGATGGATGTATTCCTAGGGCAAGGTTCCAGTCAATGTTAGACACAGTGACAAAATCCAGCCTTGCTTATTCATATGCATATTTGGCACTTAAAGGTTAATAAAAGATAGTATCCGGAAAGTATCTGTGCTGTATATGCAAATTAAAGTCATTAGATACTTTTATAATCACATTTCTTGCTAACTGAACCTTCATGGAGCACTCTGTCTAGAATTTGCAATGCAGCTAGTGGTAAAAATCAGATCTGCTGTATTTGAATGGCTCCCTAATGAGATAGATAGAAAACCCATCAAATAAAAAATGTGATTTTTAAGGAAATAATTTGCTCTAAGAGGTCAATATAACTTGAAGGAACCGCAGTTCCATGGCAAAGTGTGCAGCATAGGTAGGAGAACGATTTGTGTCTTTTCTATGCAAAGTAAAGGAATACAGTTAATTAGCTACTTCTTTTGCCTTTTTTTTTTTCCTTTTTTTTCTCCATGATGTAGCAACTCCTTGGCACAGCTGAACAAATTAATCCTAGCAGCAGTCAATAAGTTTGACGCACAGTGCTCATAGAGCCATTCATGTTGGACAGGACCTCGTAAGGTTTCAAGTCCAACCTTCCACTGAAAGCACCATCAACAGTGAATTCAGACCATGTTGTTCAGGGTTTATCCAATTTGGTGTTGAAACCTCCAACGATAAGGTTACTGCTCTTCCCAGAAGCAAATGGTAACTTGCCTCCTAAGCCAATAGCATCGCAGGAAAAGAAAAAGGCTTTTCCTTTTGCATTTTTTTTTTTATTAACTAAAGTAGTGTGATTTTGTCCTTTTGACTCTTAACAGATCTCAAGCAGCTGCCGACAAAGATGTGAAGCCCAGAGCAGATTTGTTGGCCCTCACAGCCAAGAGACTGCATGGACATTTGCAGGAAAGTACTGTAGACTCTCTCCCACTTGGTGACCATACATGCAGAGGCAGTTGATCAACACAAACTGCCACCCACTGACCAGATCCAGAGTCACCAAGCAGGGGAGAGGGGCTTCAGGGTTGCACCGTGCTGAGGAATATGTGATCCAGCAAAGTCCAGCACTGCCATACATCAGACAGCCCAGCACAGAGCTGACCCTTTACTGGAAATAAAGTTAAGAGAGTTTTACCAGCTTGCAGTGGAAATCTTTGAGTATCCAYCAGCTTTACCAGTTACCCCCAAGAAGAAAACTGCACAGAAGCAACCTAGACTCTAGAGACRGGTTTAATGTCTCCTGGCGAACCACCACTGAACCCCTCCAGGCTAAAGAATGGAAAGGGCTCCTACTTCTGCCGCTTTCACTGACTCCCCATTAACCCTGGCTAGCTGCTTTGTATCCCTTACTAAGCAGAAAAATCTGTCAGGCTAAGGGTAAGTTCAGCAGCTGTTTGAACCTCAATAAAAGCACAAGAAGAGATTGTATCTCCTGTGTCAAAACTCTCATGTTCACGAAGTAAACTGCACAACCTACAGGAGTGAGCAGTGGAAGAGAGCAGGAAGCAGAAAAGCGTCGATGCTGCTGGAAAAGCGTCGCTGCTGTGCTTGCATGGTGCCAAAGCAGCTGTGACGGGCAGGGATGGGAAAGCAAGCAAGAGCTTGCACCCTTAACTCACAGCCAGATGCCAAAACCCCCACTGAGGATGCAGCTAACTGGAACGGAGTCCTGTTGCCAGAGCAATGTACTTCACTAAGCAACTTTTTTCTTTTTTCTTTTTTTTTTTAAAACCCAACTTCATGAACTGCATCGCAGAACAATCACCTTTTCTTTTCACTTGTCCACTGGATTTTTTTAATCAGGTAAAATCCCAAGCATTGTGCTCCGCATGCTGCTAAGACCTAGGGAAGTGCTGGTGTACCCAAAAGGCGTCTGTTCCCTCCCTCAACCCTTCCAATTAGGTCAGTTGGGTTAGCAAAAGAGCTCGCCTCTCCCTCCAGCACTTGTGGATTGAGGGGCTCTGCCAGTGCATCTATCCTGGAAACCACTTTCTAAAGCCAGGGAAAGTTGCAATTAGAGAATGACAAAATTGGCCAAAGAAGAAATCACAAGGGGTCTGAAATAACGTTGTTTAAGAGGAGTTCTTGCTGGGGAGGTTACAGCTCCAGCAATTAAACTCAAAAAGAAGACAGCAGATTTTCCTGAGTACTTTCCCCTTTTCAGGCTCATGGGCGTGCTGTCCTTTTCTTATCCACTGGAAAACCAGCCACCTATGTTTAGTTTAATCCTCTGCGCTGCACAGCCAGTGGCCTTTAATCGAACATTTCCACCAAAGTTAGCAAGAGAATAAACACATTCATCAGCTCATCGTTGACAAAATATTTGTCAAAAGAGCCTAGATTTGGCAAGCTGCCATCTGATCTAAACAACCAGAGGACTTTTCTCGCAATATAACTGTGAAGTGCAATCAGTCACATGGAAGCAGATACTGCCGAGCAAGAGAGGGCAGGCAGGTGCTGCAAGCACTGAAGTCATACACGGACACAGACCGTGAGTATACAGAGGTTACGTAGCACACAGGTAGCTACATATTTCTACAAATGCCATTTTTCGCTTTTCAGTAGTTATTCTACGATTATTTACTTGAATTGGAGCAACACCTCATTTGTTCCCTGCTTGGGTCACTCTGCTGGACACTGTATGAATAAGTATTAAATTACAGTCACTACGCTTTAAAACTCAGTTTAAATTGCAAGCAATGTGTAAATATAATAAAGAAATAGCAGAGGCAGAGAGCACAGGCCAGTGAAATAGCTGCCAAGCAGACACGGTCTGCAACTGCACTGGGCTGAAGGATCCAGCCACCACAGTGGGAAAACGGGTAGGCTTTGGCAGCTGGCATCAAGCCCTGGGGAAGAAAAGCTTATGGCATTCCTTGCACCAAGGCCAAATCTGGTTGTGCCACTGAGAGGGATAAAAATAATACTATATACCCACAGGCTGGCTGCGTTCCCAGCTTCAATACAACAAGATTCTGGTGGTGACACATGTAAACCACACCTATCTTTACGCCATGCATTTCTATTGCCACCCATCTACTTTATGGATAGCTGAACTTTGAAGGCTGTCCCTTTCTGGAGAAACATCTGGACCAGAATAGGAAGGTAACAAGGACCAGGCCCTCCAGGGAACTGGGAAGAAGCAGCGAGGGCAGAAGAGACTATTGTTAAGGAGGGCAACAGAGTATAGTTTCTAAGACAGCTTCCCTTAGGCTTAGCCTACACTTTCTGGAGTAGTTTTATGCTGTAGGAGGGGTGACCTATTGCTTCCTTGGTCAATAATTTTGTGGACAAAAACTTGAATGTGTAGGTAGTTGTACCTGTGAGGAAGTGCATTAACAAATATGGCAGCTTGGTTTAGGAAGTTCCTAAAATAGTGAATACTGCAAGCTCTGAGGATGTAGCGCTAGACAAATCACTCTGAAAACTCCATCTTTCATTCCTCAAAGAATTGATATAAATACTGCAAGCAAATTAGGAAGGTTTTCTGAGCCATACTAAACGAAAAAGTTTAGGCAGATTTCAGGAAGAAGGACAGAATTTTGACTTTGCTTGTATTTACTTTTTAATGGAAGTGTTCAGAGCCACAATAGATACAGAGCAAGGCCTAAGCACTACTTCTGTCCTTCCTGGGGGATCTCAAAGCAGGGCTTATATAGGCACATGGTTTGTCCAGACCCAATGGACAAAAGGAAATGCCACATCATGAGGAAATTCAGAGCATCTCAGCTGCTGCAGACAGAGTACTAGGGTGACGAAGAATAAAGACACCCCTTGGCTTCAAGCATATCATCCATTAAAAATACAGAGGTGAGCTGGGGAAGTATAGACACACCCAGGTAGGTTCCTTTATTAGCTTGTGTACATGAGCAGAGCTACCCGATTTCTACATCTGAGCAAGGATGTCTTCCTGGTACACCAGCGTCACATGGATTTACCAGATCAAGCCAGCTCTAGGTTAGTGATCCCGCCATGGTCATGAAGGTTCTTTTTTTTTTTAAACTTTCCATTACACGCTCACCATATGCACATATAGCTTAATTTGTTGCATATCATCCAACAATTCACCTCACTTGCGTTACATTGAGCCTCACTACCCCACAGAATCGCCTGAACATTATGTACATGGTCTATGACCAAATTGTATCTACATCCCATGTAGATCCTCAATGGCTGAATGGAGATAACTATGAAATTAAAAAGCAGATAACCTAATTGCTAGATGATATGTTTCCTCAGATTAGGAACAACTAATACAGGGATTTTGCCATATCCAGCCTCATAGCAGAATTTCAATAAAAAGAGAGAGTGCTAAAATGGAGGAGGAAGGGATCTGCAGGTATATGGAAAGATACAGAGACAGAACAATTCAGTATTACCTGATCCTAGAGAGGCATCAAAAACATACAAAGGAATAATCCCTCAGTGATGTTTTTAAGCAATCTACTCAAGTTTATCTGCTTTCCTTTCCTCCACTTGCAGCTCCTCAAGCAGCTGCCAAGTTTACAAATATTTTTTCCAACTCGAGAACAGCTGTGGCCTATAATCACATATTTTATTTCAAACTCTGGGTTGTGGCCTACGTTAATGGAAATGAGAGCAAACTAAACAAGAAAATAATGGGAAAAAAATCAGTCCAAAACACATGGTTAGATTCTCATTTGCCTGTCAAATTCAAGTAAATCACTGGACTCTTCCTTCAGCCCACAGAGCAGATGACAGAAGATAGATCATTCTAAGGTCAATTCTATACATTTTCTTTATTTTCTCTTCCAAACTGGTCTACATCTAACACAAAAGTACCACTTTTCTAATCTTAAAATGAAATAAAAAATTCTAACCCTGTCACAAATGTCAATAAAGGTGTCATTGGGAGACCTTCAAAAATCTGCCAAGCAGAACCCCATGAATCACACACTCAGCATATTGACAGCTGCGCAAACTGGGAGATCTACATCCAAGGTAGGAGACAAAATAGCAAGAGCTGAAGAGATACAGAACAAAATGGGCAAGATGACATGGAAACAGAAGCAAAATTGAACTGTGCAGTGTTACCACTTCACCATTAACACACCCCTCTCTCCTTTGTTAATTAACTTCACAGCATCCCTGTGAAATGAGAAGGAAGTTATAGCAACTGTAATATTGCTTTCATCTCACGAGGGTGACGAGTCAGAGGTACAACTGAGCACAAGACATATGGAGGGTCACAGAGTCTGGGACAAAGATAGAAACTCACTCCAGGTTTCCTGTGTCCTTGGTCAGTGCCCTAACCATAAGTTTATTCTTTCTCTCTCCTGGCTCTTTGGCCTGCATTTAACTTGGCAACCTGATGTTCACAAAGAATAAACTAGAAGAACATGGGTAAGTGGCCTACTGCTGATCCATGGTTACACACTAAACTGTTTTCACTGTTTGATGAGAAATGTGAAGAAGGAAGACAGAAGAGATGTCGCAAGTTGAGCGTGGTCTTCAGGTTCAAATGCCTGAGAACACTTCCAAGAGACTGCATGGTTTGGAAGGATGCAATATCTTTCTTTTCTAGTTTTTTCCATTCAGGAGCTACCAACTTGAGGAGGCTGAAATGAAAGATTTCACAACTTTGTCTCCAGCAGCCATACACAATAAATATTTTCTTGAAAAATATTGTAAATTTTGGGTTTGTCTTTTTTTAGAGTGGCAAGGCAAAGACAAAGGTCTCATTAAAAGCCAGGGATGATCTGCAGATCAACTGAGAGGCGGAGCTGCAGTGGATATATGTCACCCAGCTCCATTTTCAAAAGCTGCTGACCAGACAGGCAGCAAAAATGACTGCCATTCTCCAACACACAGATGCAGGATTCCATTAGTTTAAGGAAGCTAAAACCCTATTAATATCTTGGCAAATTTGACACCAAAACTGGCATTATCTTCTGCTTCACAAGGAATAAGACATTCATCTCAACTTGGAGTTCACTTTAGTTCATTCTAAGAAATGAAGAAAATTTTCTCTTCTGGGTCTCTGTATTATATTCTGATTCAATAAACAGAAAGGTCATGTGGACATGATACACAGAGGTCAGTAGAAGTCGTAGGTTTGGCTAGTCTATCAGGAAACTCAGCCCAGTATGCAGACAGCTGGTTAAATGATAGTTACAGGCATTTTTTGTACTGCAAATATATCAAAGATTTTATTTAATGCATTGCGCACAAGTCAATTGTCCCCAAAAATACTTTCCAGGAGAAATTCAGGAGACCTTGTCTTTCAAGGGTCTCTGAACCCTTGAACCTTATCATGAACACCATGGACCCTACCATGAGACCAGAAGGGTCCTTCTGACCCTTCATCATATGATCCTAGTCATTGTTCTTCTGGGCAAAGCAGGTGCATCATTTTTCAGAGATACCAACAGATATCTTTCTCTGAAGAAACCTGATACTCCGCCTTTGCGTCAAAATAGATAAAACAGCAGCTGTGTAGCAGTTAATTTGACACATGGTCACCCATAAACTTGGCACTGCAGGAGAGAAGATGCATCAGAGCTTACTGATGTGGTAAACAGCTATACCCTAATCAAGGCCACTGTAGAGTTCAGAATAGCCTAGAAATGTCCTACAGACTTCAAAGCTGTCATTGGTGCCCAAGATCCTTCATATTAGCTGCATCCTCACCACAACACTTCTTCACTCACTGCATAAGTATTTGCTGAAAGACTGGCATGGTCAGACACCTTTGACAACTATTGAACTGCTGGTTGGTTCATCTATAATCAAGACTGCCCCAAGTGGAGTACTTACATGAAGAAAGCATCTACCTCTGCCACAGAGAGAGCACAGGAGAGTACAAGGGGGAGCTGTTGTGTTTGAAATACTTATGTTCAACAGCTAGAAGAGTTGCTCAATCAATTGCTGAAATGTTCAAATGAAGAAACAGTCAAATGGTTTGCAGACCTATTTATGATTGAACATACTGAATATGAGGTAGAAGATAACTGGAATCAGTTGGTACCACAACCCCACTACACACAGGAATAACGTGAGAAATAAACTGGACTACAGTGGGTTGGATTCCCAGAAGCAGGACCAGTAGTTCCTGAAATTCCAGTTTTTCTTGTTTGCATGGTCAGGAAAAGAGGGTCCTCAATTAAAGATATATTTGTCAGACACTTTGAAATGTGAAAAACATAACAGCTCTGCTCTGAAAACCTCCTTGTCTCGAAGTACAAGCTGATGCTCCTTGCTGGCATCTGCCACTGCTCAGGACCAGACAAACAGCTTGCAAAGTGCTACAGGGGAAGTGTTCATTGAAGTAGAAAAATAACCCAGTCATGTATCATGACATTGATTAATTTATGTCCTTACATCTATAAATAGCACACAGAAAATAGTTCTGGTCTTGTGGATGATGTGCCACGTACTGGTTGATATTTTGCCTTGCAAGAAAAATCTATTAATTCCTTTTGCTCTGCTTCTGGGAAGTTCCTGATACTTCAGATCTCCACACACCCCTCAAAAATTTCAGTAGCTCTGAGAAGAGCACATTAGGACACAGGAGTACTGTGTCAGAGCACTCCAAACTCCAGTGCCGATCTGCTCTTAAACATCTGCTGCTACTGATATTCCACATTCACCCCTTAGAGTTTATTCTGGTGCCTCACTGAAATACGTAGAAAGCTTTTCCTCAAGACTAACCACATCATCTAGTCCATGATTTCTCCCCTCCTTGCAGAGCCGATTCCTTTCAATCTCTCCCTGCTGGTTAAATTTGCAAAATCACTGATCATTCTTCTCATTGCTCTCTGCAATGAGCAACACCTCTCCACATCTCTCTTTAAATGTCATGCCCGAACCGGAGACAGCATCCTGCCTTAAGTCTTATCACCCCCTACTTAAAACTTGCAGTGATATGCCTCTGTTGACTGCCAAACATACCTGAGGCTGGTCAGTCAAGTCTTTGCCAAAATTATAAATCGTTTTGGTCCAACCAGACATATTTGTTTATAAAGTGATGCTGCTCCCTAGGTCTCTTTAATCTCAGAGTGCATTACAAAGGTCACGATAGTTCTTCCCATTTTACTTGAACACAAGAATGGGAAAAGCTAAGGCCAAGATCCCCTAGGAGCCAATGATATAGAGCCAGAAATACAAACTGAGTCTCCAGAGACCCAAACCCACTCAAAACACCAAATGCATCAGGTTCTCTTGAAAAAACAACCACGAATGGTCCACGCACTGTTTCACCAGTGCAAATAAGCATTTGCCATGAAAAAACCCACATTTTCCTCATCTGGTTCTTGCTACTACATGCCTGTTCATTACTCAGCAGGGTCTGAGACACGAATCAACATCTTTCTGTCAAAGCCAGAGACAACAGGCCTTGTGGACTTTGGGAGACATAAAATCTCTAGGTAGTGCTTAAGGAAAAGGGTAAGTGACCCAAAAGGGGAAATTAAAGATGCCCAAGGTTGTACTTGGGCAAGAACAGCATGAAACACGGTGCTGCCATGGTCTCACCTGCCCCCACCTGCACCTTCAGAGAGCCCATGAACAAGGCACCTGCATCTTCTCAGCCATGAACAAGGAAACTCAGCCCGGCAACAGCTTTGATCAGCGGAAAGGGGAAAATCTGGCTGCTTAACTAGATAGATGTGAAAACATGTAGCAGGGAGAGGGGCAGGGAACACTTAAAATGACTTTGATGGACCAGTGAGAGCAACTTGCTTCATGTAACGCTTCAGCTCTCTGTGATTCACTAGGCTATGAGATCCACTTCAGAGTGCATGCTCCAGAGTGCTAGGAAAGCTTTTATATTTTCCACCTAACAGGCAGCTAATCCATACCTATCCACTGCAATATCACTCTCAGGAGCATCCTGCATTTGAACAACAGTTACCAATGACAGAATCAAGGCAGTCTGTTTTTCCCCCCCCAGCTCTTCTATCAGAAGCAGCACAAAGTTGGCAAATCTTTCTCACATGCTTCCTTTGCACACTGCCAGTGGATCTTGGCAGAGAAATCCTCTAAAGAAACAAGCGCTGGAGACTTTGAAAACTTCTGGTTGCCAGTAGATGTCATTATATACCAGCAATGTACCTGCCAGCCAGGGGCCAATGCTAAAAAGAAAGAATGTTTTCTAAGTTTATGTAAGGAAAAAAACCAAAGTTACTAGTATTCCTGCACTGCTGAGAATTAAGCCGTCACAATGCACAATTAGTATGTGATCTGGCTTCGAGTTGTTTATTACAATCTGCAGCTGTTATTCTGGGTCACAGAAAACCACAGAATTTATCTAAAACCCTCTAATTATTGTTAAGAAAAAGAACTGCATCAAACCAGGGTTATTTAGCTGTGCAGAATGTACTTTAACTACAGTTAAGAGGACTCAAAAATACTCAACATGCAGACTGAAATTGCCCGCATACACAAGAGGATTCAGAACATACTCGGAGTAGTCAGGCAGGTACTAACATTAATACACCTCACCTTTTAATCAGAAGATTCAGAAAAGAAATCACAGATACGAATGACTCCAGTGAGCTGCATGACAGCCTTATAAAGTAGATAAACATCTGTATAGTAACACCTTAAGTGCTGGACTAAGAGGTTAAGTGCTGAGTGACCTTAACCAGATGAAGTCAGTAGCTAAGAATGGTTCCCGAGAGAGATGATTCCCAGCACAAAAAATAATAAGAAAAAAACCTGCAGATATTGCACTTTCACTTTTCATTACCAGGTCAGTTTGAGCTATGCTCACATTATTTTTTCATTCTGCAATAAGGTAAGATCTGAGTGGTAAGAACCAAACCCCGAGGAGGCAATGTTTCCACAGCCACTGTTTCCAAGGAACACCAATTACTGGGCAGTTGGGGTTTTGGTTTTTTTTAAAATGTCAAACTCAATAGTATCTCTTAACTTGGAGATGTTTTCCCATCTTGTTACTGTCAAGATGTGCTCACTGAAAGAGCACTGCCCGCCGACCTGGACGCTGATGTGCAAAGGCTCCTGCTGCCTGCTGCTTCCTTAGGCTCTTGGAGTCACCCTTCAGCTCACCAGTCCTGGGTAAACTGGGTGGCATTTAAGAGTTTTGGGACTTGGTGACAATATCTGAACACCACAGCAGCCCAAACAAGGCCTGTAACCTCACTGGAGCACCTTACCTGCACCGAGCTCAAGGTTTCAGCAGTGAAAAGGACACACGCATCATCTCTTGGAGCGATAATTAGTTTTATTTGGAAGTTGCAGGGATAAGGACTAATTCTTGGTTCGTGCAAGCTCAGGCTCTACATCATCTAAGTGCTCAGAGAGCACATCCTGCTTCTAGAAGTTCAGATGGTTGTTGCCCCTCCTTTGTATTGAAGTTGTTTTTAAGCTCTCACCTTTGGCCCTTGCCTGAACTACACTGGAGCAGCCTGGCAATGCACCCTTCTAATCCTGACCCTGACTTGCAGGATCACTTTCCTGGCTTGGACTTAGACTTGCTTCATCAACCGCTGACCAGTCTGGTGATCTGGACCCTCAACTGAACCTGGCTACCATCACTGACCCATCCTGCTCCCTTGCTGGGGTGCTATGGGATAAGCCCTGGCTGGTGAGGTCCCTGCCCTGCCAGTCATGGTATTGCTCCCAGCTCCATCTCCCTTAGGGCACAGCTGGTCCTTGCCACACCCTGACACTCAGGGACATGACTCTCAAACATTATTATAGCTCTGTGTGTCTAAAATACCACTTCCAGCCTGAGCCTTACCTGCAACCAAGTCACACGCACAGCCCTTCTGGTCCCAAAAATGCATCCCTTAAAAAGACGCAAGCAAAAGCTCTCCTTTGCCATCAACCAGCATGCAGTATCAGACTCCAGCTATGTCTGCGGCACCTTTTGCAGGCAGAACTGCATTCGTTTTCTTGTGCCCCAAGTTACTGGATGCTAGCCAGCCCTGACCCAGAGGCACAGCGCTCGTGCTAATTTGGTAAGCCCTGCTGACAGCACAGCACTGGGGTAAAAAAGTTACATGGCTTTCAGGTCAGACCTTTCTTATATTCAGCTGCCTCGGGGCAAAGACAGAGAGCACAGGGCTCTGTGTGGATAGACTGTATCTAACAGGGTAAATTTCCACAGCTTTTCCAGAAGCCCTAAAAATGGCAATAACTCCAATAGCAATAACTTAGAGGACAAGTGAGGGAAGGGGAAGCAAAGCCTTTGTTTGAAGGATCTAGCAAGCAAGATATACAAAGGTTGGAGGGAAAGAGGTTCTCCAGCTTCATTTTATGGGAACAAAGACTAGCTGCTTTGCCCAAGGTCAGCAAATCTGCTGGAGTCAAGTTTTAAGCCTGGGTCTCCTGCAGCCTAGCCCAGAGCCTGAACTATTTGCCTGCTTTTCTTTTCTATGCTTGGTCTTGCAGTCACTGCATCTCTAATAAGCCAAGCCACTTCAGAGGTTTTATTCTCGTTAGAAACCCTATAATAATCATTCTGCATTTTTATCAGAGCGAGTCATTATCATGAAAAAAAACATTGTTAGGAGAATATAGACTTAATCTACTAAGTTTTTTCTCATATCCATTGCTGCATATGTGATTATTAGCATGAAGGGAAACAGATAAAGCACAAAGGGAAAGATCGGATACTCTTGGAAACACATCAGTGAGGGAAGTCACAGTGTAAACCATAACGAAACCTTCATCCAGAACCTCTGCAGAAGGTGGGTGCTCCTAGTTAGAGTTTTCTCCTCCGACAGATTGGTTTCCTGTGGAAAATCACAGTAGTGATCACTTGACCCCATTGTTCCATGACACCTTTCTTGTGTTTCCTACTCTTCTTCAACAGCTAAAGATTGTTGGCCCAAGCCCTGAGTGGGCTATGGAAACTTCTGTCCCCTTCTGGGCAATAAGGGTGTTAGGAATATTCAAGAGTTGTACAAAAGTCTAAGAATAGCTACCAGCAGTCAGGCCAGAGGTCTAGCTAGCTCCTATGCCATCTGCAGCAGTGGCCTTATGGGAGACTTCTCCAGCCTACTGTCCTGCTATCACCAATTGCAGTTTGCAGAGACTCGCTGACGCCCTGAAGCAGAGATAACATCTTTGTACTGACTAGATGTTTACAGATGTCTCTCTTTAATTAACTCATACACACTTTTTTAAACACACAAAATTTTAACCTCAAGAGCAGACTGCAAAGAGGAGCTCCAATACCTACTGTATGAAAAGCAACTTCATTTTGTTCATTTTAAACTTGCCATCAGCTAGTTTCACTTGCTTCCCCTTAGCTTTTACAACAGAAGAAACAGTGAAAAATAATTTCCTACTGATATCTCCACACCACTCAAAGTTTGACAGATTTTCATCGACTTCAAAGTCATCACTTTTCCAAGCACCTTCCCACCTGCAGAGCCTTCTCACTACCGTTGGCCTTTAGAATGCTAGACGTGTGGCTCAGCATCATTGCATAATATTCTGTACTTTGCAAGACAAGGGCATAAGTTTTTGAAAGCCTCTAAGTTAAACTTTGTATGGAGGCATTAGAAGGGCAGGCTGGCTCACGATGTGGATGGCTGTGCCCCAGGAATGCAGACCTCATACTCTACAGAACCTCCTTTGTCAAACATAATTTCCCTGACTTTGATCAAGAGTTACTGAAACCTCGTCTTGCTTGAATCATCCTCAAAAATGGTCTACAGCTGTTCCTTCTGCCCTCACTCCTCTCCTGCACCTACTCCTCTTGGATCAACAGAGGTTTGAAGATTTGAGTTATAACCCTTGCAGGACCAGGCCACCTGGTCTAGCAAATATCCATTTGAATAACCTACAGAATAAAGCCGAAACATTGCCTTTCATGGTGATTGTCTTATAGAATTGGGTATTTGCCCATGTATAATAATCTGTTCAATAACATAAGTGTGTGCAAAACAAGTGAATGAACACACAGTAAAGGGGCACACATTTACGAGCGAAAATATAACAGACTATATCTAATGCCACAGGGATTAAACACTCCAAGGGCTGAAAGATGACAGTCAACAGTGGAAATCTAAGACCCAATACAGAGCAGTGGCACCTGAATCACACCTAACCAGGAAATCCACTTGAGAGCAGTTTACATGAGCGCCTGTAGATGCATTATGTTATTTCCTTTTTTTGTATCTATGCACAATTACTTGGTCTGCACATGCATGTTTCTGCACATAAAAAGCATCCTCTACCAGCTGAGATATTTAGGCCTGGCAGAACACGCTGGGCTGCTGCTTGAGCCATCACAGTGAATTTCCTGGTTATCAAAGTCACACAAGACCTCATGTCAACATGAATTAGCTTTTTAGCTACAGCTGCTATCATCTTTTGGTTTACCACTGATGACGTGCTTGGCATGTTACGTATTCTAATACAAGCATCATTTTGGCTTTAACTTAGTGATATAACTGAGGTAATGGCCTGGAGAAGCAAGGCCAGTGCCTCTGCTGTTCTCCTGGAAAAGCGCAGGATTTGCCCTCTAACAATGCCTCAGACCTCACATAATTGCCCTACACACAATACTTGGCAAAAGCATGATCTGGCAGGTGTCTGGCACTAGCACAGCTGCAGAGCAATACTATAATAAGGGGATGATTTTAATCTTGTCATCTGAGTCTTTTCAAAGGTGAGATAACTTTATTCTATCAACACGTAGGATGTGAGCCTTGTGCTTATAAAGGAGCCCACAGCACATCCACAGCAACAATTGCACAGACTGCAGCTGTTTGAAGTCCAGCATCTCTGATTCAGTTTCCTAGCACTGGCCCATACCCATAAAAATCAAGGAAACATAAAGCTGTCACAGCCAGAGTGAAAAACAAGAATTCAGGCTCATGCAGCCATTGCAGCGCAGCAGGCAAACAGAAAGGAACCATGTGAATCCTCTCCTTCCAGGTGTTCTCCTGCCTGGAAAGGGTTTCATTTCATAGGCTCTCCTCTTTTTTCAGGAGTATAGGTGGCAACTAGCATTGCAGGCGCTTGCATCCCGGCTCCCAGTGATTCTGGCTACTTTCCTCTCATAGGCACTTCTTCTGACGCCAAGACACAGACACGGTACTCCGCTCCTACATGCAACAGTGATCCATCGTATGCACACCACCTGCATGGTTGATGCCCCCCACTTACAGTCCTACCCCTTTCTGCTGCTGAAGGCTGACCTTTGCACCTGAAGGCTGACCCTGAAGATGATCTTCTGTGTTCGGGAAAAATTATACACACAAACACATTGCCGAGGCAAGCAGCTCCAGTGCTGGCACAATCGGCAGCGGAGCGCTCTAGCGCGGTGCACAGAGGGGTTTCCCGAACTGGGGGAACCTGAGAGGAACGAAGATACCCGGCAGGAGCCCGCAGCTCACACCACAGCGGCTGAGGAGACCTGACCGGGCCAGGAGCAACGGCGGCCAAGCCCCACCACGTATAAAGGAAACCCCTGGGGAGCGCTGGTGACAGTGCATAAGGGTGTGGAGGAAGGGTGCTGAAGCTCTGCCAGCTTGACCAGGGAGCAACGGTGTCTACCCAACAGAAGGCCATGGCCTCTCTAAGCTCTGCACCCGCTACGACTGGCGCAGCTTCCCAGGCAGAGCTCCGGTGGGAACACGCTGCCACCCAGGTGCCAGGCTGCAGGCTGTGCCCTGCTCTTCTGCCAGCACCGGACGGCAGCAGTGAGCACACCTGTGGGAGGTGTGCCCAGGCAGAGGAGCTCCTCTGCTTAGTGGCAGAGCTCTGGGAGGAGGTGAGGAGGTTGAGGAGTATCAGGGAGTGCGAGACAGAGATAGACTGCTGGAACTGCACCCTACCTTCACTGAGACAGGCCCAACAGGCAGACAGGACACATGATACAGAGGATTCCCTATCCTCTCTTCACCTGGCTGAATACAGTGACTTAAGGGATAGGGGGCAACAGTGACAAGTTCCTGCCCGGCGCAGCAGGCGCGTCTCCTCTGTGACTACGCCACCTTCCCAGGTGCCCTTGCATAATAGGTACAAGGCTCTGCAAGTGGACTGGAACAATGACAAGGACGATGGTTCATCCTGGTTGGAGGTGTCACCAAGGTTAAGTCAGCCTACGCCCTGTGACAAAACCACTTCCATAAACAAAAAAAGATGGGTCATTGTCATAGGAGACTCTCTTCTGAGGGGAACAGAAGGCCCAATATGCCGACTGGACCCACTTCTTAGGGAAGTCTGCTGCCTCCCTCGGGCCCGGGTTAAAGATGTGACGAGAAAACGTCCTACCCTGGTACAGCCCTCGGATTATTATCCATTATTGCTTTTTCATGTAGGCAGCAATGAAGCTGCAGCAAGAAGTCCGAGGGCAATCAAGAGAGACTTCAAGGCCTTGGGATGTCTGGTTAAGGGATTAGGAGCACAAGTAGTGTTCTCCTCTACCCTTCCGGTTGCAGGGAATGATGAGGGAGGAAACAGGAAGACCCAGCAGATCAATATCTGGCTCCAAGACTGGTGTCACCAGCAGAATGCTGTGTTTTTTCATCACAGATCAGTCTACATGACACCAGGCCTGCTGGCGACAGACAGGGTACACCTGTCCCAAAGGGGGAAAAGGATTTTTGCACAGGAGCTAGCAGGGCTCACCGAAAGATCTCTAAACTAGATTTGAAGGGGGAAAGGGATCAAACCAGGGTCACTAGAGGTAAGCCTGGGGGCAGCACACCAATGTTTGAGGGACGGTGTGCTAGTGAGGTCCTTTGGTCTGCTCCATGATGTGCTGAGTACACTGGAGCACATCTGAAACGTCTTCATACTAATGTGCGCAGCATGAGGAATAAACAAGAGGAGCTAGAAGCTCTGGCCCAGTCCCAGAGCTATGACATCATTAGCATAAGCAAAACCTGGTGGGATGAGTCCTGTGACTGGTGTGCCATGATGGACGGTTCTAGGTTCTTCAGGAGGGACAGGCAGGGCATGGCAGGCAGGGGGGTGGCACTGTATGTAAGGGAGGGGTTGGATTGTATGGTGCTTACAGTTGGCAATGACATGGTTGAGACTGACTGGGTAAGGATGAAGGGGAAAGCAAATAAAGCAGATGTTGTCGTGGGAGTCTACTCAAGCCAGCTGTGAGACCTCCCAGCCAGCCAGGATGACGACACCGATGAATTATTCTACAAGGAATTAAGGGATATCTCTAGATCAACTGCCCTTGTCCTTATGGGTGATTTTAACTTCCCAGACGTCAACTGGGAATATCATACAGCGGACACAAACAGGTCCAGGAAATTCCTGAAGAATGTTGAAGGTAACTTCTTGGTGCAGGTACTAAGGGAGCCAACTAGGAAAAGAGCCCTCCTAGATTTGTTGTTTGTGAACAGAGAGGGACTCGTGGGTGAAATGGTGATTGGTGGCTGTCTTGGTCACAGTGACCACGAAGTAGTTGAGTTTCAAATCGTTGGTGATAGGAGAAAAACTGCCAGCAAAACTTTGACCCTGGATATGGGGAGAGCAGCCTTCAGGCTGCTGAAGGAGCTAGTTAGTAAGGTCTCCTGGGAATCTGCTTTTGAAGGTATTGGGGTCCATGAATGTTGGTCACTTTTTTAGAGCCATCTCTTAAGAGCACAGGAGCAGGCAATTCCAAAGTGTCGGAAGTCAAGCAAGCGGGGCAGAAGGCTGGCTTGGCTGAGCAGGGATCTTCTAGAACTTAGGCAGAAAAGGAAAGCATATGGACACTGGAAGCAAGGACAGGCAACACGGGAGGACTACGGAGATGCTGTTCGCCACTGTAGGGAGAAAATTCATGTGGCCAAAGCTTGATTAGAGTTCAAGCTGGCCAGCACTGTGAAGGACAACAAGAAGGGCTTTTTTAAATATGTTAACAACAAAAGGAGGATCAGAGATAACATTGGTCCATTGCTTGATGAGGTCGGTCACCTCACAAATAGGGATGTAGACAAAGCAGAGACGTTTAATGCCGCCTTCACCTCTGTCCTCAACACTGATGATGGACCCTGGGACCCCCAGAGCCCTGTGTTGGAAGACCATGACTGGAGGGATGATAAACTCCCAGCCGGCTCTGAACTTGTTCCAGACTTTCTGCTCCAGCTGGATGAACATAAGTCTATGGGGTCCAATGGGATTCATCCCAGGGTACTGAAAGAGCTGGCTGATGTTATCGTGGGACCTCTCTCCATTATTTTTCAACGGTCTTCGGAGTCTGGAGAGGTCCCAGTTGACTGGAAGCTGGCAAATGTTGTCCCTATTTTCAAGAAGAGTAAGAAGGAAGACCCTAGTAATTACAGGCCTGTCAGTCTCACTTCAGTGCCTGGTAAAATTATGGAGAAGGTTGTTCTGGGAGTTATTGAAAAACACTTGAGAGACAACAGTTATTGGTCATAGCCAGCACAGGTTCACGAAGGGAAAGTCCTGCTTAACCAACTTAATTTCCTTTTATGACAAAAGTCATCCATCTAGTTGACCAAGGGAAGACAGTAGATGTGGTTGGTTTTGGATTTTAGCAAAGCTTTTGATACTGTCTCTCACAGTATCCTTCTGGACAAGGTGTCCAGCACACAGCTAGACAAGTCCATAATAAGTTGGGTGAGCAATTAGCTGATGGATCAGGCTCAAAGAGTTATAGTAAATAGGGTAACATCAGGCTGRTGGCCAGTCACCAGTAGGGTTCCCCAGGGCTCAATTTTAGGGCCAGCGCTCTTCAACATTTTTATAAATGATCTGGACGCAGGAATCAAATGTACATTAAGTTTGCCGATGATACTAAACTAGGAGGAGCTGTGGACTCCCTTGAGGACAGAGAGGCCTTACAGAGAGATCTGGATAGACTAGAGAGCTGGGCAATCACCAACTGTATGAAATTCAACAAGAGCAAGTGCAGGTTTCTGCACCTGGGATGGGGTAATCCTGGTTACACGTACAAACTGGGGGGATCAGAGGCTGGAGAGCAGCCCTGTGGAAAGAGATCTGGGGGTTTGGGTTGACGGCAAGTTGAATAGGAGTCAACAGTATGCCCTGGCAGCCAAAAGGGCCAACCGTGTCCTGGGGTGCATCAAGCACAGCATAGCTAGYTGGTTGAGGGAGGTGATTGTCCCACTCTATGCTCCCCTGGTGCCACCCCACTTCGAGTGCTGTGTGCAGTTTTGGGAGCCTTAATATAAGAAGGACATCAAACTATTAGAGGGTGTCCAGAGGAGGCCGACCAAGATGGTGAAAGGTCTCGAGGCCAAGATTTACGAGCAGCTGCTGAGGTCACTTGGTTTGTTCAGCTTGGAGAAGAGAAGGCTGAGGGGTGACCTCATCACAGTCTACAACTTCCTCAAGGGGGGCAGCGGAGGGAGAGGTGCTGATCTCCTCTCTCTGGTGACCAGCGATAGGACACGAGGAAATGGAATGAAGCTGTGTCAGGGGAAGTTCAGATTGGACATTAGGAAAAGGTTCTTCACAGAGAGGGTGGTCGGTCACCGGAACAGGCTCCCCAGGGAAGTGGTCAGGGCACCAAGCCTGTCAGAGTTCAAGGAGYGTCTAGACGATGCTCTTAGTCATATGGTTTAGTTTTAGGTAGTCCTGCAAGGAGCAGGGAGTTGGACTCGATGATCCTTATGGGTCCCTTCCAACTTGAGATGTTCTATGATTCTATACCCTCAGGCTCTCTTTTTAATGAATCCAGCAATGTACAGCTGATATATCTTTCCTCTCCATCAGCAACAGCACTGACACTCAGCCATCGGGCCGACATGGGGCACAMACACAACAGGTACCAAATACAATTCCTCCACAGATGAGGACAAGCTGCCTCGGCTGGCATGAGTACCAAATAAACAAAACAAGCTGGCCATAAACTCAGGGATCTCCATCCTACGCATTCATTTGGGCCATTCAATGTTGTTTGGCTATCCCAACTGAAGAAGTTCTGCACACACTGTGGGGTCTTTTTATTTTTTCCCCTCCAATCCAGACTTGCAGACCTATTTTTCTAGCCATGACAATAATACAGATGGAGTGATGTTTTCTGACACTTTTCTGCAGAGATCAAAACATAAGAAAACAAGAATTTGCTCCAACTGCAGCACAACTCATATTGTAAACACAATATCGTGTTTCCCATCAGACTGCTGACTCTCACCACCTGCCAAACACAAGCTGGTTTCCAAAGGCTGAATCCTGAGTCTCAAAGGCTAAATAGTGGCTGTCAGTGGGAGGACTGCAGGAAGATGGATGCAGAAATGTGTGCTTTATAGCCCCCATGCCTCTAGCCTGGCTCAATAATATTTCCTGCCATGAGCAACCCTCATTTAGATTGTAATTTCATATGATGCATTACCACTATATACAATCAATATATCATAATCATAGAAAGAACAAATGAGAAGATGCAATGGCCATAAATGCCATGTTCTCGCTAGTGCAGCATTCTTCCTTTCAGATCACAATCCAATATTATTTTAAATTTCCTGAGCAATCGGGTAGCCACAGACCACCTGGAAAACAGCTCCACAGATTCTTAATCCCATTTTCAGTATGAACCATGACTTCTTCCTTAATACATCCATCTATCTCCTAGACCCTCCTGTCAATCTTTTTCCATTGTTCCCCACAACTTGAAATTTCATTTTGGTGATAAGGAAAACACCCACAACCAGGTGTGGTATGGAGCTACAGAGAGAAAGAGCTACTTCTCTGCAGTCTAGGTCTGCAGCCTCATTTTGTTGTGGGGAATGGGAAGTTTGCAGCCAGAATTGCCTGGAAACCAACGTCTTTTTTCATGCAAATTAGTCCAGTCATGCTAYTTGTTTCCCATTGTTGATCACCGTTGAACGTATTTTCCAAGACAGATAACCTAGCAATTTTCAGTGGTTATTCTGTATCCTCAATTTTAACCTCCGAGTCTTAATACTCTGTCCTGCCTAATATTCGCAGTAAGACAATACTCTGGCTTTTGTCCTTCAGGTTATTAATGAAAATATCCAATTAAAAGAAACAGTGTGGCAGTCTCCTCATGACCCAAATTTAATCCTGTTGAAAATTCAATAAACTCAAAATTATACTTTCCCTTTGTTTTTCATCCTTCCAGCCAGTTGCTTTACTGCATTATACTCCACGAACTCACTGTTGCTTACACAAAGCAAAGATTATGATTTCAATTTGATAGCATTTTACATGGCCAATGCACAAAGGAAACTCAAAGAACATGAAGGGAAAAAGCAACGAACGCTCCAAAGCTTTTCTGCAGAAGGAGGCATTACACAATATAAAAGTTCCCCACAAAGATCCAGCTGTGTCACATCTCTTGCATCCTGTGCACTCTAAAAGCAAGCTCYGAGCTACGGAAGGCAACAGCAAGTGACTCTCATTTAATTAGTCCAATGAAGGATTAGATCTTACCTTTTCTCCTTTTTCTCCTCTGCCATAGGCTCTGCCCTAGAAATGAAAGAAGAAGGGAAAAGGTACATTTGATAGCAAGGATGTCAAATGACACTATAAATATGTATTTCATGTTTTCCTTGTTATATATCTGAGATATATCTATCTATCCATACATATCACATCTATATATATATAGACACACAAGTCACAGGACAGCTACTATAGGGAAAGTAATTTTCTTTGGGCGTAATTCCTTGATAATTCAGTGACAAATTAAAACAGAAAACCTATCCCCAATTCTCCTACTGCAGCCAGAAAAACATCTTATTTTCTATTCAGGGCAGAGCCTGATACTACATTTCCAAAATCAAAGATACCAACAACCCTTATTAGAATGAATTTCACATTGGGTTAAAGATTTTCTCGCCTAAAAACTCAGTCTGGCATTTGCATGAATTGCAGCTGGGGAAAGCTGTATCTTGGTCATCTGAATGTAAAAGAGTTGAGAGAGATTTGCATCTTCCTTGTGTTCAGTTGCTTCATACTGTCCCCGTTGGATGTGCAGCTGTGCTATAATCAAGTACACCCAAGTTACATATTTTAATTAGAAGGCCAATACTAAGTCAGTTATCAGCTGTATTCAGGGATGAACCCACCCATTTCCCCCCCTCCTAGAAATGCCGTTGGGTGCCAAAAAGTTCAGCTTCCCCCTGGGATAAAGGCCCAGCAGAGGGAACATATTCAACAGGGCACACTGACATTGTGAGCAAATTCTCACCATAAAGGAGAAAACAACTACTTGTATTTCCATCTCCTTACATAAAAGCATTCTGGTATTTCTTACTTACAGACTCTCCTTTTTCTCCTCTGAGTCCAGGAAGCCCTTGGCTGCCACTTTCTCCCTTGAAAAAGAAAGAGTGTTAATATCACAAAGTTAATTCATTCCTTTCTTGACAGGCATAGAAATAACAGATGAGATTTCCTCTTACACCTCCATGTTGGACTCATTTGTGAAGTGTACATTAACGTTTGTATTTTGTCGTCAGCTTTCCATTGCTTTGATTTTTTGGGAAGCAGTGCAACAAGGGTTTGACTGAGATTGTGGACACTTCTGGTCCCACCAGTCTCTACTGCCAAGATTTCAGCTCCTGCCATAAGGACTGGGTGTACCTCATTGCATTTATAGTGACTTGAATGTCCAAGTTCTCAGATTGATTTTATATTCTATTTTTCATATGAAAATACTGCTAGAAGCCTTCAGGGTGCACTGGCAAGGCAGAGAGCTTTCTTTTGTGAGGTAYTTCAAAAGTCCTTGTTTTCTCTTAAGCCAGGAACGACTTGGAAGGGTGGTTTGCATAAGACCTAGAGGGTGCACACCTAAAATATGGAAAAAATAAACCTGTAAACATTGTCAAGATTTTAGAGCTATTTTTTAAAAAATTCAAACCCCATTGTTTTCATTCACGCTAAATTTTCATGATCAGCTAACTCCTCCCTTCCCTCGCAGAAGTATGCAACACACAAAGAGTCGCTCTCCTTCCTTGCTCCAGTGGAAGAGAGGGAAGGGAACACATGAAAAAGACAGTTGAAAACATACAAATTATGATGGGTAGAGGAACGAAAACTGGAGAAGCAGATACATAGGGAGGAAAAGAGAAAAATTGTCAATCAAAAACCAAAGAAAACTTTTTCTTCACT
The DNA here is from genome assembly GCA_035582835.1 of Phoebastria nigripes. Taxonomy (NCBI): domain Eukaryota; kingdom Metazoa; phylum Chordata; class Aves; order Procellariiformes; family Diomedeidae; genus Phoebastria; species Phoebastria nigripes. The sequence goes on from JAYKAV010001389.1 coordinate 558,102, forward strand.
TGTCTCCTAAAAAGGACAGGGGTGAAAGGGATAAAGAATCAAAGAAGATGCATCATTTCATAAATACTCATCAGATATAGAACTAAAAGTGGTACCAAAAACAGCAAATGCAGAAAAAACACCTGCAAAACATTTTCACATAGAATCATAGAATAGTTTGGTTTGGAAGGGACCTTTAAAGGTCATCTAGTCCAACCCCCCTGCAAGGAGCAGGGACATCTTCAGCTAGATCAGGTTGCTCAGAGCCCCGTCCAACCTGACCTTGAATGTTTCCAGGCATGGGGCATCTACCACCTCTCTGGGCAACCTGTGCCAGTGTTTCACCACCCTCAGCGTCAAAAATGTCTTCCTTCTATCTAGTCTAAATCTACCCTCTTTTAATTTAAAGCCATTCCCCCTTGTCCTGTCACAACAGGCCCTGCCAAAAAGTTTGTCCCCATTTTTCTTATAAGCCCCCTTTAAGTACTGAAAGGCTGCAATAAGGTCTCCCCAAAGCCTTCTCTTCTCCAGGCTGAACAACCCCAACTCTCTCAGCCTTTCTTCATAGGAGAGGTGTTCCATTCCCCTGATCATTTTTGTGGCCCTCCTCTGGACCCGCTCCAACAGGTCCATGTCTTTCCTGGGCTGAGGGCTCCAGAGCTGGACGCAGTACTGCAGGTGGGGTCTCACTGAAGCAGAGTAGAGGGGCAGAATCACCTCCCTCGACCTGCTGGCCACGCTTCTTTGGATGCAGCCCAAGGTACAGTTGGCCTTCTGGGCTGCGAGCGCACATTGCTGGCTCATGTCCAGCTTTTCATCCACCAGTACCCCCAAGTCCTTCTCGGCAGGGCTGCTCTCAATCCCTTCATCCCCCAGCCTGTATTGATAGTGGGGGTTGCCCTGACCCAGGTGCAGGACCTTGTACTTGGCCTTGTTGAACCTCATGAGGTTCACATGGGCCCACTTCTCCAGCTTGTCCAGGTCCCTCTGGATGGCATCCCATCCCTCAGGCATGTCGACCGCACCACTCATCTTGGTGTCATCTGCAAACTTGCTGAGGGTGCACTTGATCCCACTGTCTATGTCATTGATGGAGATATTAAACAGTACTGGTCCCAGTATGGACCCCTGCGGGACGCCACTCATCACCTATCTCCATCTGGACATTGAGCCATTGACCACTACCCTCTGGATGCGACCATCCAACCAATTCTTCATCCACCRAACAGTCCACCCATCAAATCCATATCTCTTCAATTTAGAGAGAAGGATGCTGTGGGGGACCGTGTCAAAGGCCTTACAGAGGTCCAGATAGACGACATCTGTAGCCCTTCCCATGCCCACTGATGTAGTCACTCCATCATAGAAGGCCACTAGGTTGGTCAGGCAGGACTTGCCCTTGGTGAAGCCATGCTGGCTGTCTCGAATCACCTCCCTGTCCTCCACGTGCCTTAGCTCTGCAGTCACAAAACCGGAAGAAGGACCAGCTGAGGATATACCTATTACTAAGACTACTTTAAGGCTATGTGCAGTGCTGCCAGCAGTTCCTTCAATTCCTCTAGCACCAGGAGCTGCTGGAGAGCAGAGGGCTCTGCCCACACACCTCTACCTAGCTCCTGTCTGATTCTCACCCAAAAGGTATATACCAGAAATATGCTGTGCTGAGCTCCCCATCCACCACTAACAAATACAATGTCCTCACCTATTTTGTACTTCCCATCATCTTTTGCTTGTAGGGAGTTTAGGCACTTTGGACTTCAGTGTAGATATGGCACCAAGCGGAAAAAGTCTCAGACGTGGAGCAGGACCCTCCAGTACCACGGCAGCAATAAGTCCAATGACCCCTGTACTCCCCAGATCTCCCTACATGGACCACAGTAGAATTTAATTTTGTGGCTCTATTCAATTTGTCCTGATCTATGCCCCAAAAAATGTGCTTAGCTGCACCAGACACTGAAACATTTGTTGGGATCATGCTTTCTTTTCCTCAGATGAAGACAGGCTTCTGAAAGCACAGGAAATATGAAAGTTTCTTTCTTTAACCTTTATCATTTTTTTGCCAAAAGAAAGAAACTTCACAGAGCAAGCAGCATATATGCAAAAACAATGCCACAGTCAATTCAAGTAGGCTGTGGCAAAATTCATAAAAGTTTTTATGCAACCATCTCTTTTAAGTCACTTAAAGTACATTAAAACTCCTTTCTAATTTGGAGGAAAAAATACATCCCACTAGAGCATGTCTAATACACTGGACTTCACAAACTTCCCAAAGGCAGTTAAGCAATGTCATTTCTATGATGTGGACAAAACCAGATCTCACAGAGAAGTGATTTTCTCTAAACTCGGATCAATAGCAGTGCTGGAAGAGAGCAGAAGCCTATTGACCATCAGCCTAGTGACCCAACCAGCCAGGCTGGCTGCCTGCAAACAAGACAGCATGCAGAGTGAGTACGGAAGGAAAATAAAGTAGACTGGGCTGTCATTAGCATCTAAACTTTATCAATAGGACCCAGCTTCAGGCATGTTAGCCAATTCTTCAAAAGCTGTTTCCTGCCTCACTCTTCCCCAATACCATCCTTYGCTGTATCTCCTTCCAAAACATGTACTCTGTGTCTCCATGCGTTACCTTCAGTTTGGCAGCATGGATGATTGAGGCAGAGGTGTTCATCTCTGAGGGATTTTTTTATTTTTTCTAATAACTGCAAGCGCTCCTGTTTTGCCCTGCCTTTGGAGACTTAAATTAGAGAGGAACAGAAACCCATTATCTTCCTACGCTGGTTATACACTTCGTATATTTCCACTGGTCAGATGGTACCGTAAAAAAAGCCTGGCCAAACCTGCTCKCCTAAAAGAAGGAATATGCTATGGGAGCTCAGGATAGCAGAGCCTGAACACCAGTCTCTCCATCTTCAATTCAGATAGACGACAGCCACATTCACTTTACTTAACAGACCCTCAAACTGACCTATTTTTTAAAGAAAACAGAAAAAAACACATAGCCATTATTCCTTCTTTGGATAAAGAGTGAAAAAGCCACCAGCTACTACTGGTAGTAGCCAGTCGTACCAAACCCAAAAACTGTTTTAGCTTAGAGAAGGAGCTTCACAGTCCTCCTGCCTTTGTCAACCTCTCCAAAGATCCCTGTTTTGGGGCAAAGGGGGTGTTTTGTTTTTTCAACACTGACCTCTCTCCCTATTAGTATCCCCTGGTGAGACTGTCCTGGTTTCAGCTGGGATAGAGTTAATTTTCTTCCTAGTGCTGTGTTCTGGATTTAGTATGAGAAGAATGTTGATAACACACTGATGTTTTTAGTTGTTGCTAAGTAGTCTACTAGTCAAGGACTTTTCAGCTTCCCATGCTCTGCCAGGTGCACAAGAAGCTGGGAGGGAGCATAGCCGGGACAGCTGACCCATCTGGCCAACAGGGTATTCCATACCATACAATGTCATGCTCAATATATAAATAGGAGGMGTGGTCCAGGAAGTAGCAATCGCTGCTTGGGTATCGCTCAGCGCGTGGTGAGCAATTGCATTGTGCATCACTCATTCTGTATATTCTATCATTATTATGATTATGATTATGATTATTATTATTATTTTCCCTTCCTTTTCTTTTTTATTAAACTGTCTTTATCTCAATCCACAAATGTTACTTTTTTTTTCCCCCGATTCTCTCCCCCATCCCACTGAGGGGGGGCGGGGAGTGAGCAAACGGCTGTGTGGTGTTTGGCTGCCTGCCGGGTTAAACCACAACAGACTCATTTCTCAGGTGACTCCCCCCGGCTGTGTGCTGCTTTTCTGATACAGCTGAACCAGCTGCTTTTCTGGGTTCTTATATGGCCATATAGTCTCTCACAGGGCATTTCTCACTATCAGCCTGTAAAATATTTTTGGATAATGCTCAAGTACCTGCAGCCTACCTAAATATCCCTTGGGCCCCAGTTATTTAGGGGTAGATTTCAGCTTTGCAATTCATCCCAAATAAGAGATGCTCAGTAGTGATGATGTCTATAGAGAAAATGATGAATTTTGATGCAGAGTCCTGATGTCACGCTGTTTCCACCTTTTTCTGATAATTTGTTTCCTTACTYATTTGTCTACTCCCACCTCTCTGTTTAGTCAATGAATGCTTGGTCTTTTCTTATGCTGTACTCGCTTGTTAGCCTGTTCTAATCAAACCTAAGGGTATAGTAGAGATCTYATGGKTTTTTTGGTTTGKTTTTTTTTTCAGTGTTTCTTGAAGCCCCAGCTCTTGGATTCAAGTAACAAATGGAAATCTTTGATATTTGTTACCTTAAAAAAGCTTTACAGCCCTCCTCATTACACAACAACAAAGCTTTAGAACACAACACTTGCACCTTAGAAATAAGGAGCCAAGTTGAATGATCTTAAAATATATTATGGATGCTTAAACCACATAATGCAGAAGCCACTCATATTTTTGTGGGCCCTTAGTCTTTCCTTAATAAAGTACCAGGTGGTAATATTGGGGAGGTGCAAATAGCATTCACTTTCTTCCTCTTGGCCAGCATTTTAGCCTGGATAGCTTGATRATGTTGCAGAGAGAGAGAGAGGAGGAGAGAGATATTAGTTCCCGCACATAGAGCAGGGACTGTGAGAAGCTGGTCCTTGGCAATAGCAATGCAAGAACTGCTGTCAGGGGTCGTATACCTTATTTAATCACAACATCTTTGCAAGTCAGGAGCAAAATCTATTACTTGCTTTATTTAGCAGATAGGGAAGCTAAGTAATTTATTTCAAATCATCACATTTGTACCAAATTGTTGTCAGAGCCTGGATTTAAATGACATCATCCCCAGCTCCCTGAGACTGTGACACAGTCCTGCCTCGGCTGTATACAAGTCTCAGACCACTACAGCCAGGGAAAAGTCACACACACCTGCAGAGCTCTTCAGCAACCTGCCTGCAGGAGTGGGACAGCCATTTCAGGATCTGTTACAGAAAACGTGCTGATGCTGTGCTTGGATATACACCGTTTTGTATTCGACTAGTATCTCCTGCACCCCAGCAGCGTGCCATGTTACATACTACAGACATCCTCACCAGCGCATAGACCTTGTCAAAGAGATGAAAGACAACGGGATGTTGCTGCAGGGCACTTTTATTATCATCATTGTCCTTCTGCAACCTCCTCACAACAGTCRTGGCTCTGCCATTCTTCAAAACAGCCCATCGTTATTTAAGCTGTCACAGATTAAAATAGAAAGTTGCTATTTATATACGTGTGGAAGCATAAGGAAACATTTTCTGCAGTTTCAGTCAGGCACATCTGAGCATTAATGTGCCCATGTTCTTTCATGCCAGCAGAAAACATACTCCAAAACACATTTCCTCACCATCCAAAACTTCTCCCTGCAGACAGCAGACCAAGCCTTGAGAAAWAAAACACAACACATTGCTGAGGATATCTGACCTTCCAAGACCCAGAGATTTCTCCTTTCCCCTCCCACAGTGTTTCATAATAACTGAGTAACTTTTGGTGGGATGCAATTAGTTTATTCACCAAACAGGTATAAATTCAGTGACTGAATTTGCAGCAGTGAGTCAGATGGAAATAGTTTTGAATACAAATTGTTCCCAAACATCTTTTTAATCACACAGATGGTGAAACTGGGAACCACCAACACCACCAACTTTCACCTCTTCAGCAATGTTGTGAATCTTTGTTTTCTTCCAGCASAAGTGCTCCCTTTAAGTCAATGGTCTCACAGCTCTATTTGTAACCAAGCACAGAAGGAAAACGTGTGTATGCTGAATGTATACATGTGCATATCAAAGAAGCTTGCAGAATATGCAGAATAATACAGAGGTTGCACTGTGAAACTTGAAGCAGAGATCACGACCACTCTCCTACCYTGTTATCTAGGAAGAAGAGTCCTGAGGAAAGTGGCCTATATTTAACATCAGCTCATGACTCAGACAATCTTGCTAAGGATAACAGATTGTGGCTAATCGTTTACCCTAGCCTCAGGAAATTTTGTAGAGTGCGACTGGGAGGCTGCTACCTAACCTATGGATATCTAGTACTGCTGAGCAAGGCACAGCACAGAAGCCGCACATGGTTTTCCAGGCGACTTATGAAAGCTGTGCATGACCTAGTGAATAACACTAACTTGCAAAAATGCCAGTTTAGAAGCTACAGGAAAAGATTTTGGAACACACTTACTCTAAGAATGACGTAAAGCAGCAACAGAGAAGCTCAAATGCAAGCCTGGAGCAAAGATACAACATGGCCAGAGTCTCCTGCACTCCCAGGCTCATCCAAAACTATCTGAACTCAGTCATATGCCAGATTGACTCATTTCTCAAAATCAACTCCTCAACTTACTCTGAAACTGCTTTCTTTGTTGTTGTTGTTTTTATTGAACAAATGAACTAGCACGTATTACTGACCTTTTGACCTTTAGGACCTTCAGGGCCAATTGGACCTCTCTCCCCCTAAGACAAAAAAACCATGATTAGTCAGACTGATCTTCTCATTGTATAACAGAGCAAGGGGCCAAATCCCACAGCAACTAAGGGTACCAAAAATGTTTTCAGGTTTTAGTGGAGAACAGACTAAAAATGACATGCCCTCAAGAGCAATGACAGTGAAGCTGGCTTCTCAGAGGTCCCAGTCACAGCCAATATAAGCAAGCACACTGCTTTTAAAAGCTATGAGATTTTTTCAGTGTGCCTATATTTACCTCCAGAATCTCTTCTTTTTTATTTGAAGAAGAATGCACGTAACTGGACTGGATAAGAATAACCACTTTGTTTTCAAGGTTGTTACCAGGACTACCAGCATGATCAAAATCACTGAATTAGGTAAACAGAAAACACCTGGAAAGACTGTCGTTACCTCTACAGACATCCCAYCTGTCAATAACACGTGCCTGGCTCTTTCTATGAAGTGCTTTCCACCACTAGGTCTTAAAGTGCTTCACAAACAAATACAGCCCTTCTTATAACTCACCGGCATGGTGTCATACCCCTATTTCCAAACCCATCCAGCTTGTCTCAAATGAAACACACTCATCGCAACACTCACCTTTTGTCCAGCAGGACAGGAGCAGTTGACAGTCTTGAGGTGGCCAACTTGCTCATTGCCAACAGTGGGCTTCACTTCCAGGGGAGGTGCTTCCGTCAGGACTGTGACCTGGCACTACACCCAAACACTCAAGGTCATGATGAAGCCTTTGATGCTAGAAAGCTTCCTCTTCCACCCGCTTTAGATAAACCGCATAGGCATTACTGGATAACGCACAGCTAAGTGAGTGAGTTGTAGTGAGGAACGAAATCCCACAAAAGCCACTCATTCAAGCAATAGGGAAAAACGTGGCAAAATGAACAACGAATCTCTTTAACCAGGATCAAGGGGAGAAGAGTGAAAGGAGAGTGGAAGTTTCTAATGAGAGCTGGGCACAGGAAACTAAGCAGCAACTGGCACCGTTTTAGCTCTTCCCARATAAAACCAGTGGGAAACGTATTGAATATTTCATGCTGAATATCTGTTGTTCCATCATCACTTCAGGGTTTTGTTTCCCCTGACAGTTTGACAAGGAAAGAGCAACTTGGAAACTTCAAATTCCTCATACTCATCCCTCTGCAGTGATCCTCTTCTGGCGCTGCTACATTACCAATTATATAGTTAGGTTTCATTCACCATCATTAAAAAAATGATAATCCCACACTGTCATATATTCCCTGATTTATGTAATAGATTTCAATGAAAAGTGTTCATGTGAAAATGAATAAATGACAAAAAGAAGCTTACTGGTCCAGAGGGAATGTCACAGCAGGTCTCCAGCTCAGCATGCCGAGAATCACAGTAAATAACCATCCGCTGAAGATCAAACTTGAAGACAAAGTGAGGCAATAGTCTCAGAAACAGTAAATTATTAAAGACTGCATGTCCTTTTGCTGGGATACAAACAGTGCAGACGAATACAAACAAAAAACAGATGGGGCTAAATTCATAGTGATTCTATGGATCCTGTAGTCAATATCTATCTCTCTCTGTATCAATAATGGACAAATATCTCAGCGTGCTTCAAGAGTGCTGAGCTAATGAGACCCGGAATATGCCTATTAAAATTCTGGTGCAGGTTTTCCTACAAATAAGGAGGCATGCTAATCCCCATGTCCTGGCCAAATTTCTGTCTGAGAAGACATATTCTGACCACCTCCATCCTTCCTAGAATTTCGTCTAGACATAAAGTTTGTTTTTCTCCTGTTGTGCCTTGCATCTTCTGACCATTTAGCCCTGTGTGAGAAATGCTATTAGCACATTTAATATGCACATTCCATCCATTTTGCACAGCTAAGAAAGATTACACAACTCTCAAAACACCAAACAATCACGCGTAAGTTATACTGGGTTAACACTGCTACTGGACAATCAGGTCCAATCCGCAGGTCTCAACTTCGGTTCAACTGGAGCAAGAGTGATTTAATATCAGGTATCTTTTCTGAGGAACTGAGAATATATCATGACTCTCCTGAGCTAACAAGCTTTCTTTTTTTCCCCATCTCTTCCTATCACAGGTGGAAACATTCATAATGCCAAGATCAGACAGCAAAAGACCTTTACGTGTGTAGTTCAGTACCCAGTCTGACGGTATTTGTGGATGATTTTGTCTCTGATTTTAACTATGGAACATTCTGGGACTAAACAGAAAGATGAAATTAATTTCTCATTTTTAATCCCTATTACGGAGATACTGACAGTCTCACATAGAAAGACAGTAAGTCATGTACATAATGAGATGCCAATCTGCCTTAGCTATGTAACACAGGCAACATTTCAATGATGCTGCTTCAGGAAAAGGGTCAATTACAACATAACCCCCAAAACCCCATTCACATGCTGCAAACCCAATGCTGAACGTTACCCCAGCTGTAATCAGCACACGCAGTACTTACATCAATAGGGACGCTATCATACAAGCGTTTGCCAATCACAGTCTTTCCTTGAATGTCAATGTTTTCCCTGTCTTCAATAGGCAGCATCTGCACCAGTCTGCAGTCTATGTAAAGTGAGACAGCCTTTGACTGAATGCTGAGGGCAATTTTGTGCCAGCTGCGGTCAAAAAGATCAYTGACTCGTGCATTTCGGAAGACCACTCTCACAGCATCCTTGGTGAGCCCAATGGCATTGTACTCCACAGCTTTGTTCTCTCCGTCCAGTCGGATCGAGACCTACGGGCAGACAGAAATGATTTTGCTAGTAAAGTACAAAGCCTCCTCCTTCCTCCTGCCCGCCTTCCATTGTGACTGACACCCCAAAGTCAGGGATGGTACAGCATGTGGTGAGAAGCCCAAGCAAAGAGCAGAGGACAGAGTTTTGTATGAGAATCGAAGTTGGACAGGGAGCCTACACCTGTTCTAGTAAGTAAGACAGGGCAGGGCGCAGGCTTGGGTGCAGACCCATGACCATCTAAAGACTTCTCTTTTGAGTACAATCCTTGGCATGGTTTCAGCACATGCCACCTTGATGCCTCCCAGGCAAYCTTGGGCATGGTTGGGTGGTAGCACATGTCAGAGGCATCTACCCAAAGGCAGACAGACGAAGTTGAGACAGTTTTGGATCCCTCTATCCTGTGCACTCCTCCACTACTTCCCAGCAGGCTCTGTGCTCTTTAATAGCCATCACATGTCCTCAACTGTCCCATAGGGCATGGACAAATCCCTCATTGCCTGGAATGAAACCAGTCTGCTGAGCTGTAGCACTGCCCACACTTTATTTCAGATGCTTTGAACAGAAAACTGAAACACAATAATGATTATGCCTTAGGCTCAGAGGAGACCTACGACCATGTATTACACAGTGTGGACACAGCCAGGCTATGCCACTTAAAGTCAGTGCCAAAGACTGGTTCCTGGCCTAATCCAGTTAATTAGAAATAGAAGAGACGATGCCTAGGAATACAGGAAAGTTAGAACAGTTTAAGGACAGATGACCTCCAATGTCTTCCTTTCTGACTAAAATAATCAAGTGTAACACACAAGAAATGAGGTCCTAAGTGACCATTCTTAAGCAAAGCATTTTCAAGTGAGAGTGGAAAAAAAAGTCTATTTTAACCCTGTATTAAATCATGTCACTCCACTTGATCACTGCAGAATCAAAATCCCACCACTGCCTCCCTCCATCTTTCTCCCTCTACCTGTCTCTGCCTTTCTCCCTCCACAAGCCATTCCTAACAGCATCTTGCTACACCCCCCCACTGTGTTGCAAGCTGTGGAGCAGGCAAAAATAGGCTTTTGGAGACATTATACTTTTAGTTCATTTACAAATTGATTTCTTCTTTTACCAAAATCAGGCAGTTACCAGCAAGCAGCAGGGAATGGAGCAAAGTGCAGAGCCAGGGGAACAAACAGTGCATCCACAAGCTGCAGAGCTGGAAGGAGTTTGGCCACATCGGCACCGAGCCGTGTCTGATGTAAGCAGCCCAGGGTAGGCTGACTCCAGATCTGACCCATCTTCATGCAGCTTAGCACTGTGCTGGCTGGAAATGCCAGCTCGGATCAGCATTAGCTCAGAAGTGTCTGCAGTCTGTAAGCTAAGCAGGTCTGCAATGTAGTGGCCAAACCGCTACCGATTTTACATGAAACAAGGCTCATGAGGCTCTAAGGCACTTCTGGCACCACAATTTAAGGCACTTCTGAAAATATTACTGAGACTCTTGAGTGCTTTTTTCTCTCCACGCCTAAGCAGTTCAAGTTTTCAGCTGTCTCCAAGAAATATTGAGTGATATACACATTCTCACTCTGCAGGAATTAGGAATGCACATAGCACGGTAAATCATGTTTCATTTAACAAAGCRCGGCTGATAATAATTTTCATATGAACTTTTTACCATTGCCTGAAACTCAGTTAACTAAGTCCTCAAACTGCACCTATCCTTCACTGTGAGTTCCCAAAATCCTTTCGAATACCAGTCCCAAAGCAGCAATACTGCGTTACACGGCTACGTGAGCCCATGCCGACAGCCCAATTTAGAGTCATGGGTAATGCCATCAGCACCATGTTTGTACTGAGCAGAAAAACATACAGCCCATCCAAAACAGCTCCCTCCTCGAGCACACTTGAACCCCTAAACTATAGCATGCTGCTAAGAACATGCTGTATGGGAACAGGTAGCCCTTTATCACACTCTTACGGTATTTTTCTTCTGAGAACCTGAGAGTACTTGACAAAAATTATTAGATCAAATTCTGCAGCAGCCAGGACTCAGGGTTGTGGAGCAATAATAGGTGTTATATCCACATCGTAATTAGGGAACCCGTAATGCCTTTGCATGATATCTAGAAGTCTGTGCAAAAACATGACGTTGCTCACTGCTCTGTGGTACATCTGTGTGGCTATCTTTTTCCAAAATATTAGGCAAAATATTTTCCCGAAACAGAACTACCTGAAAAAAACAACCAAAAACCCAAAAGTGATTTCAAGAGCAAGGATGGTATATTTTTCTCCCCCTTTCCAACTAATACATCTATCTGCATGCTAACAACAATCAAGGTCTATGCAAACCTTCCTCCAGGGTTTGAATTAAAGGTAAAGGATTTTCGGCAAAATGAACTGAAAGACAGGCAAAGGGATTTTTACTAGTCCACAAGGAAAAAGGAGTGGGAGGTTAAGGCAAGAAAGTTGGTTCATGCAACAAAAGAGAAACAAGGMTGCTCTTGCTGGCTGCAAAGGGCCTCGTACCTGTGGTATGCCGTACTTGTCAATAATCTGCCAAATATACCAGTCTTCTTTCCTGGAAGCCTTCCGGAATTTGAAGGTAGTTACAAAAGCATATTCATCAGGCAGACCTTGTGGAAATACATCCCTGGCATGGGGAGGGAAAAAGAGAGCAATGTATCAGGCTTAGCAGTGAAGAGCAGAACTTCTAAAACTCTCTGCATGTCCCAGCAGTGCTTCCCAAAAATATCACATAGTTCCTACAAAATCTGCTGTATTTGGCAGCCTGCAGAGAGATGAACATGAGCTTGTGCCCTCCAGGTGGTTCTGTCCTTGAGGAGCTCTTTTTGGAACAATGGTGAAACTCTCAAATTAAATAAGAAACAGTGAAAATCTGCAGTCTAGCATCCATCATGTCAAAGCAGTTGTTTTTCACCTGATGCTTCAGTTCATGCAATCTGTAAACCATTCTGTTGTTCTCTAGATGCACTGGAGACCTGTGACATCTGACAATGGGCAGGCACACCTGAAACTCTCTATAAATGTGCAGTTATAGCAACAAATATTGTAATATTTGCCCCAAAACAGGCACTACACCTCGTGCCTGCCCAAGAAGATGTTCCTTGGCTGATGGCCTGGGAGAACAGAAGAACCTTCTGAAATCAAACATTACAAACACATTAGGCAGAAATTTACTCAGTGTGACACCATAATCCATGCATAAGTCTGAGGTAACCAAAACCAGCACTGTTTGACTCAGCCCCAACATAAGAACATACGATAACATGAGCATGCAGGGCTGGACAGAAGGGATAACTAACCCAGTATTTTTTTTTTTTTTTTGTCACTAGCCATTACTGGATGCCTAAGAATGAGAATGAACAAAACAAACATATCCCCCCTACCTCCAACTCTTTGGGATCYAGGGGTCAAAATCAGAGACAACTACAATTTCTACATTAATAACTTTTTATGGATTTATCTTGTATGCACTTCTCCCGTCTCTCCTTGAACTCAGGTAAACTTATTACATCCACAACATCTTTTGGCAAGGAATCRCACAGCTCTGCTACCCACTGTATAATGAGCCTCCCCTTGTTTCTTTAGGACCTAGCTCAGTTCTTACAAGGGACAACACAATGAACCTATTCTTTTTCTATTTTTTATGCCATTCATGATTTTGCAAACTTTGCTTATAATGCCTCTAAGCCATCTCTTTTTCCAGCTGAAGAGTCCCAGTTAACTTCATTGTTCCTCGTGCCCAAGCCAGTCTGCTCCTCTGATTGTTCCTAAATAGACACTTCCTAAATATCATGTCTTTGCTTCCGGACATCTGAGCAGTCAGGCATAAGCACCCATTAGAAAACAAAACACAACGGCAGCAATTAATGAAGAGCAAAGCAATGAAGACAGATTCTCTTAAGGAATATTTGACATAGTCCATCACTATGCAGAAACTGGCACAAAGGCACACAAAACTAGAGGCTCTTAATAGTGTTTAAAGCAAAAATCCTCAAAATTTCCGAAACACTTTGGTTTGCAATTACAGCAAAGGTTGAAAGCCAGTCTTTCCTAATGCCAAAATATTCAGTCATCTTTTAATCTTTGCTTTGAATTTCCTATCTTTTTAGCCAAGTTAAAAATTCAGAACACTGTGGTTTCATCCACTACTGTGGCTTTTGCTATATAAAATGTCCATGCAGGCTATGCACCATTATAAACTGGTCTTCCCACTGGGGATACAGGCACTCTCTGAAGTCGTCCAACACAAGAGAAAACTGAACCAGGCTCCCACTAGCTCCTTTACAAAATCATTCCTTTAGGAAAGCAGACAAGGCTGTCTCACTTCTTGGTACTAGCTATTCACAAACTAGCCCTCCCTGGTCACAGATCCACCTCACCCCAGCACCCATCTCTCCCATTGCACACAAAATAGCCAGACACTCTCTCCCTTCATGACAAAACAAGAAGTGTGTCGGTTGTCACTCTTGTGGCAGAGTTGCCATGGAGAATACAACTGGCACGACTGGGACACTGAAGGCCACCAAGAAAGTCTACGGGATGTTTGGCAAGAGAGAGTCAGGTCAGTCACATCAGCCCTCCCAACAGGGCACCCCGCCAGGTCCCCTTCACTGTTGACATGCCTTAGTGCAACTTTCCTGTCAAATGGTTTTGTACACTCATTGTGTCCAAGTTTGTCAGAGAAGAAGATGCATGTTTCAGCTTTTAACATCCACCCCTTCAAGAAACTTCAGCAAGGTGGCAATGTTGATAGTTGAAAAGGCATTGCTTATCGCTCCATTGTAACTAAAACCATGGATGTTTCTATATGAGAGTGCTGCCAGTGGGGGCATTTCCCTGTGGCTCAGCTCCTCAAACTCTTTTGTCATTTCAGCATACTCGCCTAGTGCATCTACTTTCACTCACTCCTCACCACCTATCTTCACCATCACAACTGGGTTTAATGAGTTCCCTCTCTGTCCTGCCCTTTAGGATTCTGACTCGCATTTTGGGCACACACAGTGCCCAATATAGAGTATTAAATTACTCTCCTAGCTACAGCCCACCAACAACTCCAGCCTCCTACTGAATGAAAAGTAAGCAGAGAAATGGTTCCTCAGTTAATCCAGTGGTGGCACAAGGTGGTGGAGTTACAGGTCTGGGGGTGATTTGCTCTCCTCCTGATCCATAGCACGTTTGCTATCATCACTTCAACAGGAGCAGGACACATGCTTTCAATGCTGCCTTTCTCTAATGGTTTTTCAACTCTGCATATGCAGGTGTGCTTCRTTCCAAGTATGAATTAAAGGCAGGGGCTGTGACTGTGGCATCGCTGCTTTGCTGAGCAGGGAGGTATAGCAGTATGTGGTTGAAATTAATACCCCAAGATATCACGTTGAGCCTTGGACCTGACAACCTACAACCAAATCTGGAARAGCCAACTGCTGGCCTCTGTGCTAAGATAGTCTTTCTGGATACCTCTGAGCTGGGAACAGGAATATCACCATGCGAGCTTAAATTCAGAAAGGGTTTTCAGATGCTTAATGCCCACAGAAATAACTGGGAGTTAGGTACCTAAATATCCTTGTGAGTCTGGCCACACCTCATCACACAGAGGCTGACAAATGGTCCATCAGGTAGATTTAAACTGATAGAAACCTATAATCACCTATTACCTGTCACCCTCAACTGATTTTTAAAGGTGCCAAGGAACTGGCTGCAAGTTCCCGACAGAGAAAGGCTTCGTGCAAAAGCAAATCTAAAGGCACTCTCATTGCTCTGAAGATATGATAAAAGCTGTTTCTGAAGTCCTTGGTCCGTGCATCTTTTACAGACATGCATCACTGCATAAATAACAAAAACTCTGTTTATGAGTTTTCATTTATTTTCTCACTAAAAAGTGATCTCCATCTAGAAGGCTCAGCTTTACTTAGGAATCCAAGGGCAGGAATTGCTGTCCCCAGAAATGTTTTATTTCCTTCTTTCACTCAAGGCTGAATTGAACTGATGATCCATATTATGGAGCTTTGCTGGATGCCTGGTACCTACAGGGAGCACTCTGCCAGCTCCTTGGTCTATAATTCTGACAACAGGATGGATTGCAGAAGAGGCCATTATAAAACTCCAAGACAAGAGAATCCTCCAGTGCTGCAGGTTAGTCTAAGAGTTAATTAACCCAACTCCAAGGTCAGGTGAATCACAACTTCTACAAAGAAAAAATTATAATAACCAGACAGGAGATTCTCTTAGCCACTGCCCATTTTCACAATACAGCYTCCTTCTTACATGCTTTTGTTTGGCATAAGAGCCTACATCTGTGACAATCAGCATGAGATCCTACATCTATAATAATAACACAATGGAGAAAAAGAAGAGTATCAGTTCTCATTTCAGACACTGTAGGTAACAACTATTAATAGGGTGCCTGCATTTGGTGAGGAAGGGCGTAATTAATGTATTTGGGAAAATTAACCACTTCTACAACAGCTAAAACCAGCTAATACTCAATGTAACTCATTGACTATTAGTGGTTTTCATGTCTGAAACAAGGCTGGAGAAAGCCAGTTCATGTCCATATGCACCACATCACCAGAGGATCTTAGAACAACAGAAAAAAAAAAAAAAAAAAAAAAAAAAAAAAAAAAAAAAAAAAAAAGGAAAAAGGAAAAGAAAGGGCTGTAGAAGGATTGTCACAACACAGAATCAACCCCACCCATAMATCCTTGGCAGACGTTTCTTTGGCCTCTACTTCAGAAACCTCAGTGATGGAATAGACACAGCCTCTCTAGGTGATTTCTTCCTGCATTTCACTATCCTACATGCTACAAAAAAAGTCTATCCTAAATCTCACTTGCTGCAGTTTAATCTTCCTGAAATAACTTTCTTCCACAAGGAACCACGCGAACAAGTTGTTCTCCCCTCTTAGCTGCAGCCTTTTGTATGTTTATCAGCTCTCCCCTCAGTCTTTTGYTCTCTAAAAGACCAAAAAAGCCTTCAGTCATTCCACCTCAGCCATACTTCATCTCCTTTACCTTGTTAGAAGTAGGAGACTTCTATATTTGCTATATTCACACTAGCAAATAATGGTCAGGGTCCATTTGCTAGCCATGAGTGAAGTTCAACTGAATGCTTCTTTCCCAAAGAGAGTGATCGTATCCAAACTGCCTTTGGGGAGCAGCCTCTGGCATGCTCCATCCTCCACACCAGGCCCAGGCCTTGTCTGGGATAACGCTGCTTGACATAAGCCAAAACTAACTTGACATGAGCAGACGAACAGATGAAGAGCACAAATGATACGAGCCTAGCGCTGGGGGCCATGAATTCACCCTGTTTCTTTGGTTAGTAAAGAAGAAGCCTACAAGGAATTCCTCAGGTGTGCTCCTAATAGACATTGTCCTACTAACTTCACAGCAGATTTGGACAGACACGTTTCCTCTAGATGACAAGTACTTGTCTGGCAATAGAGGTCATGAGATCAGATAGGGGCCACAGCAAGAACCTTCAGCTGGGAAGGCTGCTCTCACCACTTCCTTAGAGCAAGGAGCCGTGTCTCTCATCCCTGACTTCAGCCCAGCATCTTGGCCTTTTTCCAACTCCAGCACCATGAGAAATTTTGGGACAGGTCACAGACCAGGTCTAACAGCTGCCTCTGGTATGGGGGAAGAGTGGGGGAAAGGGAAAGACAGGGCTGGCAGAGAGTGGGAGAGGGTGCAGCACTGAATCACAAATCCCAGAATCATTGATGGTGGAAGGGACCTCTTGAGATCATCTAGTCTAAAGAAGGTTTTTCTTGTGTTCAGATTGAATTTCATGTTTTTAATTTGTTCCTATTGCTTCTTGTCCTGTCACTGGATACCRCTGAGAAGAGTCTTGCTCCATCTTCTTTGATTCCTCCCCATCAGGTATTTATACACATGGATGAGATCCCCCCCAAGCCTTCTCTTCTCCAAGCTGAAGAATCTTAGTTGTCTCTGCCTTTCCTCATATGAAATATATGTTTGAGAAGAAGTAAGGAACAAGGAAGCATTCGACAGGTTTCATGTTTAGTGTAGGAGGTCTTGGCAGCTTTGGGTAGAATTTTCTTCTCTGTGGAGCAGAATAAATGATGAGCCCAGGGCAAGAGCTCATGGAGAAACGCAAGGCAGGTAACTGAAGTCAAAGTTGATGTGCAGAGCCAAAGTCTCCAGACAAATACATCAAAAAATGTGCCCAAAAAAACCCAAGACTCAGAAACTGGGGGAGACAACACTGTACCAATACAAAGAGCAAACAGATCATGACTAGAAGCTAGGCCAAGCATCAGGAAGTTCTGTGAGGTGGCAGCTGGGATGAGGACCAAGCCAGGCTGGAACCAGATCAGGCAAGAGAAAATGGAGGGATGGACATGGCAGGAGGAAGGCTCTGGAGTCAGGACTAGAAGAAATAAATGGAGAACAGAACAGRATAGTGAGCCAAAAGCTTGGCATTAGCCAAGACAATAGTAATGAGAAACAAGCCTGAGTTCCCCAAACCAGAAATCTGGGGCACAGCTTTGGCCAGAAGACCGATTGAGGAGCCATAAGCAAACAGTAGGACCGCCCCAGTTACCTGAGGAGTGGGGAGAAGAACCAGMCAGATTTATGGACTAGCCCTCAGCCAGCTAGAGAGACCTGTAAGTCCCTCGGTGACCAGTACATTAATTGCGGCCACTTTCCTGGCTTTTGTGCTTGCTTGTTCACAGAACCATCACAGGATACCTCATAACAAACAGGAAGAAAGTTCATAGTTGTAGGCTCCAGATTGGAAGATGAATACGCACATTTCCCAGGCAGCTAAGCTGGCACTCTGTAAAACTACTAGTGCTTATATAAAAGGATACAAATCCTTTAAGCAGATAATAAAGTGAATTACATGTATTACTCAGTTAATGATTTTGTATCTAATTATGAGATGTTGCTATCAGTTGCTAAATGTTGCTCGAGGTTATCTGCAAGACAGGACAGATGTTTTTGTTGTGTTTATTATTCCAGTTATCAGTTTTGTGCAGCTTTACAAGATTGCATTTTCTGTGAGCAATGACCCTATATGCACCATCTCAGAATCCTGATATCCAAAGCCTAAAATGAACCAAATATGCAGACACCTTCCATGGTGATATATCCGTTTGGGTTCATTCCCAAACCACAGGAGTATGCAAGTTAAAATACAAAAGGCTGAAAATACAAAATTTCTTCTCTAATTCCATGTTTCAGTTAATCATTCAAAAGGAAGTTTAGTCCTTTCAATATACTAATTAAGGATGTTTGTCCTGGTTTCGGCTGGGATAGAGTTAATTTTCTTCCTAGTAGCTGGTATAGTGCTGTGTTTTAGATTTAGTATGAGAATAATGTTGATAACACACTGATGTTTTAGTTGTTGCTGCGCAGTGCTTACACTAGTCAAGGACTTTTCAGCTTCCCAGATGCACAAGAAGATGGGAGGGAGCACAGCCAGGACAGCTGACCCAAACTGGCCAAAGGGGTATTCCATACCCTATGACGTCATGCTCAGTATATAAGCTGGGGGGAGTTGGCCGGGGAGCAGCGATCACTGCTTGGGGATCAATGCTGGGCATTGGTCGGCGGGTGGTGAGCAATTGCATTGTGCATCACTTGCTTTGTATATTCTTTTATTATATTATTATTATTATTATTATTTTATTTCTATTATTAAACTGTCTTTATYTCAACCCATGAGCCTTCTCACTTTTATTCTCCCGATTCTCTCCCCCATCCCACCGGAGGTGGGGGGAGTGAGCGAGCGGCTGTGTGGTGTTTAGGTGCTGGCTRGGGTTAAACCATGACAATGTTTTACTCCTAATTGTCCTGGGCAATAAAATATTCTACTTATTTTAAAAACAACAACAACAAATAAATGGGTGCAATCTGAGCAGAAGGAAAGTCAACATAGCTGGTTGGTCTGWCTTCACTCCCTCAGTCTTTCTGGGAAAACAACAATAGAAACAACAACAGCAAAGTACTTCAACCCTTAATTTGAAAAAGGAATGCAAATGGACAACTCTCTGTAACCTCTGCTAACTTGTTCCAGTGGTTRATTATGTTCATTGTTAAAAGCGTGCCTTTCTTCCATGCTGTTTTTTGATGTCATTAACGGGCAGTCACTGACTTTCAGTCTACCACTATCCTTAGCACCAAAGACCCTTTACTAAACTTTGATTCCCCAGAGGTTCTTACTGAGAGCGATCACCTCAGTTGCTAACCACTTTTTAATTTTACCTGACTACACTGCACTTCTTGTATTTCTCACTGTTAGACTTGTTTCCCAGTTATTTAAACTTTCATTCACTGCATTCCTATCTACTGAATTATGGAAACAAAGAGTGGACATAGCATCCCAGCAGTGGTGATGTTGCCTGATATGGAGATAGTCAGCTCATACTGGACAGTTCCTGCTTATACACCCAAGGACTGCACTAGTCCTATTTGTCATATTATCACCCAGAGCTCAGATTCAGTAGATCATCATTCCCAGAATTTCTTAAGTGCAAACCGGACTTCTTCACTTCAAGGGCTTCTTTCTATGTAGTCTTGGTGGTAATGTTTCACAGTGATAAAGTACATTACCACTAGCTGTTACAAGCCGCAGCAAGCAGAGATTCTACACAGAGACTGCTGTGAGCCAAACAAAATAGGTTTATTCCCCTCCCCCCCCACACCACTTATGTATATACTACTTATCAAGACCAAGGTGTCTTTAGTTGGCTGGCCTTCTCCCAGATCATGAATTTACTTACCCTGAGACTTGACATCATTTATGGACTTTAGAGCAAACAGTTTTCCTTTCAGTGTATCATATTTGTACTTTTTTTTTTTTTTAAAGACTGTGTGTTTATATGGAGAAAGAGGGGGAGGGGAGAAGGGCAAATCAATCCAGGTTGGCTCCAGGATGAAAAAATATTGCGAAATCAAGCAAATGTAAGTCACAGGACAATCTCAAAGATGCAGTGAGCTGAGTAAAAGAGCTAAAACAGAATAAAAAAAAAACAGCCCTCATCCATAAGAAGGAAAAGAATTACTATCGATTTTTTAAGCTGAAATTCAAACCAGCACAGAGAAATTTACTGCAAAAAATGTTAATGATGACAATTCAATCTATGGCTCATGGTTACTCAGTGAAATTATGCACTCACTCTTTTCAAGGCTAATGCTAGCAGGACTCAAATGACAACCCGAAGAGAAACTGTTCTGATAGACTACGACACAACTGGCAGCCTCAGGTCATAAAAGGCTCCAAGGACTGAATCCATGTTGACACAGGATTAAAAATTGCTCATTCTTTTACGAGGCCAAAACTCATATTAGCTAACTGATAACAACATCTACTAGGAACTGGTCTCTTGTGATTAGCAAATATATATCTCAATGGGAATGCTACCAAATATTCCTTTTAGAAGCTATTTACTAAGCCTTAAGTTCTTTTGTGAATTTCTTGATACTGCTGCTCACAACCACTGAGATACACCAAAACCAGCTCATACTCTACGAGGATGGAGCCTGTAGTTGGTGTGGAGGCTCCTGACCACGTTGTATAAATTCTGTGCCAACAGAACTGATCAAAGCAGCAATATATGTGTAGGTACTAGATAACTACTACAAGGTTAACCTAGAGGAACCAAATAATGTAAAGCAGAGGCTCAGATGAAAATAAAGTGCAAAACCGGGGTACTCACTCAGTTTTCTGAACAACAGGGAAGCTTCCAAGTCGTACATAAGCGCTCTGAATTCCATTTTCTTTCATTCCAAAAATCTGTTTCACACTGAATGAATCCATCAGGTCAAATCCTGTCCGTAACGGAAGTGTAAATACGAGACATTGATCAGGCAGTGGGACACGTCTTCAACTGTACTTAAGTGGTTATCTCAGCCCACAAACACAGCACTTCAGAGATTAACCTTGTTTTTGTTGGGAAAAGCCAGAACAAAATTCTGACATGGTYTAATCTTCTTAGTCCAAAAACTCAAAACCAAGCATAAATTCAAACTGTAAAATGTCTTGGAGAGATTAGAACAGAGTTCTCCAGAAAACAATAGTTATTGTTTGCATTGCCACAACACCCTGAAAATGCCATATAATTCATTAATCCCTACGTAGAAAAATGCACAGGTGTAGACTGAAACACTTACTCATAGAATCATAGAATCATAGAACTAYAGAATGGTTTGGGTTGGAAGGGATCTTCAAAGATCATCTAGTCCAAACCCCCTGCCATGGGCAGGGACATCTTTCACTAGATCAGGTTGCTCAAAGCCCCATCCAACCTGACCTTCAACACTTCCAATGATGGGGCATCCATAGCTTCTCTGGACAACCTGTTCCACTGTCTCACCACCCTCATTGTAAAAATTTTTTCTTTATCTCCAATCTAAATCTACTCTCTTTCAGTTTAAAACTGTTGCCCCTTGTCCTGACACTACAGGCCTTGGTAAAAAGTCTCTCTCCATCTTTCTTATAAGCCCCTTTTATATGTTGAAAGGCCACAATAAAGTCTTCCCGGAGCCTTCTCTTCTCCAGGCTGAACAACCCCAACTCTCTCAGCCTCTCTTCACAGGAGAGGTGTTCCAGCACTCTGATCATTTTCGTGGCCCTCCTCTGGATCCACTCTAATAGGTCCATGTCTTTATTGAAAACCGCTAGTCCAAGACACTTGACTACATACACTTTTCRTATCATTTTAATACTACTTAGTCTTAGTCCAATCAACTCATCATTATCATAAGCTATTAATCTTGACTGCAGGCATTTGTGTAAAGCCTCTGACTTTGTTCTGACAAGGCTTATTAGCTCAAGCATAAACCACCCACGTGGGTCTATGCAGCTCCAGAGTCAATACAGTCCCAGCCACAACAAACCCATGCTTTTGTGACATGAAGTCCCAGCTGCTAAACCTTGCCGGGGACAGTGGGGGTACGACTGTGCCATGCTCCTGAATGCATCCAGTTCCTGAAGGTGCAGTACCGTGTGGATCATGGAATCATAGAATCATAGAATCATTAAGGTTGGAAAAGACCTCTAAGATCATCAAGTCCAACCGTCAACCCAACACCACCATGCCCACTAAACCATGTCCCTAAGCGCCTCATCTACACGTCTTTTAAATACTTCCAGGGATGGTGACTCCACCACTTCCCTGGGCAGCCTGKTCCAATGTTTAACCACTCYTTCAGKAAAGAAATTTTTCCTAATGTCCAATCTAAACCTCCCCTGGTGCAACTTGAGGCCATTTCCTCTCGTCCTAAATGCAACCATCCTGCTTTTAGCTCCAAACTGGCTCCACAGGATGCACATCCAAACTAATAGCCGCTCCCAGAACCAGACACATTGTGGAGTTAGAGGCAAAGACACTGCAAAAGCCAGGCTGAGAGTGACTGAGCAGAGAACCTGTGTTTTTCTTTTATTTGGGCTATTCCAACCTCTTCTCCCCCTCACACATGCACAATTACACAAATTAACTCCTGTGGGTGTAATTTCAGCACACAAAACTGGTGGTATTATAGTAGCTTATTTTGATAAATTGATTTTAAACTATGGCAGTGCTTTCAACTTTGTTCAGTTAGTGAGCTCCTAAAACTTTTATAGGATAGATAAACATTTTTGTGTGGTGAACTTAGGCCCTAAGATTCTCGGGTTTCTTAATTGCCCTCATGAACTTTTCACAACCCACAGGCTGAAAGCCACTGCAGGGCTTGAAAACAGCTGCAATAGGAAAAGGCACCCAACTAATGATATTATTCTTCAAATTTAAATGAATAAATAGRTGCAAAAAAAGCTGTGTGGGCCAGTCCTAAGGCAAATCAAGATTTGACAGCAGACACCAAATAAAACATAAAGCTTCTATCATGGAGCTTTTTCAAAAGAAATAGCTTTTTCTGAGGAAATAATCTTAATTGTTTGCAAAGACAGAAATGGTTGCCTGGTGCCAAGTTGAGGCCTTTTCTATTACGGTAACTTTCCTGGCTGTCAACAGCTTTTCCCTCCTGTCCACTCTATTTTCAGCTATTACTGGACATTCAGGAGGGCAAATAAGGCAGTTAAGATGCTCCAGGGCCTCATGGCTCCACCTCATAATCACCTCTGCAACAACTCCAGTGATACACTCTTCTGACAAACTGTAATCAGCCATGATTGCAGCTATAAATCATAGCAAATAGACCCTACCAGAACATGAGAGCTCCCTTCTGGTTATCGCATAAAAAACCAGTATGACCTGTCCATATAAACCCTCCCATAGCTCATTTCACCATGCAGTACATATCCTTCATCTACACCAACCACAGAAAGGTGAGGAAGGCAGCCGAGGGTTGCTGGTAAGAAGAGACCACACTGATTGGCAAGGGAAATTGTTAACCATTCACAGCAGCTGAGCTGTGAATGGTGAAGGCTGAAATGCTGCCCAAGTGACATCTAAATGTCAAGTCAGCAGAGTCCTCAAGCTGTGGAGTACTGCTCATCTCATGGAGCTCATAAAGCTCCGTTGCTCAAAATACACAAGTGCAAGATACAGTGACAAGAACTTCTTGCTAACTTTTCCCATCATTAGCTCAGACCCAAACTTACTCTCATCTTTCTCTGACAACTCAAGCTAACGTTCACATCATGAGCAACTGTGAAGGTGTGCACACTAGCATGCTTTTCCAATGGAAACAAGTTAAGAGTCAGATTTAATCATTCTCTTTTTTTTTTTTTTTTTCTGAGATTTCCTAACAACATGCAGTTTAGAGAGCCTAAATAACACCATGAAACATACACAAGGTTATTAAAACTGTCTTGCAAGCAGAACTTGCAGTAATGAAAATAAGTCACGCTCATAACTTAGACTATCATCTCATTTGCATTCAGGATTGAATAAAGCACACAGGTAAATCATAATAAGATTTTTCTTATTCAGGCTATGGATCAGCAAATTGCAAATTTCTTGATGTATTTTTCATTAAAGAATGAATGAGGGTTGTTCTTTGAAAAATGTCATGTAGATCCACGGGAAAGTTAAGCCCTAGATTTGTCAGAGTCCACACTCAAAACCAGCAAATGGTATTGTTTTAATCACACTACTAATTTGTTCTGTGTCAAATTGAGATATTGCCTCCACTTTCCTTAGAGGGAGCTATGAAACAAACTAATTCATGTTTACAGAGCACTTTGCATGGGGTTCATCTGGCTAAATGTCATCTCTCTAGACAGGGTAATAACAGAGACTCTCATTCAGTTAGGCACAGAGAGTCAAATACAGGTGCTTCCAGGGAAAGATTAATCTCATACTAAAACAGATGCCAAAAGTGCACGTTTCCCTCCATTAACATAAAGAGAGCTTAGGATGCTCAGATTGCATGCTAAACCTCATCTAGTAAAGGTCTATAGCTGGTGAGATAGCCTCCACTCTTAGATACTCCATTGCCAACCAAAACCCATGGAGGTAATGGACACTTTGGTTGCTGAAGGATTTCAATAGCATTACAGAAAATGTGGCATTGGGCCATACGCTAAAAAACAAAGAACTGTGCTGAGGATGAGATGCATCCCACCTAATTTTAGCTGTCTAAAAAGGAGACGTCTGATGTATGCAGGTTGCCTCGGTTCTCTTGTGGGTCAGCAGAGAAATGTAGGAGTCTCTAGGAAGACAACTCATCGCATCTGTCTTGGACCTATCTACAGACAGGCTGAATCACTATTTGGCAGTGCATACCTCCTTCCATTCAGCAGAAAGGGAGCCCATACAGACAGTAATTTTCAGACTGCTGAAGTTGGGTGAGATATATTCTACTCATAGGGAATGCTATCCGTTTTGTGCAGTGAATGAAGCAGAAGTAAAGAGAGAAAAAATGTTAACTAATCACATACAACTTATATTTACATTGTCTCATTTGCCATCAGGATTGAATAAAGGTTGCAGATTTTTAAATTCAGACCAGCAATATCTAAGTTTGCTATCCTGACCATTTACTGTAAGAGTCTCCTTAAACAGATACCATTCCATTTCTAAGTGGGAGAAGAAACAAGCAAACCCAAAATATTGTCATTTGAGCTGAGAAATTAGTCAAGGCAGACTGCCCAGGTGGGACTGGAAAGAAGACTCATAGGGAAAGTGCCAAATGAATTTGTGTTTTAAAGTAACTTCTAAGATTATTTCAGCTGAAGGACAATATAGTATTTTTTATTATTATTAATTTGTCTACTTTATGTGCCTGGAAGCACTTTGGTTTGAATATGTTCCCTTGTTGACTTTGGGACTGGAACTGGGATTGTGAGGGAGACAGCATGATGCTTTTAATTTAGTCTTGAACCACAATGTTCCTGTAAAAAAACAGGCGATGCTGTAAACATTTCTCCAATACTTGAAGAGGAGTTTACACCTGGCACTGTCTGGCTGCTAACAGTGCAGTGGAAACAGCTCACTTAGATCCTTCCCCAAACATCTCACTTGCCGTTTAGTCTGTCGTACAGCATTTCTGGGCTGGAATGACAGCAGAAATATGGGCTGTCCATTGGTTTTTCCACCACCAAGGAGGGACCACGTTGTCAGTGCCATAGGGAAAATGAGATCCTACATGTAGCTTCCCAGTCCTCTCCACAAGTGAAATGGGAAAGAACATAGCTGCCTAAATTAGCAAGGACAACACTGTTACCCAGTCATTGCACCACACTCAAGCACAGGATGAAAGGGTAGGACTTTCCTGTTCTCAGTTGCTTTGATTTAAAAGGTGTTTTCTTGTGTACCAGGGCAGGTGTGGTTTCCCAGTTGGCTTATAAACTATTTAATCACTAATGCCATAAATATGGCAATTAATAAGATGAATAATGCTCTTTGATCATAAGCCTCCAACTTCATTATAGCTACTAAAACAATACAGGGCCACTGAAACCCTCTAACATGATTACATCTCCTGAAAAGCAGCACACTCTAGTCCATTAACATTAAAATTAAAATAGTGACCTGAAAGAGAAGCTCAGATTCCTAACAGCATACTTGGCTTGAAAAGCAAATTGTTATGCACTGCTCTGCTGATCAAATCAGCCGAATGTCTCTTTACTTGCGAGTAGTAACGGCCTCACAGGAAGCAGCCCATTTTTCCAGAATCAGAAAACACACCCAGATCTGCCTGTTACAGGGAAAAGATGGGCAAAACTCGGCACAGGACAATTTCTCTATCATCTAACTGTAATACGTAACCAGATTCTCTTTTACAGGAAAGATGTCCACACTGCACCCAACCACACCCTAAAGCATGGCCAAAGGATGATCAAACAGCTCTGTACTTGTCCAGTGGTCCTACGACATTTGTTTCCAGGTAATTATTTCAAGACCAGACTAAAGGGGCCATGGTTGGTTGCCCTGAGTATGAGCTGGATTTCTGCCTGGCTCCATTAAGGATCTGATATGGACAGCTAGTGTGCATATTGAGATTTTCCTGTCTGTCCTGTGTTCAGAGGGCAAAAAAAAACCCAAATTAAAACAGCACCCAAGCCCAGAAAACCAGAGCAACAAAGGGAAGTTTTAATAGCCAGAAAACACAACAGTGTGCACATTTGGAAAGTCTTCTCAAAGTAGGACAGAGCCATTAACAACTTCTTCAGTCTGAAGAAACCTTCTGAGAAAAGTCTCCTGCTTTGCATTCCCAAGGAGCCCAAGAACAGGGGGAGCCACTGGGCTACTTCTAATTGTGAAAGTTTCTGGTGAGACAACGGCCTGGAGGGGAATGTGGAAAGCAGGTGAGAAAGGAATCGGGAAAGGCACTGGACATCAGACCCTCAAGTGATGTGTCCAGAATATATTTATTATGGAGGATTTCCAGCCACAAGCACCAATATAAAACAAAGTAGCTTTTGCAGGAAATGCTCCGTACTCTGGTCTTGCTTAAACTCTCATCTGAATTACCAGCCTTGTCAATGTATTGATGGCATATCACCAATAGCCAAGGTCAGCGAGGTCGTCATCAGCTACTGGTTCTCTGAGACTTCTGAAAATAGCAATCTGTATTGCCTGTGATAAAACAGCATCTGTTACTTTTACTAGTCAATGGCAATAAACTTTATGGTAGACTAGAGGAGTATATAAATTCCTAGGAAGAACAGTATCACTTGGGAGTCTTTCAGCAAATACAAGATCTTATCAATTTTCTTGCCTAGCATTTCTGCAGTCTGGAAAGTTAAGCTTTCATGGTTTGCCTGTGCTCACAAGGAAGAGCCTGCGTGCTCACTAGATCCTGAACATCCCTTTCAATTCCTCCAGTATTGCCTGCAAGGCTATTACCACTATAAGGAGCCCTCATTTTTGTTACCTGTCTTAGTTACTTTCTGTGTTAATATATACTTTTAAAATAACAGAAAAAAATATGTTATCATGCCATATTCTGAAGTTAAATAGTGCATTTAACCAGCTATGTCTGACAATTAGTTACTTGAAGACAGAGTCTAGATGAGGGGTATGATTTTTCTTCTACTGTATCTAAACCTTTAGCATCCTTATCTTCCACATGCTCTAGGCTGAAAACAGCTATTTCTGGACAGCCAAAACGTGTCTCAGTTCAGAGCTGGGATAGAAGTAAAAGTGTCCAAACYCTGAAGAGGAGACCTACTACTTTATTCACCATGTGTTGATATTATTGTTATAGTAGCCATCATCTGCTACAGCATTTTTGCTGCTCCTGACATTCCTTCCTCCACAGGAAAGGAAATCTGGCAAGAGCTGACAGAGCATCAGATAATTAGGGATATTTTTAAGTCCTCAATGAAGTGTCCGTCTCCAAGGCTCTTCCACCACATTAAAATTACCTACGTCCATACCAGTATATCACTGCCCCAACCATAGTTCCACCTGGCAACAAGAGGTAGTATTTAGGAGGGGGTGAGGTGCACACTGATGCTATCATCCTTCAAGGTCCTAGTCTTTCTGGCGTGCTGGCAGGAGGCAGTCAGAAAGCCCTTTTCCTCTTTCTTGATGACCAGCTGCTTGGGTTGGTGAGCCGTCTATGACGACAACACTGGGGTCAATGTCAAAGCAGCCAGACACTAAACCTTCACATTGTCCCAGCATCCTTGTGGGGCACACAGGTGTCACTTGTTTGCTCGCGGTAATCTAGACAACAAATAAGGTCAGAGTCCTGCAGCTCAGACACTGTTTAGATCTGTCTCATTGCGCATGATTGTAAAAAGGGGTTTGAAAGAAAGTCTTTTGCTGGACTAATTTTTTTTAACTCTCTCTGGCTGTCAAAAGAAGTGATTTCCAAAGGCTTACAATGGATAAGAATTCTGTTTCCTTGCACTGTTTTATTCCTCTCTAGTTCACCTCTCCAGCAAAGACAGAAAAAGCAGCAGCTTATTTTTTGCATGGATAATTCACCCCACATCTAGCACTCCCAGCTCAACAGTTTKATTCAGCAGCAGCAGCATCCAGCAGTGGTTATATCTGACTTATTCCCAAAGCATTAAGGGCTGCACCTGTGGAGGAACAAACCAGAAAGATTTACTGGCTGCCTACAAGCCCTGCATGAAGTAGTGTGGTGACTAAAGGGGTGGCACAAGTCATTAAAAAAATTAATTTGCTATATTTTACAAGCAGCTTGCAAGGGAATTTTGGAACTCTAAAATTTTCCAAAGCCTATAGATTAAAGGGCCTCAAGAGTGTTTTAAAGAGGTTCTTGCTATTAACCAACTGCCCTTTTTTTCCACAGATGTTACGGTTGGGATTTAAGCAGCACTTCATGCTGATCTGACTTTCTTCTCACCAGATCCACCAGACTTCATTGAGGACAGCAGCTAAGACCTTAAGCTAATAATGAGGCTTTGTTGAAGCACATGAACAGCTCTTACACCAGCATGAAGAAGGTATCTTCCARCAAGCCTACTACCTTCTACATGATACTCCATAAGGTGGCTTGGAGGACCCTTTAGATGGTCTCAGTTTTATAACAATAATAAACCAGTTTACCCCTGATAGAAGATGCCACCACTCAGGCTCTTGATTTACTGATCCTGGTTTGCTTCCTCTGCATCACGACACGTGGGAGGTGCAATTTCTAGTTTTCCTTGGTCCCAGCAAAGCAGCAAGCCACAAGAATCCCATGCAGATCACAAAAAGGGCTTGATTTCAGCTCAAGCACCAATCCACATTTGGGATTATGTGAAGCAGAAACCTTGCTTGAGGAATATAACAGAGTTATATCTCAAAAAGTAGCAAGCTTTGGGAGGCAGTGAGGCAGGTGAGCAGGCGATGACCAGGTTGAGCTATGGGGCCACWCTGTTTCAGAAACATCAGCCTAAAGCTTCAGTCAAAAACAGGGGACAGATACAGCACTTGGTAGCCTTACACAGGAAAAGAAAGATGAAAGGGATATTAAACCAGTGAGAAAATTAGGCCAAAGAGACAGTATGAGAGAGAGGTCAAAACTACAACCAAAGAAGTGAATACACAGCCATCCCACCTGGGGGAAAGAGCTGTTGTAATCTAACCCCCAGCCTGTTGTAAAAACAGGAAATAAATACATGTCTACAGCGGCTGCCTCTGAGGCAGCACCTTTCAACACCTGATCTCATGTTAATAACACACCACTTTATCTGATGCATTGTTCTCTTTATCTACAACAGTCCACTCATTCTCTCTTACCCGTTTGCCTCTCAGTTTCCGGACAGTTGCAAGTGGCATATTGAACGACACTGAAAGCTGTTTTTGACACTGAACTCTTTGCCTCATTACTGAAGGCTTTTCTGTGTGGAAGTCATTCTCCATTTTCTCAGTGATGGACATTTGGCTTAGTGCCACGGTCCCTCTTTCAGCTCCTTTCCTGCTCCAGTGATTTACAAGATTAAACAGGGGTTCATTATTCCTTTGATGTCCTTGTATGCCAGATAGGCTTGCACCAGCTGAACTTACCAGGACTATTTGGTTCTGATTTTAATTAGTTCCTCTATTTGGAAGTCCTCTTTTGAGTTCCTTGGGCACCAAGGTGCTCTGTGTTCCTCTGGAAAGCCATAAAATGGCATAACTGCAAACTCACCACTTGGGAAAGCAGTGGGGAGGGGAGGACTCTACCTTTCTTTGAATAAAAGTTTTGTTGGCAGCACGGTGGACCCAAGAGGAGTCTATGCATATAACTGAGAAAAAATTACAGCAGATAAGTGTTTATGAGAGCAGAGTGGCAGGACTGATGAATTCAGCATAACCAGCAACAATTCCTACTGCTTGTTTGTATGAGAGGCTAGTATTATTTTCAGGGTAAGAAAATGTATTTGAGGAAAAACACCTTACGAAGACATAGCCTGCTAGAGTCTCCTTGTAAAGCTACTATCTGGGCTATAGGAAAACCCCACCAACCTGTTGTTCATGAAACTAAAAATATTCCCATTAATTTTAGGTGCTATGAGCAAGGCCTAATATGAAAGCAGGTAGGGACCGCTCTCTAAGAGACTGTGGTGGTTGCTTTATGCCAGATGATCAGTACGAAATAGATTAGACCTACAGGTAAACCAAAACCTGGCCACAGCTGGCATCAGAGACCATTCACATCAGACAGACTGATTTAACTCCAAGAGTTCAGAGCAGTTGATTGAAATTATATACGTGCCTTCTTCCCATCATGTGTGCACAATGGCCAAAAAGCTTGCACTAATGAAGAATCTATGGGATGGTTTCTCCAGTCCCCTTTTTTGCAGCAATCTCTTTCTGAAGTAGAATTAATCTAAAATATTTGGACCAAGAAATATCTGGAAGTACCTCATAGTTAGCCAATCTATTAGTCTTTGTGTAGCCAAAGGACTGGTTGCTTCTTGGGCTATGAATAGTCAAAAATCGAACTTATTTCCTTTTCATCAACCTCAAATGCACTGGAATAAGAAAAAATCCTGGCTTGTTTAACTTCTGGGAGAAAGCAAATACTACAAGTTTAAAAAAAAAAGCCTTTAAGGATAGATTTATTTTTATTTTTTTAATATGCAGGTAGACCTGAATACTTCACGTGCACATTCCTGTGCATGGTTAACCCTTGTTAAGTCTTTTAGGTGAATGCAGAAGTCAGAATCTGCCACTGCTGGGGTTCAGACCAGAGAAAGGCTTTCACAGGGACCGCTCAGCTGTTACCAGTTTCCTTCCTGCAGTAGCAGGTTCTAAAGTAATTTCAGCATTCGTCCTCCATGTTTCCTGATGTTTTGGAGCAGCTCAGCCAGGCTACCTGCTCCAGCACAGTTTTGATGCCTGGCATCAGTCAGGTCATTCACAGTGCCAGAAGTCCACTGAGATCCATGATGTTGGGTAATAGCTACATCTCTGACCATATTAGGAAAAAGATTCATTTAAAACATGGGTTTTTTTATTCAAAGAACTCAACCCAGCTCTGTTGGTGACAGTGTGGTTATGAGTACTCTGCAGGATGCTTGAGTGTTTCCAGGCTTCTAATCCAGATGCACACTTCGGTGGCATCCTACCTGCTGTTGGGGTGACTGTACACTTTCACTTCCCAATTCTTTAGTTTCTGTAGAAAGGAAATTCCTTGGTACGTAAGCCCAAAAGAAACCACCACAGGTCCCCACGCTGGATAACTGGGGGATCTGGACACCGGGCATGCCACAGTGCACATTTAATGCACAGGTTAGAGCTAGCCCATAGGACTGCAGTGGCTACACTTAGAAGTCACAGATGACTTATTGGTAATTATTTGCCTGCTTGACCTAGTTTTCTTGGGAGTTAYTGGGTATTAAAATGTCCTTGAACAGGGGTGAATCATTTGGAAYCTCTGAAAAACTTCAGAGATCTTGTAAGTGCAATGGTCTAGGCTATAATGTTAAGATTAGCTATTGCACAGTACATAGACTCCTAGAAAGCAAAGCTAAAAGGGACTAGCTAAGGTCACCTGCACTGAAGGTATCCCACCTACCAGCCCAGAGGACAAATCCACCCCGCAGCACAAGTCCATCCATTTTCTCCAGCTCACAGGAGGCTGAAATGACTCTTGGGACTATAGGTACAGGACAGCTGCTACTTTCCTTATATACTTCTCATGGATATACAGCAGCTATAGCCAGATGTATGTGTCTCAGGAACCAGGTTTCAAATTCAGCTCTCCAGATCCTTAAAGAATGGAGAACATTAGCACTCACGGCAGTGCTAATCACTCTTTATGACATTTTATATAGGGGACTTCCTAGGGCAAGYGTGGGGGGAGGAGGAAATAAGAAGCCCTTAGTCCTTTCCCCATTACCTTTGCCTAGTGAGGGGTCATTGAAAAATGTGACAGCAAAGTGGCTATGCCATGGCACAGCAAAGCTTCATCCTTCTGCCCCATCTCCCATSCACATCATAGGTGTATCCAGCCCTGCCTGTACAGGTATAACACTGAGGATGGAGAGGAGAGTGGTTGGTGTCCGCACGAATAGCCAGCTTCACCTTCACTGCATAWGTGCAGTCTTTGCTGGTGACCACCGTGTCTGTGCATCTACTGTCTGAAGACAGTGATCCGTTACAAATCTCTGCAGCTATTCATGGATTTTCCACTTGCCTCTCCGGGGCTTCCCAAGGAGACTATGAGAGGGACAATACTGACTGCCAAGTGCAAAGGGAGGGCAAAATGCCCATCACACAGSCACCACAAAAACGCTTTTGTCCCCCGGAGGACATCGGTCTAATGTGCTCGTTCTGCAGGTTCAACAGCCTGGACACTCCAATTTCCTCCTGCTACCACGTGTTTTAGTGGGCAAATATAAATAGTCCCAGGGATATTATAATTAGCTGGTGAGTCACCGGCATCTCTGGAATGTGAACCCTGTGCTGCAAACCACAGGACACTGGAGACATGCTGACAGTTAAATCCAGCCACTGCAGTCTATAATTGTAGGGTACTAGTTTTACAACAAGTGCCTCTACCGTAAAATGCCCAAATATCCTTTATAGAGCTACAGAAAAACACAGAGGTCATAAATATGCTGGCATTTTGCTCATTTGYGCATGGAGGTTTCCAAGATGGGGAAGAGAGTTAGAGGCTGAGGTCAATCTGTGGTACAACCCATAACGCAATTTCTGCTGTTCTTCATACACACAGCCTTTGTGACTACGTAGGAGTTAGAGTCAGGGCTTTTATGTTCCCTCCTTGCCCCATTAACACCATCCAGTGTGGCTTCTATGGGATGTATAACGTGATGTAGTGGTTGGAAGTATCCCTCCCCAGGGTTAATTTCTCCTAGCACTTATGGAAATGGTTGCATGTCTTCTTTTACTCCTRTGGCAGATTCCCTCTGAAAAGAGCAGTCAGTATCTGTTGAGGAGTATTGTCCCCTCCGGTGGATAATGTTGAGGACTAGAGCTCAGCCCATTTTTAATTCTAGGGATCATCCAGATTTCTGCAACCAAATCCCATGTCCTGCAGGTCTAGTTTAAAATACAAATAATTCAAATATGAAGTTTTAAAACCTCAAGAAGTATAATTCATTTTCAATAACTTTCATGTGTTGTTTCGATGCAATAGAATGGTTCATAAAAATACACAAGGGGCACATCTCAAGGGTGCAAAATGTTATCATTGTGTTTTCCTGCCTGGTCATGATGAATAGTAGGCCACGATCCTTTGTTAAATGCTGATGGAACCAAAATGACAATTCAGCAATGTAAGAGACATTAAGTATTACAACTGGGGTTTTATTTTGAATACTTCAGGGCAGATCAGTTAAACCCTCTTTTGTCTTCATTTCTCTACTTGATAAAAAAAGAACATGGTACCCACAAGGATGCTGTAAGAACTTTGTTTAAAGTATCATTAAGCATTGCTTTAAAATATCAGACTTTCTGGAAGAGAAACAGTGTTTACCCTGGTATTCTAACCAGATTTCTTGCTTTCTTTCAAAATTCCCTCTGTGTTTTCTAATGCATGCAGCAACATTTATATTCTGAATTTACGTGTTATGAACTGTTAAGCAGATGCCACTTCACTTCACTGCCAAAATTTCTATCAGTAGTAAAGTAAAGCTGCCTGTATGTTCTTACCTCATGCAATCCTATTTCACTGTGGCAGCCCTTACTGAATGCTACACCTAGTGATTTTTTATTTAAATACTATGATACCAGAGGGTCATAAAGTACAATCCTCTGCTATGAGAGGACTCATGACTGTCCATCACTGTTTATTTGCCTTCATTACTACTATTTCACCACTTGTTCCAGTACTTCATATCTCTGACAGTTTGAAACCTTCTAATGTCTTGAATGTATCTCTTAAACAGTTGATACCTATTTCTTATTATACTCTTTGTCCTTTAGCTTGAGTGATTCCCCTATCTCCCTTCTGCTATTCCCTTGATCTATTTGCAGAAAGCAATAGTATCTCCCCTTTCCACCTGCACACTGCAAGATTAACCAAACCCAGTTTTTTAATCTCCTGGTTGAAAAGAGTCTCTCTGGCTCCTGAACACACTAATAGCTCCTTGAGGCTGAATCCATCCGTCCTGAGCTAAGGAGGTCTGAGCATACTTTTCTAGATAAGCAGTAACCAAAGCCCTGTCCACTCTCATGAATTCTTCCCTATCTCTACAAGACCTGTTTACCTTGTCCAATAATGTCCTTTGCCTTTTTCCCCAGCTATACAGCACTGTGACTTACAAACATCTGCTGACTAAGACACCATAGGTTTCCAGAGTATGAGTTTATAGCACAAAGTCCTGTTATTGATCCGTAAGTACCATAACAGGCCTTTTAAACTAATAGTCCAAAGTCAGTTGGAAAAACTCCCAGGTTTTTGAGGCGAACCAGTTCCTCCTTCAGGGATATTCCGATCCCAATCTATATAGTGGTAACTCACAGAGAAGATTAGACCTAAAACTGGACCCTGAGGAGGTCCACCACTGCCTGCCYTCTGGCTTGTTATTCCCTTTCCTAGAAACTTCATCATTATCTCCCCGCTAGCCAGTTTCTGGCTCCCTTTACAACTTTTATTAATCTCTACCCTTTTTCACTTTAGCAGTGATTTTCAATACAGTACTCAACAAATGCTTGTTGAAGTCCAGATAGATGAGATTTACTTAGTTCTGTTTGTCTAAAGAAAAAAATCTCCTGTCTTTTAAAAGGAAAATATCAGTTTAGGCTGTCAGCTCTCTTCCAGCTCATAATGTGCTTTTTGATGCACTTATTCACTTGATTATGCATGGAGCCACCCTCYGCACCCCTGCTCTCAGCCTCTGACTTACCAAAGTCCCATGCAACTTCCTCTCAGTCACACCACTGGTTCCCTTCATCTCCCAGAGTYTGTCCTTTTATAGCTCATTTTATTATTCAGCTTCTGTTTTTATTTCTACTAATCCAGCGTGACTCAATTCACAGTCACCTAACTGCAGACACAGGTCATGCTATAACTTGTATGCAGGAAGGRTATACAAGAAAGGGCTGGCATTGGTGATGTTCCGTGTGAAAGAATTGCCTGTGCCGTCTGCCGGTCCATTTCACCCAATAAAAATATAAGAAAAAAAAAATCCCCGGAAAGACTTTTGTCCCTCTTACCTTCACTTCTGATGTCTTGTCCCTGTCTGAGAGAGGGAAGAGGTGTTTAATCTGAGAAGCCTCTTAATACCGTCTTCCCTGTCCCCAAAATGAAATTTACTGCAACTTCCACTCCATGGGGCTGCACTTTGCGTTCATCTAGAAAAAAGCTTGTGCAAGATGTAGCTATGAAGTTCTGTGTTAGGAGCCTGCTGGGCAAGGATCAATTTTGGTTGTCATTAAGTGGAGCACAAGATACAGGTGTTAACTTCAAATCCATGAACGTATGAGGACCTGGGTAGCAGAGGAACAGCCAACCCCCAGTGCTGTCACCGGTGAATCCACAGAAATTCCAGAGCTGAAACACTCTGACAAGAAGCAGGAGGCAGGCTGCTTCTCAAAACTGAAGTGCAGTCCTCTTTGGGGCAGAATAGAAAATCCTTTCAGCCTTTCAGCAACAACTAACAGCACAACACATCCTTTTGGAAGAGGAAACACGGCATACTAAGCCAACAGAAATTTTCCAGTTACTTTAGCTGGGAGAAGGCAATGATTTTCTGTTGGATTTGGACCCAGGGGCCCACAGTCTTCAGAAAATGCTATAGAGTATGTACGGAGTACATAAGGAGTGGAACAGCATTTTCGTCTTACACTGATCCATCTCCAGCAGCTTTAGCAAGACCCAGAATATCCATTCAACTTTTTCCAGAGAAGAGGCGATCACCGGGAACAGGAAAAGAAAGAGATCATTGTTATCACACCATGTAAGAGCAATCAGGGGCCTTCTACAAATCCTCTTGTATTGATGAAGAGGGGCCAGGCTCGTCACTTCAATCAAACAATATAGCAATCTTGTTATTAAGTCACTGCATGGCATGGTGAATGTTTACACCTCACAGTGAAGAGAGGTTCCCTGGGTCAAATAAATGTCAGCCCTATGCTATCAGTCTAACCAGGGGAACAGACATGTTGCAATAAAGGAAACTCTGATTAGGTATTAGGGGAAAAAAAAAAAATCAGTGATAGTGACCAAACTGGAACAGGTGCCCAGAGGACCTGTAGAATGCCCATCTTTGGAGATACTCAAAACTCAACTTTACAAGGCTCTGAACAACCTGTTCTAACTTCAAAGTCGACCTAACTTTGAAGYAGGCTCTGCTTTGAGTAGGAGGTTCGACCAGATGATCTCCACAGGTCCCTTCCAACCTGAACTAGTCTACAGATCTAAGACTGCAAAGTCATCTTTTAAGTTAAAATGCTGAATATTGACTTGCTGTCTAGGAGGCAAATGGGATTTGAAGATAAAAGGAAAAATAAGTCAAAAACTTTACAGAAGCGCTTAAGTATATACATATATAAATATATATGCATATATGTATCCACACCTCACTCTACTCAAAACTTTTGCACCAAACCTGAAGTGGGACGCTTGTCCTTTATACTGCTCAACAGAATATATATATTTTTGAAGTCATATAAAAGCATAGAGTCTATTAAATAGCACATGAATTAAAATTCCACTCAGATAAACACAGATTAGACATAGACAGCCATTTGCAACATCTTCTGGAAAGGATCAGACAGAAGATGATCATCTGGGGAGGGACACAATCCTCCGACTCATTTTCAGCAGCAGCTTCCGCTGCGAATAGGTTCATTCAGAATCAGTAGGGCTATTTGCTGAAGACAACCCAGTGACAGGAGGACTGTCAGAACAGGTTGATGCAAGACCTAGCAATAGACAGCAGTTGAAAATGGGTGTTTGGGGATTAYGAGTTTGGGTCTAATGACCAGAAAAGATGTTACCACCCAGCATTATCACAGGCTTAGATGTAATCAGACTGCAGCCAAAATAAGCTGCCTACAGACAGCACAGTTGGAACTGATATTTTGTGCAGGCAGTGAAAATCCCCCAATGAAAAAACTCTGAGCGAGTAGCAGAGCTGTCAAACCTTGACCATTTCTACTCATAATCAAGTTGCAGAAGAGCCTCCGGCCTCCCACTGCAGTGACTTATGTTCTTGGGTCAGTCACAGATATTCCCAGTACATCCTTGATGGGCAGGTTTTCTCTGCCAACAGCTCAAACAGTCTTGGGGGGCTAGAAAAGAGGTGCAGCCCACGCATGTATCTGACAGATTAAGTCCTTCAGCTGGCTGGAAAGATATATCAGAACACACAGAAAAGCAGAGATATCACCAGACTGGCTTTCCTCTTGATTTTTCACCAGCGTTTCAGAAAAGATGATTCTTCTTGGGACTTTTTATCTTTTCTTTTTTTTTTTTTCTTATATACACATATTTAAGCATTTCTTCAGTGGTAATTACCATTGTGCTTGGACGTTCCACAACAATCACAGATCAAATAAAAGGACATTAAAACTCACCAGACATGGAGTGGTAAAAAAAAAGTCATCTCCAAGACTAGACAGACATTCCTCTATCTACTACACTAAGCTCCACTGGCTTTTTAATTTGCTGTCATATCAAAAGAAAGCTCATGATTAATTTGCTGTCAGCTGTTAACAGATAACTCTTTTCCAGCCCTGCGGTTTCTAATGTACTTCTCCATCACTGAATACGTGTTTTCCTACAACTAGGAAAGGTGTAATGAATCAGAACATCACACTAGAAATGTACAGTTATACTATTTCAAGTCCCAGATGTACAGCAGAAACCTGTGTCTCTTTACCTGGAATCTCATCAGTCCCTCCACTGGTGTGTTTGAATCGATCTCCTTCCACGTGGACATTTGGACACAGAACGTCTGGAAAGCAAAAGAACCAGTATAAAATTATCACAGGTAAACACATCATTTTGGACGCTATAATACTAACAAAAGCTGATCTCTTGGGTTTTGTCCAACACTTGCACATGGTCCCACAGCAATAATTCTGGTTACCTCTCTCTGCATGCCCTAAATACCCTTCCCCTATCCTATCCCCTAACCACATGCTGGGCAAGACACTCAATACACTGTGTTTAGTTTTGAGCCACTTTTTGCTGACTGGCCAGCCAAGAAGCCAAACAGAATAGATGATCTGAGCCTTTCCCTCAGCTAGGACATCACTCTGAGGTTTTCTCTTTCACTAGTCTGTAAATCTACATGAAAGTCACGAAAACTTAAGAAAATTGAAAATATTATTCCACTTCCAGATTTGTTGGAAGGGAATTTCGGAAGGCCCARCTGACATTGGGGTGCTGCCCAAATTTTTCAGAAAGGACAGCTCCTACTCAGAAAAACCTCAAACTTAAAGTGCTGACAGGAAAGGGAATCCAGAGCATAGAACGATGAAGTGACTTTAGTCACACCAAGGTCCCATCACAGGTCAGTGTCAGAGACAAAAAGTGAAGCCCACTTTCCTGTATCTTACTGTATTACTTGTGATTCCCCTGTTAACACTCCTCCAGGACCATGACTACGTATGTGTGTGCGCCTTCAGTTTGTTCAAGMAGAAAGCAGAGTTAAATATGACTAAAACTTTGAAGAATATTCACTCTTACACGAAGGTTTCAAAAAAGTCATGAAAATACCCAGCCTTTGTCAGCCATTTCTCATGCTCCCAATTAGTGTCAACACAATYGCAGGTAAATGCTTTTCTGCAGAGAACTGTCTACCTATCCACCTCTTTCCTGCTGTATCTTTGAAGTAACATTATTTATGCTTTGTTTTCCCGGATTGATAGGTAATTGCACACTTGTAAACAATGGCGACAGGTAGCTCAAGGAATCAGTTTAACAAGAATATAAAAATGGACCCCTGACTTTTCACCGCTTGCACAGCCCCACATTTATGTCCTTTCTCTGATTTAAGGAACAGCCAGGTGAGGACAGCCAAGTCCCATTCCTTCATTTGCCCAGTTGTACACATGTTAATACGCATATCCTCTGCAGTTGCAATACTCATCTTGATGTATATGGTATTTAGCATCATCTCCACCTGGTGTTTAGTACGTTATTCCTTCAGGATCATTAATTGTTGTGCTTGTAAAGGAGCAGCAAGGGCCAACTGCTCCCTAAGGGATGGGGAGCCAGGAGCCAAGGGTGACCCAAGCCCAGGCAATGCCCTCACCAATGGGGGACAATCTCAAAGGGCTCTCTGATGACTTTCTACAGCAGGCCTACCTTGAATTGTGTGTGAAGCTACATCCAAAATCATGAGACAAAAAAAGACTTTTCTGAGGACATTGGCAGCAGGTCCAATATCTCTCCTCCTGCTTCCTGACTCTCAGTAAAAAATCCAATATTCCACAATGTTTGGTTAAGCCCAGCAATGAAATCAGATATTTTTCCTGCTTTATTGTGCTAATGAATTTACGGTCCAGAATATCAGCTGCAGATGTGGCACTCTCAGCTCAGTGGAAAAAAAGGGGACTGTAAAAGCCATTGCCAGAAGCCCCAACAGCCAATGCAGGAATAAAAAGCAGTCGAACACATTCAGCCACCCCTTTGCCGCAGCAGTGAGGGAGGCCAGAGAGTGGGTAAGTGTACATGCAAGTGTGTGTTACCCAGGGCATTTCAGATTTTCTTTGGACCATCTTTAGGGCTGCTGCTTCTATAGATAAAATTCAGAGGAGTCACTTTTTTTTTTTTTTTCACCACACCAGGAACCAATACTGATTGATGCACAGGGTCGCTTCATGTAAATTTTCGCCAGAGGTCTCTTGTGCTCCCTGATGCCTGTTGGTTTGAAAGCCAGGATACTTCACTCAAACCTGCTTATGTCTTAACATTAGACAGGTGAAACCACGTGCTAAGTTCCCCTCCATCAGAGGTCTGCACAACCTCCCAACACAATAGGGAACCTCTCCTTTTCTAGGAGAACTTTAAAAGTTGAAAAACTTTTAAACCATTAAGACTTGCAAGAGCCAAAGTTAGGCGACCTCTATTCCCATTCAAAACTAAGCAGTACTCACAAAAGATTTGCTTAGAAGTGTCAGAAGCCCTGTGCAGATGTTATACCGATGCTTTGTATTTCGTTTTTGCTGACAACAAATGCTCTTTTGGTTAGAGGCACTGAGTCAGTGCAGTAAACAGCACTTCTGAGCCCCAGTCTCAGAACTGGAGGATGTATGGCTATGCAGTAAAAGAAGCAACATCAGAAATCAAAACGAGAAAAATTCCCCCAAATAAAGAGTAAACAAATGGAAGGCATGAAAAAATCACAAAAATGTCATTCACCTCTGCTGCCCAGGACTCCTGAGAGATACACAGGGAAGACTAAAACATCTCAGACACAGCAGTGTACCTCTTCATGCAACAGGGGGGTAACGTCTGAATTATAGATATATAAATTTTCACTCCAATCTTTAATGACATCGCACACTCTCCACCAGGTACAATTAGAAAGAACCATGGCTCCCTAGCAGGGAAGTATGAGCTAGCAAAATTGTCCTGGTTTTAGCTCTTATTTTGGAACCAGGACTATACAGCAAACTCATGCGCTTGGCCTTGGTGCAGAACTGTCTCGCCACAAAAAATAGAAATGCCAATGTTAATAAAATGATCCTCTTCTTCCAGCTCTGTCCTTTAAATCTCTTATTACCTCTTAAAGAACTGTGGCCTCACTTTGGCCTTCATTTTACAAAATGTCCTGTGCTCCTTTTGGCTTCTCCCTTCCTGTCTGCATCTAAGGCATAAGCATAAACAGTCCGCAAGGGAAAGAAAACAATTGCAATGCTCACTCTCCAGCTACAGAATAATTCACAGAGGCACAGAAGAGGTTAGTGCTTTACCATCCAAGTTAGCAGCACGGYTACTTGTGTCCAAAGGAGCAGTGTGCCAGACTGA
Source organism: Phoebastria nigripes (assembly GCA_035582835.1). Classification (NCBI taxonomy): domain Eukaryota; kingdom Metazoa; phylum Chordata; class Aves; order Procellariiformes; family Diomedeidae; genus Phoebastria; species Phoebastria nigripes. Next base: position 599,537 of record JAYKAV010001389.1, read on the forward strand.
CAGCACATCAATCGGTCCCAACCAGCGATCAGGTCTCATTGCTACACCCAGGGGTGCATTGATAGGAAAGGCAAGACAAAAGCTGTTCCTCTCCTGTGGAGCCTTTCTATGAGATCCCTGATATAGGTGAACATTTTAACATCAGAGTGTTTATGCCTATTCTTTCTGCTACTGCCAGGTCAAACTTTGAGCAAACACTCAAGGTGCTTGGATCAGCAATGAGCATCCACTGCAAATGGCAGAAAGAGTAATAAAATCTGCACTGCAGCTACATCTCTACTAATTTGTAAACATTTACAGATTTGCAAAGAAGATACAACTGACCGACCTGAGCTTTCAGCCACTGGTCCTTGTTACRTTCTCTCTGGCTGTGTCATTCAAATCTATATGAGCTTGCAGTTGCTTTAAATACATATTGTTTAAAACTACTTCCTTGTCCTCAACTTYATGTAATATTCTGTCAATCCTTTGCTTTATCCACGAATTTTATCARCAAAGATTTTCCGTTTATGTCCATGCAGTTCATGGAAATTTTTAATAGCACCAGAACTGTTATATATCCCTTTTACAGTTGCACTAGAAATGATGACTTTCCACTGACACCTGCTACATGAGATCAGTCAGCTCTTAATCCACTGTAGAGTGTTACTTTTTAATGCAAATGTCATTCAATAGGCAATAGCAATGCCTAAGAACAAAGGTATTATATCTAGGTAGTTACCATATCAACCAAACTGTAACTCTCCGCAGAAAAAAATTAGTTTTGTTAGAGATGACKTCTTTCTCATAAAATTATAATCCTTGAATAGGAATACCTAATAATTCCCATTCTGTAATACTTTATTCACTGGCTTCGACGTCAATTATTATTTTTTTGTGAGTGAGATCAGGCAAACTGGTCTATAGTTATACATATGAACCATTTTTCATTTTTTAATAGCAATACATTATCATCATTTCAAAGTCCCATAATTAGTGTTGTACTAGGAAGCTATATGTTTTCCCAGTTATCTTTCTTCTCTTTTACTATTGTTATGCTCTAGTAGTCCAAACTTGCTAAAGGCGACTGTGTTTTGTTAGGATGGCTGGTGAATTTCTCCTAGAGTCACTTGCTTCTTACAACCAGAAGGTCCCTCCAGGGCTGTCACCTGAAACCTCATTTCCTTCCTCTAGAGACAGACTCCTCAGCAGATGACTTGCTCAATGTAGGATAACCATTTCATTCTTGTAGCCTCCTTTTTCACTCCTTTTTCACAGATCTCCAAATTGTTCAGAACTGTTTGTGGATCCCACATCAGTGAGAAAACAGAGAATCCAGTTCAGCCTCACAGAAGGCTTGGTGCTGACTCAAGGACAACAGTTTTCTACCTGCCSTGCTCCTGGGTTGATCTTTACAGACAACCACAGGCACATAGAACTGACAGGAGATGAGTGTGTCACATCCAGTACTCCGTTTTTCCACCCTGATCCCTGTCCTCCCTCACTCCAACCTACAAGGTCTTCTGGAACAGAGGGGCATTTGATAAGATGTCTGCTGCAGGAGCTGCTTAAGTACAAATGAGTAACAACAAAATATTGGGAAATAATATTGTGGTCGTAGTGACCACTGAATCTCCAAGAGAAATGGACACTATATATCTTTCAAAGAGGCATTCCATCGTTTCCAAGCACTGGGGACATTTGCTTATGGAAAATGTATCCTGAATGCTTTCAAAAGATGCTCACACATCTCATAGTGACTGTGTGCCTGGTAGAGTATTATTGGTTTTGATGAAAGAAGATATTTAGGACTGGCATTTACAAAGCTTAGGTTTCACATAGAAAGACTACTCTCCCTAGATTTCCTCTACAGTCAAAAAAGAGAAATAACCTCTGGTTATTTAGAGAAGCGGTGATTTAGAGAAGAAACATAGACAGAAACACTTAAAATTACCCCAAAGGGCTTTGTATTCTCCAGCAAGAATACACTTTCAGGAGATGCCCTTAGTCACAGTCAGACTGTGATCTTTGCAATGCTTCATTTCAGAGGGAACACACCAAGAATTGATGCGATACATTGGGCACTGAGAAACTCTTACCTAATCTGAGCTATCTTAACATCCTCTACAGCTGTCTTGAATACCAGTTTTAGGATGGGATGCACCACTCTCTGTCTGCACTGAATATTGACAGAACTTGAGTATCTCTTTTGCAATAGATGCTTTACTTTAAAGCAGGTAAAGTTAAGCGAGGCAATTCCCATCATAAATACACTTAAGAACCTGAAGGATACGGTCCTGCTTCGTATGACCGTAAAATCCTCCTTTGAATCCTGCTCAGCACTGAACAAGCTGACGAGGTTTGTATGAGCTTCTTGTTCAAGGAAGCACAATGTGCTTTTCTGAAAGTGATCTAACTGCAGATAACACCCTTTTCTGTAAGCAAATCATACTGAGATCTGTTTGATGATAATGAGTGATTTAAGCCTCACTTTTACATATCATCATTTAGAATATTCCCTATGAAAAAATCCCAAAGCTGTCAAATATTTTAAAATTAAAAGACACAGTATGTCTTACAGGGTACACGCACGTACGAGTCATGTCAGAAGAGCATGTCAGCTCAGGAACTTTCACTAGCATTAAATTAACATTAATAACATATTGACGTGAAACTGTAATAGTAGGGCTGCGAGTTTGGAAAAGAACAATGTGAATGATCTAATGATCTGATAGTTTAAGTCTCTTTGCCTCCAAGCCATTTCAAAAGTCAGTCAAGGAAAAGGGATAGAAAAAAGGGAAAAGCAAAAGAGAAAGAGAAAAGAGCAGGGAGAAAGAGGCGGGGGGGAGGGGGGGGCAGAGTGAGAGAGAAGGAAGGGAGGAAGGAAGGGAGGAAGGAAGGAAGGGAGGAAGGAAGGAAGGAAGGAAAAATTAGAGAAAGAAGACGAGAGAGGAAAAGGAAAAGAGGAAAAGGAAAGGGAAAGGGAAGGGCAAAGGCAAAGGCAAAGGCAAAGGGAAAAGGGCTAGTTTGACACACAAAGATTCATTTAGGGTCTATAAACATACAAAGAGAGAAATTATTTTGCACTGTAGTGGGCTATTAAATCTGCCAAACTCTCCCTTGAAACTGAAGCGAGACAGACTGAAACCATAAGGCACTTCTTCCTTTCTGACATTTCCTTTTTCCACCTCTGGACTGGCTTATACGAGGAGGATGTGAGGCTCTCCCTCTGCTGAGAACCTCGGATCCAGCCTGTGCATACGTCTGCCTCGGGGCTGAGCAGTAACTCAGCCAGACCCGACACACAGGTAACGCGGGGGGGAACTGCACAGCCTGCAGTGCTGCAGGAGCTCACACCGATGGGCCGTGGTGTTCCCCCCTCACCCCACAAGTTTATGAATCTCCATTTCTATTTGTACTGTAGGAAGAGCATAATTATTGGAAGAACTCCCCTCTCCATGAGGCCAATCTGAGTAGCTGTTGCCTAAAACACCCTTTTGAAGGCAACTCCCTCACTTAGAAAGTTTGGTTAAAGTCACATCATCGTGTCTGTTRTAGTGATCCCTGGCCAGGAATGGTGTGATCCCTCTGCCCCTTAGGGCTTTCTGTTGAGAAACCTTCCCTGTAAAGTGCTAAACACAAACCCCAGTTGCCAGCACTCCATCCTTTTGTCCTTAGGACTCTGCTTAAACAGTTTCTTCATTTTCATTTTTATTCTTTCAAGAATAAGTAAGCCCTCAGCTGCCAAGGGCTCCTCCAGGGACTTGTGTATAATGAATGCTGAACACGTGTAGCTGTCAAGTTACACAGGAATATAGTGGAGAGGTGAGAACAGAAACACAAGAAGGTTAAAGCAAACATTATTTATTACCATGTTTCTTTTTTTTTTCTCACCAAACCGAGAATTTTAGGATTGCAGAATCTCAGCAGCACCCAGTGCATTGCCAGAGATTCAGCTACTCTCTGCATCTCCATCATTTTTCCAGTCCCGCAACAGAAAGTCCCCACTTTCTGTTAAAAAGCATTATATTCCCAACCTAAACATTTGAGTTGTCTCATCCTCTGACACCAATCTTTAGCCCACCACAAATTGTATCCATGGATAAGGAAATAGTCTGGCAAATGCAGGCCTCATTAAATGCTGTCTCCCAAAACTTTAAACCAGAATTCAAATATTTGCAAGGAATAACTGTTCTTTAGCCACCATCCAAAGATGAATTCTGGATCTTGTGTGCTTTTCAGAGCTAAATAATAATAAGAAAGAGAGATTTGGGGGATTTGGAGTGGGGGTGTGGGGGCACCTGCGTAGAGCAAGTTTCATTTTTTCTGTAGTTAATATTGCAGATTTTTTCTACATTGAAACAAGTTTTCTGATTGAAGCCTACACTCTCAGGGGAAGGGCCTGGTGAGAAAAGTTTTTGTAAAGTTAAGAAGATTTCATGAAAGTAGTTTCTCAGAGAGCTTTCCCAGACCCCATTAGCTCTGCTCTTCAATTACTTAGACAGTTTGCTGTGCAGCAGTTCCTCCAGCACACTTAACTCCCTGCAGTCAGTTGATGACGACAGTGATTCCTATATATAGCACTACCTTTATTTGTTCTTCTTTTTCTTTCATGAAACATTGTACATGGTCTATTAAGAAGCCTCAACATTTAAGGGTTTTTTTTCCCCACTCTTTTAAAAATACTGCTTTTAAAAGAATACCTCCACGCTCTGCCCATATTCACTACATACTTTTTGCAAATGTTCATTGTCAGATACTCCTTCCCAGTAAATGAACCGATCCTTAAAGTGCCACCCACCCTTGGAAACAAATTCATAAGGAAAAAAACTGGCATATCTTTCAACTACAGTGGTGGCACTGACAGTGTAATGATACTGCAATTGCTTCTATACTAACATTATAATTTGTAGCAAGGTGTAGGTAAAACAGAGCATCACAGCAATTATATGATTCCACCTTGCAGTTTAATGCCTTATGCAATTCTCACTTCCTTTCTGAAATTACACTGTATCTTCACACTGTGAAGTTTAAAGTCCATCAGCGCCAGGAAAATCACCCATTCATGGCTGCTGCAGTCAAGGTGGATACTGCCTTTTTCCCTTCAAATAATGCCTACATTGATTCTGGATGAGGTTTCCATATTTGCACACCAAGGCACTCTGTCATGACAGTGATGGGCCTCTTAAATGCATACAATGAAATGGAAAGGAAATAACAAATTCTCCCCACAGCACAGCTTATAGACTGAGCAAACACAGCTACGGCCCACCCTACTCCTCATAATATCCCGAGGCTGTGGTATTGTCACATTTTTCCACTAAAACATTATTCTAAAAATGCACCAACACCCAGCTGAATCACTCTCCAGACTCCCCTGGCTGCTGAGTAGGTCCCAAGTGACTGCAGTAGGAGTGTAGATATCTGCATTTGCAGGGGTCCCTCCCCCTTTATTAGCACAGCAGCTACCAAATGTGGTTCTTTGAGTAACCACACATTCAATGCCCTGCACTGTTCAGTAGATTTTATATTCCACACAGAGGGCAAGCAAAACTACTATTAGGTATTATATCCCAGAGAGCATTCATGCAACGTACATTTAAGGTCCCAGGCAAGAGGATGCTCTTCTTTGGCTCCTTCTACATGAACAGAGAAGCAAGGCTCCTTCAGAGGGCAATTCAGAGCAGAAACCCAATTTAGGTGCCCTGATTTACCCCTGAAAAAGCTACTCTCTTCCTACTGGTTACAGGGGGAACCTAAGGACACATGGTTCCCAAGTYAGACATCTATCAAAGGCACCACAGTTACATCCATCCAATTAAAACAAGCGTGGTTGGGTGCATTCCTGGGCACTGAGGCCAAGGCATGTTCAAGCCCACGTCTATGTTAGCAAAYGGTCTTCGCCTCCAAACAAGGCAGCTGCTGACCATGAACACTCCCTGGCATGTTATAAGTACCCATCTGGGCCCTAGAAATGTTCCGGCAGAGTGTTAGCTCGCCTGGGCCAAAATGTGCCAGACACCGGTGCAGATGAGTGCATTACATTGCCCAGGAATGCTTCTGGCCACATTTACGGTTACTAGTTTAGATACAGCCCGTAAATATCATCCTTTGCTAAGAGCAGAGATCTGTAATAAAGATCAAAAGGAGCCTCTTGGGCAAAAATGCTAAATTCATTTTATGGTCACAGGTCACCAATTTTTAAATATACTCAGTTCAAACAAGAAAGTGGGGAAAGGGGCTGAGTGCACAGCCAAGAAATGTTGTATCCTGTTTAAGTAGGGACAGGGGAAACGCAGGGAGTTCTGGCATTTGCAAAATACTTGAAGTCCTTTTGAAAGTGAAAAAAGAAAAAAAATTGTTAAATTCTTTTCCTACACTTTGCTTCCTGTCCTGCCTCACTTACACTGGAACTGTTCACATAAATGTGAAAAATATTGTTTTCCCCACAACGTGGCAGGCTGTGCTATGCATTTATGCCACCTTCTCACCCTGGATCCAAGCTTCTCTCTCTTCTCCTTTTGTCACCATCCACTGCCTTTTTTATTTCTCATTTCTGTCTGTCCCATGCTCTGGATCTTGATTCCAAAAGGGACCATCCTACTACAGGTACTCACACCCCAATAGCACACATGAAGTGACAACTACACAACGCCACCAACACAAGGAACGCTGAACAGCCCAACAGCCCTATCTCCAGGTTGATCCCATACTCTAACTTTTAGCCTATCTTCAGATGTCCTTTAAAATTTCCTAGAGAAGCTCCTGAATGTTGGTGAGGACTCATCTTTCCAAGAGATACCTACACTGCAGGATTCACTGATAGCCTCTCCCTCTCTAATGCACCCACACAAATGCAAGAAACTCGTTGGACGGCTGACAGCAGACGTATATTGTCAAGAGGACTGATGTAATTAGCACCATTTAAGTGAGCAGCATACAGAATTAATTTGCACATGCTCCCACAGGGAATAAATGGCACTATGGGATCTATGAATATAGCATCAGGCCTCAGCACTTCCAAGCTAATTTGCTTGTGTCTGCCCCTAAACAAATACACAGACTGTGTGCCAAGGAGCTTGTCGGCAAACAGCACAAGGTTTTGAGGAAAGCAATTAGCAGCTGCAGCGCTTTCCACCCAGGCTGTGAGCTGATTGCTACTCTGGGGCATGAGTCCACCCCTTTCTCTCTGGTTCTCCCATCTTGGGAAAGAGGTGAAGCTTCACCTTGCAGAGTGTGGTTGATCCCAGTGAACCGCAGGGTTTCTCCTGAGTGGCTGATCATTGCCTTAGCAGATAAATTGCCATGAAAATGGCTTCATGTTGATGACCTATAAAATATTCAACAGGATGACGGTATGGAGTTGAGTTGGAGCACAACCTCCAGGAGCCAGCAGCCACAGTGACAAGCCCTTCCCCAGTGGCTCCTCTATGGACACAAATGGACCATGTCACTCCTGACCCAGCTACTGGGCTCCTCAGGGCAATTTTAGCCAAGTTTGCTGCCCGTATTTCATAGGTTGGAGACAGCAGGGTGCTGCAAGGCTGAGAAAGTTTCCAGCTTGGCCCTGTGTCCCAGACGAAGAACAAGGATTAAAGGTACCACTCACCTGGCTGTGGACAGAGAAAGCTACACCACCTACCAAAGTGAGGATCCCTAAAGTGCAGAAAGAAGAGATCAGCACATAGTGCCTCTCTAGGGATGTAGATGAGGATGAATAGTCTGTGGATGGCAACAGAAAGCACTCTAGGGAGACCATCTAATCTTCTGACCATCTCACGGCTGCAGAACTGCCAAGCATCCAAATATTTCATTGTTTTCTCTCCCCTTCTCACTCATGAAGTTTTATAAAATAAGGCTTTTCTCTTCCTCGATTTTGCACCATTGGCTATGAGTCAATTCCAATATCCATCAACGTAATGAACAAATGAGACTTCTGTGGTCTGTAAGAAGAGCTGAGCTGAAACATCTGTGCTTTATACTCCTTTAAAAACTTTTAAGGATCAATACTACACGTGCAAGTGTTGATTGTAGAAATAGGAGGAGAAGCATCTCCAGTAGCAGAAGCGGATCTCTCTTTTTTCCTGTGCTATTAAACAAGTAATATGGAAGCAAAATTTTGCCAGCAGCAAATTTCACAACAGGGAGATGGTAGCAACAGTAGCAAAAAAATGCTAAATCTCTTGTATCAATGGCTAGTTTTAGGGTGGACTCAAATGTTGTAAAATGCTATTGACACAACAGAGAAGGTGTTTTTGTTTCACTTGGTTTTTAAAGTAGCAATTCTGTGTTAGTCCTGTAATTGAAACAACTGAGATTAAAAATAAACTCAGTGCGAAGCTTCAGTAGGTTGGCTCTCACTGAATAGGAACATTACAGTATTTCTGCTATAAAACCCCATCAATCTGACTTGTACTCGGTACTCATGAAAGGCACATTCCCCAAATGAGCCCAATGGAGCGGTACGGCTACAGATCTGCCGAAGCCATCAGTTCCCACTGCTGGCTGGAGGTACAAGCCAGTCTGTCCATTATCCTCCCATGTGCCACAGCACAGAGACAAGAGTATAGAATCTCCTAATCTGAGCACTGTCAAAACAGTGAGATGCCAAGTTAGGGTTTATAATTGATTTTCAAAAAGCAAATCCTGAGAAGATTGAAAATGTTATTTTATTTGTGGAATTGCTATAAAAACAATGACAAAAATTCCAGGTATGGCGTAGTGTTACTTCACAGTAGTTCCAAAAGTGAGTTAATTAGAAGAAGTAACTTGGTTCAAAGTTGATGCCTTTTCAGCTGATCAATAAATATACACTGGTTGTTCTCAAATAACTTTCAAGAGAGAAATATAGCTCAAGGACATGTTTAAGAGGGACTCTGACTGGCATTACTCTTCTGGTGTAATTACACAACTGCAAATTGAACAGTATCGTCTTCCATGTAGGTATTTTTGGGGGCTACTGTAACAGTGGCTTTGTGACTCGAACCAGCAGCAGTATAATTATATCACAAGAGCAAAGCAAGGAAATTTCCCTATAAATACAAGGCTTGACTCTGGTTAAGAGTTTGTTTTTGTTTTGTAAAGAATTGTAACATCACCTTTGCAAAATAGAGGGGTTTTGAAGATAAGTAAGTGACTTTATTTTCCTCTTATAAGAAGCCAGGATAAATTAACATCCTAGCAGAAGGGCCTGGATGCACCCTGCAAACTCAGCAGTTTGCCTGGTTGCAGTCCGCATCCTTCCACTACCTGAATTTGACCTTTCATGGGCGAGACACTGAATTGGTCGCATAGAGGCAGAAAGTAGCTGGGGGCATGTACAAGGCCCCATCATCAATTAGAGAAACCAATCTGACACTTCTTTGGTGGTAAAGCTCTTCAGAAGAGATCCTTTAAGAGCAAACCATCCCTCTGATAATCCTCACAGGGATAAACCTTGGGGACACCACTGGAAACAGCGTAGGGATGAAGTGACTGATCATGTGAGAACAAGGGCTTGTCCCAGACTGGGTACCACCACAAGCTGTCGGCTTTCAGAGCTCAGTAAACTCTCTGGTTCTGCCTTCTTGTGTGCTACAGAGTCCAGCTGGAAGATGACATTATTCAAAATCACTGAAGGATGGCAGAATCAAGCCCAGTGCCTGCTTCCTTACATGCAAAGAGTTTAAAAGGGTCATTGGCATCAGCGTTTGGCATCGTTACCGATTTACAGACATTTAAGGGACTATTTGGGTTTTACAGGTCTCAAACACATTTTAAAAAGCCAGACTGAAAGCACTGGGTGCACTTCTGACTTATATTTTTAAAGGTAACTTCAGTCCAATATTAATTTTATCTGAACAGCCTTATCCACCTGCCAGTTCCCATACATGCCACCAGGCCCATACTTTCTAAGGAGGTGTGCATGGGATCTGGGCACTTCACTCCCATGGGCACTTGCAGGAATCTCTCCTCTGAAGCCTAAAAGCAGCTGAAAGAAAAGCAACTAAGTGGGAAGTGCTTTTGAGGGCATCTGCCCCCTCCTCTCTCCGCTACACAAAGGATGTTACAACTGGAGCCTGGAAAGCAAGCATTTGGGGGCTATAAATCAAAGCAGGCACACCCTCAGCTCTGTTCCTCGAGCCAGGTGCACATAGTTCAAATGCATTCTTCCTCTTCCTTGCCCTCCACAGAGTCTTCCCCGTTCAAAAATGTCAGTCACTCATTTTTAAGGAGAAAAAAGAGGTCTGAAATGATGCTTCAGACAAGACAACTCTGCAAGAAGGGGAGAGGGAGAGAATCAACCCAGAATACAAAAAGGAAACGATTCAAGAGACAGAAAGCACGCGAGTATCAATCAGCAGCTACAGCCCTGCCTCTTCTGGATGCTGAGGTCTTCATTCCCCACTAAGAGCCTATCTGTGCCAGAAAAGCTCCCATTTCTCAAGCCCTGTGCCATAATACAGGGCTGCCACACTGTGCAGTACACCTGTGCCGTCTTATTCATGTATTTGGAATCAAATTGTGCTATTCTTCTGCTAGCCTGCCAGCCATACAACCCAAGCCTCCACACGGACATGCCAGGATGAGTTAACGCTGTAAAAGTTTCAGCTGCACAGCCACGAAACGTACATCACAGCGTRAGAGAATCGGTGCCTCCGGAGGACCTGCAAGCTCGGAGTGACTGTACCCGTCCCCACAGTTCCTCCCTAGGGAGTCGAGCATGCTGACTGTCTGAAAGGGAACGTGGTTTGCATTGATTTTTTAAAATATATTAAGTAATTGACATTTTGAACTGAAAACTTATTCACTTTGCAAAAAAGATCAAAATAAGACATTTTAATAACGTCAAAACTTTTTTCCAATCCCTCCCCATCACCAAAAACTTATCTAAATTGGCTTTTCCCAGGAAGTTTCAGTCTTGACGAATTAGTATTTTCCCTATGACAGACATTTAATTAAGAGGTCCCAAACCAATTCTGAGATGTTTCTTTTCCTACACAATGTAATGTCCGCAAGCCCATACACGTAGGCTTATATGGTGCGGGAGGTGGGTAATTTTATCTGCTGCCAGAGAGGAAGGAGAGATTTGAAATTGATGTTTAAATCAGAACTAAAATAGTTGCAGGCAGAAGTACAGTATTTCAGCTCGAGAGCCTCTGATGAGTCCTGAAGGACGACTTTCAGCAATTGCTCATCCTGCACACTCCTCTCCAGTCTGAGAAGGAAAGCAGTTTCAGAAAAGCTCTTGTGGACTCAAGAAAGGACACGTTTGCTCTCGTCAAATGCCTCAGCAGCAGTTCAGCAGGAGATGTGGTCTGTAGTGAAACCGATCTCCAGAAGGTGTCCTTGCAGAGTCACTGCACATTTTAAAGCACTAATTCCCAGAGGTGGTTGTTGTTGTGTATTTTTTTTAATTTGCACACCCCTATTTCTTTTTCAAGGAGCCCTGGAACCCACATTTCAAATTTAGGCCAAGTAACGATTGCTCTTCTTCCTTTTGGACTTTTTTTTTTTCTAAGTGATGCTTCTGCAGAGCATATACTGGGAATTGCTGGCTTAGAGAATCACCAGGCAGGACTATGTAGCTGTGAAGTGGGATTTCATAGTAAGCTCCCTGTCCTTGGTCTGCATGGAGATCCACTGTGATCGTCTTCAGCACAACCCACCATGTCTTTCCCCGGGCCAGCTCGCCTCCGTTGGCTTCAGCACGGCACTGGGTGAACACAGTCATGCAGCCTCTGAACCCCCGCTAGTCTATGCATTTGCACAGGGCTAAAACCAAGATGCTCTCCTTGCACCAAAGAAGCACACAGGCACTGAGAACTGGGCAGACTCTACTGCTTTAATTATTTTTTTCCCTATCACATCTATTATCTCAGATATTGCTCCCTCTTTCTGCATTAGCATAGAGGCAGTTTACTACTAGTGTAGTCAATACCTAAAAAAGTAATTCTTTGAGTTCTTTAGTGGTTATTTCCCATGCTTTATACAGAGTGTGTTGGGCACAAAACAAAATAAAAGCAGGGAGGAGCAGGGACAGAGTTTGGCTGGGATGTTCATGTGCCTCTACACACAAAGACGGCACAGCTAGAAGGGCTCACAAACACCTGGCAAAGAACAGGGCAATCAGTTTTGGTTTTTATCAGGGTGCACTACAGAAGAGCATCCTTGCAGAAAGCTCCCTGAGGGTCATTCCCAGTTGCCCATAAGATCCAGAAGCAATGGGGAAGGTGTGTGGGTGCATGCTACAGAGGAGTTAGACAGCTATTGATAAATGCAGAGCTGTTATTTGGGCTGGATCATAGCATCTGTCCCTCATGGGCTATGGGAAAATAGTATCACAGCTTTACTTACCAGGGAAGTTGCCTATTCGGTGAGGTTTGGCTTGCAGCTGTGCGTTACTGATGTAGAGGGAGAACTGGAAGAGGAGCTAATGTTATCATAGGGACTGCAATGCCTAAGGAAGTTACCAGCTACCTTTTGCAGGCTGGATTCCTCCCCTCTTAAAGAGAGATTTGAGCCTTAATTGAATGTGGTGAAGGTTTGTGCATGTTGCCTGACCTAGCTTGCAGAGGTACAGCCTTGAGGAGTGGATATTTTATGTGCTGACCCGAAGAAGAAATTGTTTCTGGACAAGGATCGCAGGAGAATGAGTTTGTGCTTGCAGAAGTATATCAGGGCACATACTGGGCTGGGACTTTATATGTGAAGGAAGGAACAGTGAAGTCTGCTACAGGATTATGGCTAGACACATTAAAGCTTTTCATTAGCGCTTTCTGATAAGATTATAAATATTCTGTATAATTACCATTAGCTAGAGTGGCCAAAAGCATGAAGTGGCAAAAAGTATAAGTTCATTATAAAAATTATGCAGAATACACATGAGAAGGCAATGCAGAGGATGGAAGATAGAGCTAAGGAAGTTAATCCATTTCTTAAAAAAAACTTTTAATAACTCCGAAACACACCCCACAAGTCCCAGTGCGGACCAGTTGGCCCTTTGCCACCTTCTACTTCAGGGCAATGGAAACGGGATCCATCAGCTCAGCAAATACCACCAGTGAACAAAGGCCCCACTGCCAGGATTTGTTGGCACCGGCACCATTCCCACGCATCGCCCCACATCCCCTCCGGAGAGCAGGACTGCGTATGACATGTTTAGTCCAAGTGTCCCTGCCTGGCACCAGCACCCGGAGCTTTGTCCTCTTCCCCTCCCTGTTTCCCCCTGGGTCTTTCGGAGGCCTGAGCTGTCTGAACCATCCAGGGGGTTCCCTCGCACACCGAGCCGACCTCATTGTGCTCTGCCCCAGTGAGCACAACTAATAACCACAGCTCGCCTCCTTTAATTGAGGCTCTGAATAACCGAGAGCAAGTACCAACTCCTTCAACAAAGGCAAAGCTACCCTTACCGCAGAGCACAGCTGCCACTCACACAGGTCCACGCTGGTATTTCACAAAAGCTGGTCTATTTGCATGGAAAGCAGCTATCACAAAAAACAGCTATGAGCAAACGGAGGCCAGCTGAATACCAGGAAAGTCCCCATGGCAGAGAGCGTGTCTAGCTTTCCGTGCCCCACACTTGCTGAGCGCCAGCAGCTTGGCTAAATTATTTTGTCCTGCAACAGGATTTTCTAAGCAGCTGTGGAAGCCCAGAGGAATGACATACATGCTGGTGATTAAAATTACTGCAAACCAGAGGGTGTTTTTCAGCTCAGAATACAAAACAGATCGGCTTTTCTGCAGGCACTGGTAAGAAAAATACTAATTAGTGCTAAGTGTGGTGATAGGCCAACTCTCTTGCTTAGTTACTCATTCATTAAAGTGAAATTAATCTGGATTTAGATCAATGTAAATGAGTGCAGAATGTAGCTGGGTGTTTTGTTTTGCGAACACCCGTCTGCTGCTGTTGCTGATAGCAGAGAAACAAAGCTAAAAGCGCAACATAGGACACCACAAACTAAGCCCTATCCCTAATGACCAAGGCCTGCTATGAAACAACGATGTGCCCTGTTACGGCTGCTAGCCCCCAAAACTCAATTTGAGGATGCGGAGACATTCAGGTGAACGGAGATTAATCTAGATGAGGCTCACACAGAATTATTGGAGAGCAAAGGAAGGAAGTAGGAAGGGCAGCATGCCTCAAGTTCCCCATGTGGAGAGGTCAAAGACAACCTTGGCTTGGTAAACAGTGAGAAACCCTTATATATAATACATCACATTCTTGGCTTTGGCCATGAGGTTCCAGAATTTCTGTATTTCACTGGGCTTCTCATCCCAGCAACATCTCAGATTAGACTTCACATTTCACTGTATGAAAACCCAAATCCACACAGAAGACGCCATGAAGGATGTGATGTGCATAAGGACTACTTACAAACCTGACAGCTGTGCTGCTAAAGGAAGGACGATGACAGCATTCAGGACTAGCTGAAGGAACCCCCACCCACGCCCCAAAATAGTGTAGTATGGCCCAATGCTTCCACACTCAAACATCCCATCTGCTTTACAGTGCTCAACATTTYTATATTTCTATACAAACTAAACTTGTTCTTTGGCCAGGAGGGCAAGAAGGCAGAGCCAAACTATTCTCCCTACTGCCATCCACCCAAAAACAGGATGCCACATTCCCGCTGCCTATTAGGGAAAGGTTCCTGGCCTGGGACTGTGCTACTCCCTGAACCATGTCTGGTCATTGTTTAGAAAGAGCTCATTAGCACAGAGTGAACCCATCCCACCAAGTGTCCAATGGGCTGTGGTGGGACAGTGCCAGGGCCCAGGCCTTGTACTGRCAGTGGTGTAGCTTCCAAGGGCCTGTGTTAACACAGCACATCCCTCTGGGTTGCATTCCTCCTTGCTCCACTGTGCGTGCATGTGTAGAGTCAGGCTCTCCATCACTACTCCTCAGCACAGTCATCCACAGAGGAGGATGCCATATTTAAAGTGACTGCCTCAATCCTAGAGCTCACTCTGAGCTATATAGAACCAGCAAGGATGTGGTTGAGTTACTCCAGCACTGATTGCAATGGAGCACAAAGGAGACAAGTACATGTTAAGTCCTTATGTACCAGTGGTGGCTACTACTGGTAGCTTAAGCTTCACCAGGATGTTACCTTAAGCTACTAGTGGTAGCTGTCCTGGCAGACAAGAGGAGACACAGGCAGAATGCCTTCCAGATGACAGTGACACCATCCTACAAAGGCCTACATCGKGGCACTTCTTTGGGCAGGACATGTTTTTATATGACATATGGTGTTATAGAAAGAGGGAATTTTCATATAAGAAGTAAGACAATGCAGGACTGAGTCCTTTCAAAGTTAGACTTGATCCATCTTGGATCTTTTCTTTCCTAGCCATCCACTAGCCATCACATCATTAGCTTCACAGCAGAAATGACTGTCTTTATAATGATCAGTCCCAAAGCCAGTTCCTCTTGAATTGTTCTGCCACTGCCTCTCTGGGAAGCAGACAAGTCAAGGGGAGCGATATGGACCCAGTGCTCCTGGTGGGAAAGTGAGAGCTTGCTCTCTGCAGTGATCACCAGCACGAGTGTATGCCCTCTTTCCCTGTTAAGTGTTAGATATGTGGCGTTGTTTTCTGTGCCCATAACTGACTCAGGATTAGTTACTGAGAAATATCTTGGCAGCCTTCCAGGCCACCACACAAGAAAACCACTCTATTGCCTTATGGACAAACAAAGTCTTCAATTTGTCTCTAATCAGCTCCATTAGAGCTCCATTAGAGCACAGTTTTCCTTCTAATCAAAGGAAATGTTTTCAAAAAAAAAATTTGCCATTTTTTCCTTCTTCCCATCTTCCACCCATGCCAGGGCCAAGATGCTGAAAACAACTGTACACATATAGACACTTATAGATTTAAATGTCCCTCCCACCGGGGTCTGAAAGCTCGGAGTCKAAGAGAGAGACACTCTGGTGGCTCTTCTGCTGGGAGAAAGCATAAGGCAAATATATTGGTGATCTCTCAACAAAGAGCTTTTTTCAGCGCKCTCTGCCAGATTCACAGATTTTACAGCTACCGAAAACTATGACCAGCATCAAGGCCTCTTGCACAGGACATCAGACATCTCATGTCCCACAGCAATATCTGCTCATTTGGAAATGAATCTCTCCTTTCTCAGAAGAAAATGCTGTTAAAGCCAGCAGTTTGAGGCTGAGCTGAAGAAGACCACATCTCTTTCAAAGGCATCAGTCTGCATTTTATAGAAGCCAGAGGAACACGCTCTACCATCACCCTTGGTGATCTTGTTCCAGTGATTAATTATCCTCAGAGTTAGAAAAAAATGAATCTTACAAGCCCCTTGAGAAGCAACCTTTAGTTTCCACTTTTGTCTTGCTGAAAAGATTCAGACAATCAGTGCGCCATACTATTTTTCAAAGTGTTTATAAGCTGGTTTGTAGTGCAGAGGTTATGGTCTTCTCAATTCCCTTAAGTGCAACAAGTTTTAACACAGCTGATGGGCCCACTGTTTTCATGTTTCCATACCTCTTCCATACCTCAAAGGCATGATGGGCACTGATGGTCATATCTCCTAATATATTATTCCACAGGTGGTTTGGGAATTTTGATCATTAGCAATACCAGTGTTTAACGTGGCATGAATTTTCTAAGTCAGGGCAAGGTCATTTACAACTCCAAATAAAAGAGTAATTTAAAGGTAGGATTCAGATTCAGCCCAAAGTTGAGTGTGATACACTAAACAGACTGGCAGTCTTGTTCTAAGGGAAGATTCATCTCTGGTCAGAAACAAGTCTTGAATCATGAAGCAGATTTACACCTGTTGTGTACTGAGCAAGAATGAATTTGGACCTATACATATCAAACAGAGACACAAGAGTAGACTATAGGCACACCTTCTCTCCTGACTTGAAAGGAGGGCTGGGCAAGCAACAGCTAAGGACAGGACAGTGTTTCAACGGGTCTATACTGGAGGCAGTGCCGGTACCATGTCCACAGTGCCACGACTCGCTTGACATCTTGCACAAATATTGAGCAAGCCCAGGTTTATATCACAAAGTATCTGTCCAGACAAACATAAAGCTGCATGTGTAGATCCAATCTATTATTTGCATTAACTACTTTACACATGTAGATAAACTGCTAAATGTAACTGCTTTTGAATTAATGTTGCCGTGGTGTACCTTACTTGAATCACTTCCTGAGCTGGCCCATTTTAACTAAGAGAGTATTCACCTCCCACAGTTGGATTTCATCTCTTTATGCTTCACCTTCGTTGAAAAGAGCTGCCATAGCAGAACGAGTGTATCCAGCAGGGAAGGTTAAATGCTGCTAGGCAGAATTGTAAGGGAGTAAGCACTGTGTTATGTTTTCCTCGGTGAAAGATAACATTACACACTTCTTCACGCTCTCACCCTAGCACAGTTCCTCCTCAGCCACAAACCCAAAAGTGTAGGGAGAATCAAACTTAGCATCCAGCCTGACGTTTCAGATAGAAAGTGACATGAAAAGCTCAGCCTAAGAGCAGGAAAACACCCAGACACTGGTTTCTCTTTACTGACTTCAGCTGCTTTTTCGTAAGTCCTACCAACCCTAGGAAAATCATCTACAACGTGTCAAAAAAAACCCCGACACCAAAAACCAAACAAAAAATACAGAAATGACTATACAATTATAGAGACATTGCAGATATATGTCTATGTTCTCCACTTTCCCATCCAAAATTATATAATTAAACACCTACTGATTTAATGAAAACTCAGACTGTGCTATTCTGAAATTAGGACACTCCGCTCCCCCCATGGGAGCACAGTTCCACCCAGCATGAATAGCATGTTTAGCCATCCCTGTGGTTTCCATTCCCTAGATTTTATTTGCATTTACTGAAAGAAAATCACTTGATTCACTTCCAGTTAAATATATATATAAGCATATATATACATTAAAAAAATAGTGGATGCTATAAAAAAGAACTGAGTCCAGAAAAGGAGAAAAGAAAGGATGCTGGCTAGAGCCTGTACTCCCAAAAAGGCTAATTTCAAAGTAGGATTGTGGAGGATGCTCGAGTCCATGGGAGATGTGGAGTCCCCCATCAATGACCACCAGGAAGGGCCCATATCCACAATGAGATGACCAGCCAGCACCTTCCACTTAGTGACTTGATCAATACTTCATCTCCTGCTCAGTTTGAAACCCTCCAATCACAGGCAGTAGCTCCCTGGGCAAAGCAGATGAATGGGGGAGTGCCCTTGGTGCCCTCAGTCCCATTGCTTTCTGGTGACAGCAGGTTACTTGGAAGCTTATGCTATAATGAAGTGTGGGTGGGGGGAGAAAAACCACAGACAAACCAACCTCTGTGACTATGAACTTATTGGCATAAATTTTTCTGCTCTTCTTGGCATTTCTCCCTCTCATTCCACCACAGCACAGAGTTACGGGTAGAAAACACTTTTCCTGAAAAGCTGTTTTTCTCCTGTACGTTTTGTGGTGAAGGGAAGACAATTATTGGGAGGAAAAAAGAAAAGAACAGAAGATAAAAGGGCCAGCCTCACACAATTACAGCCTCAAGTGCTCCTGCACCACTCCTGAACTGCACCAACATAGCATCGTCCTGGCACGACACTGGCGACGCCTGTCAATCAGCAGGAGAAGAGACGTGAGCAGAAACACCATCTGGAAACCTACAGACCCACGCCAGGTCCACCTTGAGTGCTGGACTGTGCTGAGCACACAAGGAAGATGTAGGGACATATCCCCCATACCTAATACCTCCATATATATCCAGGAGTGAGGAACAATCTGCTAAGAAGAAGTTCTACATTTGTTTCACATATCTTCTCTGCTAGTAGGACAGGACTTATTTTAGGACTGAAGAGGTTGGATCTGACACCAGGATCTCTAAGCCCCAACACGCATCCTCTTTATGCTTGGGTGCACCAAACTTCTCATGTAAAATCTTCAGAGTTTCCCATAAAGAAGGGAACTGCACCTTGTGTAAATCAGGTCAACCAAGGTTTTTTTCTGAGGTCTTTTACTGCCCTGCTGTATGAGCTTAAGAAAAACACTGGATTCACTAGAAATAACTCAGAACTGATACTAATAGCTGTAGAAAATTGTGGCAAATCAGAGTCCAATACTTTCTCAGATGTTTGGTTAATTAAACAATTATTATCTTGCTACATTACTAGTTCACAGAAAATAATTAGCAGTGAGATATTACTGAGCATAAACAAAGATGAGTGAAACTACTCTATGCTCCAGATGAGAGTCCCAAAATAAAACCTACTGCTTTAGTTATAATCTAAACTAAGACCATTAATGTTAAAAGAACTAAAAAAAGGAAATAACCTGCAGTAGGATCTGAATAAGGAAAAACTTTCTTGTCSCTGTGAGACCAAGAGATGGGTTTGGAAATTTCAGCAGGGCGTAACATTTTATGATCAAGGCATGCACCCATGAAAATCAAAGAAAAAAGCTAAGGCTTTTCTTTATTACAGACCCCATGCACTAAAACAAATAAATATACCCACCTCCAAAGCCAAATTACTTGAGAGATGTAATAATCTCAAAAATAGTTTGTAGAGCTGAATGTGGTGGCAGGGTGTAGCAACCCATCCACTAACTCCATTTGTTTAGCGGTCCTATGCTGTATTCTTGTGCTGTCGGCAGGTACCCAGGGCAGTATTTTTAACTAAATAATAATATGCAAAAGGATTTACAATGAAAAAAAAAAAACCACCCACTGGGATAAGCTGCTAATTATAGATGATAAAAATCCTTGATTCTGAACCAGCCATAAATTAAAGAGATTCCTGTGTACCATTACATTGTGTGAATCCACAGTGTCTCACAGCATATAAAGCTGTGAGCATGCAAATATTCAGTTGGTGATAGATACATTATAAATATAATATTAGCCCAAGGAAATTAATTTTTCAGGATGTTATCAAGGCCACTACAGAGTCAAAGAACAGTTTATCAGATAAGTAAACAAGCCAAGCATGAGCTGCTATGCTTGCTAATAGAAATAGGAACAGCTAGTGGAAATGATGTTGAATTTTTGAAAGATTTGTAGCTCTGCAAATTTTACACCAGTCCTTAAACAGCTCTGTTAAAAATCAACATGCATGACTCACTATTCCAGCACAGAGCTCTGATAGCTTGGAGGAATAGTTAGCAGCTACCTCCCCAAATATATTGATTTGTAACTAACACAGTAAATTTTCTAGGACATTTTGCCTTTTTCCATGAGTTGTTATATACTCAAAGTTCAAGTAAGTCTCATGGCCTATGGGATACAGCTAAAATAATGATGACTTCCTTCTGGCTTTATACTGTGTTAGCCTTTTCACTGAAGCAGTGAGCTCTGAACTAATAGGGTCACAAGTGTAGAAAGGGGGTTGTTTCTCTGGAAGGGGAGTCGTGATTGCAGGTTGTTGATAAGCCGGACTAGGGCAGAAACATTATGCTCAGTGTTTACACTCTAACAGGACTCCTGGGGCTGGGCACTGCCAAAATATGTAGGGAAATATAGTGTCAGGAATTGAAAAAAATGGATATCCAAGGTTCTTTATCTACTCATCTAAGTGGCTTTCCTTCCCAAAGTGCCAAGCAGACCCTTTTACCTCTGCTGGAGCTGTGCAGTGTGTTGCACCAGAAAGCACTGAGATCAGATTTCAGGAATCTGAGACTCAAAGGCCGGTCTGGATCATTTCACTCCTCTGGGATTGTCTGCCCTGAGTACATCCTCTCTCTATCATGACCCTTATTATGTGTGCCATGCTTATATACAAGAGTCAAAATATTTAAAATAAGCCATGCTGTCTTCCAGCAGAGCAGAGACTACTGCAGAGCCACCATTCACATGGACACTTCTACAAATGGCACCTGCAGTGAATTCGTCAAAAACTTGAATAAAGATTTTTTAATTACCTAAACCCATTCTTAGGAACTCCACTGGTTCAAAGTAATTTGCCAGCTTTCCAGTCCCATTCATAGCCCCAAACCCACAAGATGCACCAGCAGTTCTTCCACTGGGTTTTTCCACCAGGTCCTACAAGTGAATTCTTAGCTCGTCTGTATGGCAGGACAATTGGTATGGACCAGTAACACAGACTTGGTTAACATGTGAGCTGGTCTGAGCTGGCATCCTTCCCATTTTGATTCCAGTAGAGTACAGTTTGTTTTGGGATCTTTGTTACAGTGAAAACCGGAAAGATCATTAAGCAAGAGCGGATTTGTGGGCCTGTCTCAGGATGCAACCTTCATGCTTCAATTAACAACAAAAAAAGGCTATTTGCAGCAAAGGTGTCTTTCAACAACATTAATTAAAAAAGCTGTCTCCTTCTCTGTTACTCTTAATTGTATTTCAGCCATTAGCTGCTTTTTAAAGCATTATCTCCTTGCTATAATGAGTCAACAGACTGCAGCAGGTGGTATCACAATGCACTTTACTTCAAGGGCCAATTTATCACAACGTTTAGGAAGAAGCCCAAGATAAGGGAAAGGAACCCATTCTTCTCACAGTAGTAGTCCCTTAGGGAAAAAGTACAATTTAGCAGTACAATGTTTGACCCAAAACATATGGCAATACTTGACAATAGTTCTCTAAACTGGCATTGTCTCCTGCAACTGCACAAATAGCGCAGCATCAGGTAGCTAGATGAGAAATGCAACACACACATCTGAGCTTGCAACCACGCTGGCCTATATATGCATCAGTAATGTAAATCCCAACAGACTGATTTACTGGCATAAAGAACCAAATATTATTGTACTCCCAGAACGCAGCGGGGAAAGATTCAACTCTTTTGCTTTTGGCTGTCAAAGGGAGGAATCTGGTGCGAGCAAGTTATCTAAGCTCTCTCAAAAGTTAATGAAAAGAGATAAGCACTCAGAAGTTGAATCATGCCACCTGTCTTGGACAGTCTTCTTCGAAAAGGATGAATCACTCTCTGGAGGTGTCTATTCCTTTCCACTGACAATCAAAAGAGTCCAGATAAATAACTTTCAGGCCACTGCAGTTAGGTGATATGAATCCCACTGAAGATACTTGAATATAAAGATACAATATTGTTTCATTCAATTTATGGATCTCAGTTCTGATCCAACATCTGTTTTAAACTCAGAAACACCCTCAAGCTATTAGAGTCATTTGCCAGAAAGCGTTAGCACTAGCGACTAAAATTCTGCTGCGCCATCCTACTTGTGTCATATTAGTATTGCAGCGTCTCACAGAGATGTCTTCACTGCCAAAACTGAGAGGGTTTTATAGTAGATAGCTAATATATGCTATCCATCTTGCTATAAAACCCTGGGGGAACAAAGCACAGTGATTTCTACTGCAGTGTAGCTAAACGAAGTCTTGCCCAGAGGTGGTGGATTGGGTTGATCGTGTGTAGTTACACTGCAGTAAAAATGTCCTGTATTTCATCTTTGCTAGGGCTTTAACGTGTTATGGCTTTTTATCTACCTCACTGTAAAAAAAAAGACTGATGCTTCAGGCTGAAAAGACACAGCTTTATTTTCCAGAGTTTATATATATACATAAATATATATATAAATAAATATAGGTCTTACACACACACACATATATATATTTTATATATAAATTTTTTAATTTCCTGGAGTACAGATCAAGTTATAGCCAAACTGACACTACATGTCGACTATTAAGCTGTAATGAAATGAATGGAGTTTCGAACCCTGACATCACAAGAGGCTGCTATTCAACAGTTTAGGACAGCAAGTGACAAAACCCACAGTATCCAGTTGAGCTACCTTCCCTGAAAGATACCCTCCCTACTTCTGGTCAGCATTAGCAGCAGTACTCACAGTTCCCAAAATGGAGAGCATGTCAAAAGGCATTTTATGCAGAACTCTGAACCGTTCTCCATCATTTGTAACTACATTAATATAGCAGAGCCTGTTACAATCTCTTCTTTGCATTTTAAAGAACCTAATTATTACTTTATCAAAAAGCAGTTCTCCTAGGTGTTCTAAATGCTCCCACTGCTTTTGTTTCACATTATAAACAAGATTACTGATTTGAAAAGGAATTTAGTCTTTGGGTGTAACTTGTAGGGAACTTGATGGGATTGAAACACTAACCCTACAATTTACTAACAAAAATAGCCCACCAGCTAAACCATGCTGCAGCTCTACCACTGGGAAAGAAATATTCTCAGCAGACCGGTACATTAAAATTCAATTTTGCCTGTTGGCTCAGTTCATTTGAAAACAAAATGAGAAGTTGAAATTCAGTGGCAGAAAGGGCTGATAACCTTTACAAACTTCCACAGAAGAAAGGATGCACCAGTTCATATTACCGAAGGATGAAAAAGGAAATGATTATGTCATTTGAGTTTGAACTCCAGTAATAACATGAAGATCTCTTCTGCAGAGAGTCCACGCAAGGTTTACACGTATCAGAAATCTATCTACAGCTTCAAAATAACCCCTTAGAAATTTAAATGACAAGCTTTGCTTCAGTCCTGGGCACAGGGATAAACAACACAGGCTTCTAAAGACAGCTCAGCAAGACACAGAACTGGAAGCAATGGTTTCATCCCAGATCTTAAAAATAGGTGGTCCTGCCCATTTTGTTTCAGGTGTTAACGTGACAGCTTATCTAGGTCTGAGCCCAGTTTTGTTTTTACAGTTCATGTCTGCCTGCAAAATTGTTTCCAAAATCAGTCTAACTTTCAGGTGATGTGAAGACCTTGATTCAATACTGCAAAAGGTCACAAATCTTCCAGCGCAGCTATCTGATGAGAAAGTGGCCATTTACCCAGGCCAGAGTTTTTGTGCTTTTGCCCAAGTGTCACAGGCAGCCTGTGACCAGCACCAGCCATGTCCCTCTTGCGAGACCCAGCACCCTCCATGGTACCTCCAAGCTCCCTCATTACCTGGAACATTAGGATCTGCAGCTCTCATTGCAGTTATTCATCACAAGACTTTGAGGCTTGAATATATGGAGCCAGAATCGAAAAAAAAAAACCAAAAACCAGCCCTGAGAGACCAAGCGCACCATTGCTATAGGGAGTTTACAGAAACATTAATTTCGTAAGAAGCTGCGGGGTTCAGGAAACCCACTGGGTTTCAGGAAAAGTAAAATATGCTATGATGGGACCTTTGATGCATTGCATGGGGTTTTGCATGCTCTGACAAACATTCACACTTCTCTATCATTTGCAGTAAATTCTACCAGCTCCATCAGCAGCAGTACTGGGACTAAATCTCCATAGCACCCTTCCAGACTTGGCCTTCCCTATCCTACATAGAAGTACATTCCCAAATCGAGGGAGAGCAGAGGAAATCTTTAATTTACAGGTGCACCTAACCAGGGCAGGTGATGGTCTAGCTCCATTTATAGCCTGTGCTGAAAGATACCATTAGATTTTTATGGGAATAGCCACATAAAGCGTAAAAAAAAAAAAAAAAAAAAAAAAAAAAAAGCAGGCCTAGAACATTAAATAGGTGGTGTCCTGTCAGTTTGAGGTCAGTTTAGGGGCTGTTAGTGGAGGAGTAAGAAAGCCCTGACTGCACATGAGCTGCTGAGGTTTAAAGACCTTTTAGCTTTGCGAAGGACACATAGCAAGGGTTTTTTCTTCATCTCTGTTTTGCTTGGACAGCCAAGCCTGTAACTAGACCTGAAACCTCAGAGGTTTTTGTGTGCTTTGCTCCAGTCTCCTGCTGAGTATCTGCTCAGCTTCAGAGGTTATTCTTTCTACTGAGCATTCCTTACCAGTCCAGCAGAAAGCAAATACCAAGACAGACAGTGCTGCCCCAAGGATGAGTCCTCTCTTTTGCCCCATCATTTGGACTCCACCGGAGCAGACAGAAAGCCTCCTTCTGATTGCAGCTGGATAAGTATCGGGCTACGCAGCCTAATTTTGAAAGTGCTGAGCACCCACAGCTCCTGAAAATCAATGAGGGCTGCAGGCAGTGTTGAAAAACAAGTTACTAATAACTTCCAGCACATGACAATATGTTCCAGTTTTTTGCCTGTTCCTATTTCTGTATTTCTCTTTCATTCCTACACTATTTAGAAATGGCTCCCATAGTCACCATATTTTTCCTCTTTTTGTTCTCTAAACGGCACGTTACTTTTTCATAAGATGTAATTTCTCCTGCCACTGAGACTCATACTTTTCCTGATTGTCTCAATGTTTCTTTCTAATGTCTGGGACTTACTTTTATTTGTCATGAGTCTAATCTTCTCTCTGCCTTTACAATTAGTTTTACTGTACATCAAACATTGTTCACAAAGATTTCTTGTCTGAAATGCAAGAAAAACTATCACAAGCTAGGGGAGATGTTATCATTCAGCTAGATTCTGTGATTTCGGACAAGACATGGTTGGAAGTCCAGAGATTCATTGCTTTATGTAAAGTGATTGTYCATGTTTTATGATGTTACTACTTGTATGTAACTGTTAAAGAAAGAAACTAGAGATAAGAAAGGCAAGTGCAAAAGGTTTAATTGATCTCATTTTATTACACTTCTACATTCAGAGTCCCTTATTAAGGTTCCCAGCGGTCTGTATGAAGCTGCAGGTTTAGAACAGACTCCTTTTCTCAGCTGTACGAAAGAAGAGTAGAAGTAACACCATTTTCTGCCACAGAGTTATTTCTAAAACTATGTTGTTTGGATGACTGTTGGATTCATACCTTTGCTCCCTAAGCAAAAAGGAGAAATCAGGCCACAGCTGCTGCACGGCTGAATTTCCTCCTCACCTGAAGATAATGTCTAAGACATTGCTTTTTCCAATGTACAAGGGAAGAAAAATAAATCGATACATCACTTTCCAAAACTCTAACAGAGCTAACATCCATTCTGGGGGAGAGAAGGTGCAGGATCACAGAGATATCAAAATGCTGCCTGGAGGGACTGACAGACAGTCTGTAGCTAAGTGAAGGTGGTGGTCAGCTTGCTCATCCCACCTACCAGTGACACCTGGCAAGATGCTCCCAGCCAGACACAGTGCGTGTCCGAGGTGGGAGAGCTCTGCCATTAAAGCTACCCCCCGACCAACCAGAAGCTAAGTCAGTAGTAAAGCAGCAATAATTATGCATACTGAAAAGCCTATTTAAGGAAAATGGGACAGAATCATGAAGAGATCCATCTGCAGTGGGATATTTTTGTTAAACATGCAGTTTATTCAAGGCAAGCAAGCTGTGCTGAAGCCTAGAAGTGGAGTTTGAATGGGAAGAATCTACCTAGCAATCCACCTTCTGCACACTTAAACCAGAGGATAGGAGAGCACAGGCTCACATTTAAGGTGGGAGCACATGGAGGATTTTCCTCAGCTTTCTGAAGTCCTTAGCTAATGTTCATCAAGCTGATACGAACTAGCACTGTACCAAAGGACACAATCCAGGTCTTCCTCCCACTCCTAGTTATTTGTTGTCACCTTGTGCCAGTTCCTCCCCTGGGACAGCAAATGTCCACGTGGGTGCATGGTGAACTAAATCTGAGTAAAAACTAATCCGGGAAAGAAAACAAGAACATTCATCGGCTCCCTGCTGTAGCTCATGGTGGGGCCACATAAATGCCTGTGCTGGCAGATGGGAGAAGGAAGTTAGGAAGAGTAAGACTTCCTTTTTTAGCAGTGGGGCTGGCTTTAACTGGTCATAAAACAGCACTGTTGCTAATCTCAGAATAAACCTATTCATTTCAGAGTCCCAAGCAAAATAGGAAGTTATTTAAATGATATGGAGATTACACAGTGGCAGAACAGAACGGTAGTCATGATCTGGGAAAACCGTCACTTCTATATGATCTGCGGAGGAATTGAGGACCAAACAGCAGCCATTGYGCACTCCCTGAGCTGAAGGATTTCTGCCTGTCAGACACCAGCTCTGGAACTGTCTTGCTCTAAACTGGCAATGACTGGACCAAGTGGAAAATCAGATCTGAGGGTTTCAGGCATTTGATTTGAAAAAAACAAAATGCTGTAAGAGAAAAAGAATATCTTTACTGTGCTTCCTGGAGCCATAATTCAAGATACCAGGCTGTCCTTCAACCCACCCAATGGCAGAAGAAAGTTGTGTAACGTCATCACCACTAAGGCCATCAAATATTTTATCTCCTCCCAGCATATCATTCATGAAAACTGAATTTTCTTCTTCTCTTTCAAGCAAAAGACAAATCAGTTGGAAATTCAGCCACAGGCCTTTTATGCCTTCGCAGGAAACCGCAGTTAGCCAGCAAATGTGGTGATGAAAGGATGTGCAATCCTGTCATCTGTGACATGAGAGATTGCTAGAAGTTGGAGGTGTTACAGAGTTTGAGAAAGCCACCACTGCAGCTGGGAGAGAAGAGCATCAAGAAGCAACAGGAGATATCAGAGGCGGTATCAGCTGGGTCACTGCCTAGCTGCAGCTTTTAAAAAAGCAGCAGTTGTCTGCTAAGCTTTTAACAGACTTCCCAAACCATCTGGAAGTGACTAGATTTTCGAGTGAGAATCAAAATGTTAATAGCTGCACTCAGCCTGGACATACTCTTAAGCAGCCAAATGCGGAATATTCCACTAAGAATGCTGCCTGTGGCAGGTGTGATGTATACATGAGCTAGAAGCACAAGAGTGAGATTATCTTCATAGGACATATTGTGCTAATCAGACTTTAATCAGTCTGTTAGACATCAGTTATTACTCCAGAACACCTCAACCTTCTCTGCATTCAACATGGAAGTGGGTGCCACAGATTTTTCAAAGTAAATGTATAGGTGCACTTGTGGCATGTATCAAGTTCTGCCAGATGACAAGAAGCTATGTTTACATTTGTAAGAGGTCTCTATGAGCCATCACAACAATGAAAAAGAGGTCTTGCAATAAGACCAAGCAAGACTTGGAACTACTGCTAAGCTGAACTTCTGAAGAACCCAAATAAAGTCATACTCCAACTATGAAAGTAAAACCTGTCTAAAAATTCCCAAGTCCACAAATTCTGCTCAGCAAACTAAAAAAATTAAAACTAGTACCACAACTGAGTTCACTGAAATACTTTAGGATTCTCAATCCTGCCAGCTTGTTGAGTTCCACCTCCTTTCCTATTCCACGATGTCTAATGCAAAACTATCTAGAAATGAATGTTTTTACAGTGAAAACTCAGAGCTCAACAGGGAGTATAAAATGGGGGTCAACAGTTAGGCAAATACTGTTAGGTGCTGATGTATTCAGATATTTCAGTACTCATGTGAGATTTGACTATATTGATAAGTCTCTTAGGAACTGTCAGGTCAAGATATGGCAATTCAGATGCCTACCCTTTACCATGGTCTCTGCGCATGAGATATTTTTAACATTGAAGGCCAAGAAGAAACAGTTTGCTGTTCTCCTGTGAACATACCACGAACCTGCGCAAAGTTGACTTCAAAACAAGACATTTCTGAAGCCTTTAGACTATTATTTTGAATGGYGTTCAAGGTGTTGTCTTGAAGGCTGGAAGCCCTTTTGCATCAGAAACAGAACAGTGGTAGCGTAAGACTTATATTTTATGCACTGCATGCACAATCCAAAGTCAACAAAGACATGTACAAGTAGAAAAATAAATGTTATGAATCATCTGAGTATGTGACTGCTTTTAATATTTTATCACAGGCCTCGCTATATCAACTGAAATCGATGACAAACTACTGGTACCAACCAGTCATTGAAACATTTCAGCTTCCTCTCCTTGTGCTTGCAAAGCATTTGAGATTCATACGACATAGTCTTTTGGTCTTCCACACATTTGCGGGGGAACTCATCATGGCAAGGAGCTCATCAAGCCCACAGACAACTAAAAACTGGTTGTAGAAAGAGCTACATTATACATGAAAGCCACTACTGGACATAGACCAATGCCAAGCACAATACCCCTGTAGTACTTCCTTAGAGAACATCTGCTTGTGTTTCTCCTATTACTAGCTGTAGGAAAAAAAACCCAAATCTTAGCAGAGATTGTACCTCTAAAGCAAAATTTATTTTCAAGCTGTGAAATCTGACTTTTGCAGTAGAGCAGAGGCTTAGTAATCACATAGACGCCGTGTACTCCGAGGGTGCCAAGTCACAGGCTTCTGCTTTATGGAGCCAGTAAAGAGTGAGAATGTTTTTGGAGAATGTTTTTGCTCAGCTTTGCAAACTGTATCTTATCACCTGCCTGATTTAATGATAACAGAATAAACTCAAATATTACAGCATCCAAAGCACTGTAATCAGTGTTTTTAAGAAACAATTACCTCTGAGCAAGCACGGGTGTTTCAGGTCACCATTGCAACGTCTCGCTGCATTGAGGCTTCAACGTCAGATGATAGTGTTAAACCCCAGTGCTACCAGATCCAAGCCAGGCTGACAACTTTGTACATGTACTAACTTATCAAATCCAGCTTTAAATTAAATCTGGGTTGAAATCAAAGAAATTGGCTCTCTATGACAAGCATAAACCTACTATTTACCTACCAGAAACAGATGCTAGTATATTTTTAAATATTCCATAGCTGCCTGTTGTTATCTCTACAACATATAAGCAGAAACCCTATTTAGGAAGCATGTAGCATCTCTGGAATTTTTAGCAGAATGCATCTCTCCTGCTTTCTTGTGAAAGCATCACCCATTTTTGCCTGCTAACTATAGTCCAGAATGTAATGGAGATGTTTGGCAAAAATATCTCCCACTGCCACAACGTCCCACTGAGCAGACATGTTATTTTTCGATTCTGCTATGTTTACTTCCACAAGATCAAATGAGAGCTAAAATGCTATTAATGCACTTAATGACATGTTCTTAGCAATAAATTCAGTCAAATATAGCAAGATGGAATGAATGAGTCCAGGACAGACTAGTGAGACCAGAGACAAGTGATTCTGAACAGCTGCTGGCATGAAATTCAGTATTTGCAACACTGCATGACTTCACATTTTGGTAGTACAGCAGTACAAGGACTGGAAGACTCATCATTGGTCAGTACAACAAAAAAACTTTCTACCGTTTCCGCTCTTTGATTCATGTGTCTCCCAGGAGCTCACAAAGGATTATGTCTATTAAAACACTACCTTGGCTATGGCAATATATGCTTTTGTCTTAGAATGTGCTTGAACTAAACAGCCATTTGGCATGTGCCCTTGTCACGTCCTCCACCCACTCGGTGGTTTGTATGTTCCTGTTTTATGCAGTGCTGTCATATTAAAATTACAGAAAGAAAACTACAACAGCTATTAAAAGTTTTACCTTCTAAAAATGTGTAAGGCATAGCCCTTACAGTGAACTCCTTTCCTGTTCCTACTGTGTTAACATGAAATTTAAAAGTGGCGCACACACTAGAAGACACTTGGTCCTGTTCTCTGCCAGCCCTTTCCCACCTCCCAAAACAGTTCCATCATCGCATATTCAGATAACAAAAGAGTTACCTGATCTCTACATTAATACTTCTGCTGATGGTGCTTTCACTGTCTCATCCTGTATTTTAACAGTCAGCTTCAGTGACAGCAAGAATTTCTTGTTTGTTCAGATCTGATCTAAACATCATGCTCATTAAAAACACTTTGCATGCAAACCAATAAATTAAATAAGTATGASAAGACTGCCAAAGAGCAGTTTTCCTGCTTTAAATCTAAGAAGAAAAGACTTAGGGAAGATACGTAACATCCTTCCAAGCAGAAAAGACTGATGTACAGAGGAAGAGAATAAACTCTTTTTGATATCCAGTGAAAACGAGCTCCAACTGCAGCGAGAGGGACTGAGGCCAGACACTGAGAAGAAGGTGTCCCCCATCAAGGCTGGACTGAAGGATCTAGGGATGTTACAGCATCTTAACGGAGTCCTTGGATCTAAAGAACACTGCCCAGGAACACCTATGGCAGTGTAACTGCTGTTGCTGTGGAAATCAGTCCATTGCACCTGTGTTTGCTGCCTTAGTTGATAACCTCTCTTTCTATCCTGCATCCACTTCTTCAAATCCACCTGCATTCACTGTGTCCCGTGTACCTGGATACTCAATTCCCCTTGTCACTGTTAACTTCCTTACATCTCATTATTCTGCCTGAGTGATTCTCAATATGTGCACATTATCTACTCGATGTTTGTTCAGCTAATTCCCTCCTCTCTTCTCCCTTCCTTATTAATGTTCATTGATGGCAGTCTGATTCCCTTTGTTCTAACATGGAAACCAATCCATTTAGCAGCCTGTTTTCCCCTTAAAAGTTCCCTGTGTCTAATAAAACTAAACCCTTCCCTTTCACTTACTCTTTTAGAGGCTTTATTTCTCCCCACCGAACCCACTAGTGCAGGTGGAAGCAAACACCTTGGAAAGTGACTGCTACCACACTCAGGATGAAGGACGCTCCCAGTAATCCTTTGTGATCTAATGAAGAGTGGTATGCACACACGTGCGGACATAGTATGGGCTCAGAAAGCCACAGACAAATCGCATTATACTCTGAGATGGGTAAATGATTTTTTGAGAAGGTGACAAACACAGACCCATGTACAAAGTACTGAAAACACTTGCTTTAGAAAAGGAACGTAATAGAATTTCAAAGGAAAATCACATTTTGGGAGTTCAGCAGCTGCAGCAGGAGGTTTTTTGAGTTGGTTGAGTGTGCCCACCAGAAGGGTTTACCCTTTATTCGACCCCAGTCATGTTTATGATTAGATAAGATTTTCAGGCAAAAAGACCCAGCTCCTTCAGTCTGCATAGTTTACAGTCAATATCCACCACGACTTTCACTTGTATTGGGATTACACTATCCATACCCACTTCTATTCAGGCTGCAAAAAAAGCAGTCACACCTAGATATTGTACGGCARTGTCAACTGGTTTATGCCTGCTTGTGCTAGTCACTCTTTAAGAAACATRCATAAGCCCAGAACATTATTTTAGCTCTTTTTTCTTGCAAATGGAGGTCACAGAGAGCAATAAAAGAGCCTCACAACACCACCTACAAGGCCTGGGTTTTTTCAGGCAACTTATTGTCAGCTGATCTCTTCTCCCTGGGATCCAGTGATAGGATGCATGGGAATGGTTCAAAGCTGCACCAGGGGAGGTTTAGACTGGACATTAGGAAGCATTTCTTTACTGAGAGGGTGGTCAAACACTGGAAAAGGCTTCCTAGAGAGGTGGCCGATGCCCCATGTCAGTGTTTAAGAGGCATTTGGACAATGCCCTTAACAACATGCTTTAACCTGAATTGGTCAGGCAG
The DNA here is from genome assembly GCA_035582835.1 of Phoebastria nigripes. Classification (NCBI taxonomy): domain Eukaryota; kingdom Metazoa; phylum Chordata; class Aves; order Procellariiformes; family Diomedeidae; genus Phoebastria; species Phoebastria nigripes. Next base: position 631,652 of record JAYKAV010001389.1, read on the forward strand.
TTGGACTGGATGATCGTTGTAGGTCCCTTCCAAGTGAAATTTCCATTCTATTCCATTCCATTCCATTCCATTCCATTCCATTCCATTCCATTCCATTCCATTCTATTCTATTCTACCTGACAGTAACACAAGTTCCTGGCCTGCAGACCTGGTCATTGTAACACTGCAACAATCACACAGGGAGTCATCTGTTGTCTTTCAAGTTCAGACGTAGGAACCAGGGCAGTGTCTCATGATTTTGACCCAAAGAACTCACAGTAACCACAACACACACTGCAAAAAGCAGCAAAACCAGGTAACTTTTGTGTAGTCACCAAGAACGAGAGAGTGGAAGGAGAAAGGGATATGTGATTGCTGTTCCCATTAAAGAGCTGGGAGATACCAGCCATAATGCCATTACAGTCCTCTTCACCAGGGTGCTGGAAATTCAAAGTTCATTTATTCAGTGTGAATTTCACACACTGTTCTCCATTAAAAGTCATTCAAATCATCACCAAGGTTTATGTGGTTGATAGCCAGAGCACTAGTGAACACCAGTCGTCAGTAGAGTTGGGATGCTGAAAGGCAGAAAAGCACAAGAATTCTTTTGCAGCATCTACAGCASTCTTTACACACTCTAATGCCAGAAAATAAGAGGAAATAAACCAAATTCTGGGTATAAATAAGATGTCACCCTTCATATTCAGTAGTCCAAAATAATACAAAATAACTGAACTGTATCAGAACCAAAAGGGAGTTCACTTTCTTGTATCTAGTTGACCATTAGAAGCTGACCTAGAGTTAATGCTGACTTGGGCAGAAGAACCCAGAAGTGATCACTTCATCACACTCCAGGTAGTAAAATGATTTCTTACAGAGTGGAATAGAGTGGAAGTCCCTAAAATAAAGAATTATCAGCATACAATTATAAGCATGAAAGAAAACAATCACAGCTTTTCTTATCTATATGCTAACTGAACCTATTATAATTCTAATTGTGTAGAAGAACTGGGAGCTCTACTTACTTTCACAGAGACGTCTTCTCAGCTTCCCCCGAATTTTATCGATGGCGTTGTAATCGGAGACATGAAACACGTGAGCAGACTTGGGTTCTGAAGCAATCTCATCAAGTTCCTCTTTTAAGGCTTCRCCAACACCCACAGCAAAGATCCTAATCCCAGCCTGATGGGCTGCAGTGGCTGGATCCAAGACATAATCCTGGCTCCTTCCATCCGTCAGAAGGATAGCCACTTTTTTAACAGTTCGATCACTAAGTCTCCCACCAGCTTCTTTGGAAAAACTGTAGGTGTTGATGTACCTGAGAGCATCTCCAGTGTTCGTATTACCCCCATAATACTTAATTTTTCGTGCAGCCTCTTTGATTTCCTCACGGGTTTTGTACTTTCCCAGGTCAAACTCTGTGGTTGGACGATCACTGTATCGCACCACACCTACATGGGTTTTGTCTGGGCCAATCTCAAAAGTTTCCACCAAATTAGACACCCACTGCCGAACTTTCTCAAAATCTTCTTTTCCAACGCTGGAGGAAGCATCCAAGATGAAGACAAGGTCATAGTGAACATTCTTGCAACCTGCAAGAGTGGCACAAAATATCGCTAAGGGAAGCTGAAAGATGAGTATCAGACATACTAAATATTCCCTAGGCATAGGTCTCTAGCGAGCAATTTGGAGGAGACAGCAAACCCTCTCCCTATCCAGAAGAGAAAGTGCAGATTCTCAGCCTTTCTTCCTTGTGATTCACCTCATCTGTTTCAGGACATCTACAGTAGATCAGCACATGCTTMGCTTTGAAATGCAAACCCCTTCTCTTCCTGCACTGCTAACTGCCTCTGCTCAATCTTTCACCTATACCATCTGCATGCACATGAAGCTATTTTTCTCAAACTTCACTGCAGTGCCTTTGCTCAGGCAATGCTCTAAAATGACCTTGGCAGATCAAGAGACCTGCCCTGACCTTGCCTATGCCAATCCTGACTGTGAGAAGTGAAGCTTTCATGTTCCCTCTTGCATTAACATTATGATTTATTTATGCTTAGCTAGAAGCAGTTCTTTTGCTCAGCATGATATCTTGGTGAAGCAAGTTTATAACAAGATTATTTTGATTTTGAGGCTCTCTGCCATTGACTATTGACTAAAGGATGACTCACTGAATACTGGGATGGCTTCCTTGACAACAAAGGGCAGTTGCTTTGTAAGGGAAAAGTTCACTTATCCCCACAACCACCCTTTTGGCTCCAGCCATGATATTTGTAATCTGAGGCCTGTGTAATCCAAAAGGCAAATGTATTTTAATTACAGTTTGCTTGCCTTATGAAGCCAGACTGGTCATATATTTGTCAGCCACTTGCCAAGAAAGTAGATCTCCCAGGAGATGTTTTCTAGCTCTTTCTGAATATATGCAAGCCAAGAGGCAGTATATTCATAAATGTCCCACAGATGCCAAAGATTTATCAACATAATGCCCCAAATGGTCAAAATATATATATATACACACATATGTTTATTTAATTCACTATTATGGACCATAGTCCCTGACAAATTATGAGTTTCAAGATTGAAAGCTGCTCTACAAAGTCAATTTATCTATGGTCACAACCACCAACCATTGTTTCTCCAGTAGTTCTTGTCTCACATGGTCTCACAAAGTACAACTGCTTGTTTGAACCAATGGTAGAAAGCTAATTTGACCAATCATGTGGAGAACAAAGCACATATAACGTGATACAAGACAGAGAGCTGGTCCATACCAGTGCCTGTGCCACTTTATTTCTCTCAGAGTAACAGGGCTCTTTTATGTCCCACTGAACTGGAGATGTTATATTTGTCCCCTAAACTGTTGGCAATTGCCTTTAAACCCTGCTGCTTTACCAGGATCTGAGCTGGTAGCCCACATCTACCCACACCCACTGAGAGCAGATCTGTTCTGTTGACTCCCGTCTGACTGCACCCAACTATTCCCACTATGACCATGTTAATAASCTCCTCTGGGCTCTGACCTGGACTGACCAAGCTACCTCCCTTGGTCAGAAAATCTGAGAGTATTTGTGAGAATACATAACTCCAGGGTATGCCCACCGAGGACAGTTTAGCTCTCCATACATTAAAAAGTGACATTCCCACTGTACGGTTTGCATGTTTTCACATCAGACTAGTTCCAGCCAGGTCCCAGCAACTAAATGTCCATCAGTGACTAAGACCTCGGACCTGCCTCAGCTCCGTGGACTTGCCTGGAGAATGGCTGACCCTGGCTGCTGTCTTTAGACCTGATCCAGACCTTGACTTTCTGACTCATGTTTCTGGCTTGATCTTGGACCTGCTTCATCACTATGAGCTCGTCTGGGAATTTGGATTGTTCATTGAGCCTGGCTGCCATCCCCCAGCCTTCCCTGCTCCCTGGCTGGGGGTGGTAGGACAGGCTGTGGCTGGTGACACCCTGTCCTGCCAGCCCAGGGAGACCTCCAGCTCCTGGCTCCCCATCCCTTAGGAAGTAATCTGTCCTTGCTGCACTCCTGACCAGAGCTAAAGCACTGATGTAAATACACCCAATGTGGATGTTAGCTGAGGACTAGGATGTTTTCCCCTGGAACAGACCAAAGAGTATGGAGGTATGATACACAGTTCATCCAGTCAAGCACTTGCTTGACAGCCAGCTCAGTGAACAGAAATATGAATCATGCTACCCAAAGGTGGGGGCAATGATGCTGTTGCCATATTTCCTCACTGAGTTCTAGCATTTGAGCCTACAGGAAGGTTACAAAGTCTTCTCCCACATCCAAATTTGACCTTACGGTTCATAAATTAGCTCTGGTGCTTTTGATCATCCTGGGGCTGAGCACCTGCCCTGAAGAGGACAGGAATCCCAGAACAGCCCACTGCACTGGAAAGGAGAGTGCGGGTGGCTCAGCCACGTGAAGAGGACTTGCCTTCAGATAAGAGTAAAAGCATTATAGGTAGGCATTATAACGCTGTAGGGCAATGCTTATGGTATTGCATGATGGCTGTGAGAGTGCTTAAATAAACAGCCAGTGTGTTGTGAGTGACGATGAAAAATGAGCATCATCTGTTGCTGTGTTAATTTCCATAGCAGGGTACATCCCAGAGACCTGACCCAGGGGTTGCTGTTCCTTCAGTGTCTACGGGAACAACCTATGGACATGGGATTGGGATCACGTTGGGAACAACCCATCCACATGTGATCACATTGGAAACAACCTGTCCACATCGGATCATGTTCTGTGATGGCATTTTGTGAGTGAGGGAACACTTGTCTCTAACCACAGAGCAAGAATGGTCTGGCTGGAAACACACAGTAACTCTCTCAAAAGTAATCAGAGTGTGGAGATGACTGAATATATCATTTTATATTATTGGATGTAAGTTACATTACATCTGTGTATATCAGCTTGACTGCGAAGTATACTTCTGCTTGATTTTTGCAGAATACAAAGGATATAATATATAACAGTAAAGGGTAAGCAAGAAATCTCCACTCTGCCCCCCCAATTCATTATTATATCAATCTATTCTGTCTAAAAGAATATTAATTAAGTGAGACTAACCAGAGAATATAAAGGTTTAAGTATAAAACCCACAAGGTACAGACCTTCCTGTTGCTTATTTTAACGACTCTCAGCAGGTGAGATGACTGCAATTAAAAAACAAACAGACCAGACAAAATGAATCCTGTCGGTGTTCAAGGGCAATGAGCCTTAAAACAAGGGGGGTTTAAGGTTTAAAAAGTGATGCCTATTCAGTATGCAGGGAAGAAAAAGATGGTCTTTCAGGATCATTTTCTTAGAGTCAGTGATTCTTTGCTTACAGACCTGATGGCAGTGAGATGAAATGCCGCAGAAAAGCTTTTAGTAAATATTAATCTGCATTTTTAACACAGTAATGTCCACTGCTGGACAAAATTGATTGTTTTCCAAGAATGCTATAATAATATTGTTTACTGGCAGAAACAGTTCACGTTAAGGGAATATGGGAGATAATTCATAGAAGGTGAACCTTCAGTTTTATAATTACAGGAATACTCTCTGGAAGCATAATTCTAGGAGTTGTATTCATCCAGTCAGACACTGAGTCAACTGTTTTGCAATATTGCCATTAAAAACAGTTCACAAACAAGCCATAAGCCCAAAATTATTTAAAGTAATCACAGAACACACATATAAATGGTACCACCATATCCTTCCTGTGACTGATCCACAGGCAGAAAAAAAGATGAGATTTTGCTTTGTTTTGTTACTAAGTACTTACTCCTGTTAAACTTCACCCAGAAAGCCTTATATAGATCACATAACACAACTGTAAAGCAGCTATTCCTTAGACTGAGAGAAGGTCTAAAAAATCCTTTTCTTTCTTATAAATTACCCAAGGCTACAGAATAGCATCTTTCCTAGAAAAAGAGAAAGAAAGCCTCCATCTCGAAGTACCTTTGGCCTTTTATACCAATAAACTGCATGGGTCTACAACGGTTTTCTGTCCCTGAGGTACAGCATCATTCACAGCCAGATAACTCAACTCTCCCTACTCCCCCCAAAAAAACGTGTCTGTGTCAAGACTGCCTACAGGAACAGTCCCTCAGCTGCACCATCCCCTAATGCATTCAGCGGCATTTGGGAGAGAGTGCTCATCAGCGCAGGCCAAAATCCATGCCAGGGACCATGCTAGCAACTAGACAGTATGAACCAAGAGAGGGTATGAACAGTGCCCTGGCCCTGTTTAGGCTCACAAGGAGCCAGCCAGATAGAAGATTCACCGGATCTAATCTGAAACCCACTGAAGGCAATGGAAGAAGTGATCTCCATGCCAGCGCGGGGCAGACGAAGCATATCCAGAGTAAACTGCATGCTGCTCCCCTTGCTCTGGGTAGCTGAGCTAACCTTTCTAAGCCCGCAGCAGAACCAGAGACCCTAGGTAAATCAGAACATCGATCCCTGAGCTATCTCCATCCCTAAGGTCTATTTTACGTCTTTTCAGCAGTAAATGTCTTCTTGCTTGGGTTTTATATTGTTTTCCTCCTAGCAGCGATAGCTTCTCAGCCACCTAAAAGCCCCAGCAACCACTTAGCACGAGGCAGTAAGCCGAACGGCACGTACCTGCTCTTTGTGCCTCAATTCTCTCCCCGCTGAACACGAATGTGAGAAGAACCAGGAGATGGGGCATGCGGCATCTTCCCGTAACAGACATATCTCCTTTCTCACATCAGCTTGTCTTTTTGCCGTGGTGAGAAGCTTGCTAGAAATCCAATCTGTAGCCTAAAATAAAGAGCAAGTGTTATCCCATAGAAACACAAACAGAAGTAACGATGCAAGTCATGGGAGCAACATTTTGGGGAGTTGTCTCTTCTGCCTGTCATTTTACTTGACTAGACACAAACTGCTCAGACAAAGAGGAAGGAGTTCACCTACTTTTCAAAAGCTATAGCCTTTCACTGGCTCTATTCACTGTGCAGCAGCCTGAACGGAAAAAAAGGAGAGAGATTACCAGATTATTATACTTTAATTGAGCCCACTGCCAACTACACAATCAATGCACTGGAGTGGAAACCATTCCTGACCTGGCCCTCCCGCGCATTCATCATTAGGAGATACACAATGCAGAGCCGAGATACGAACCACTGCAAATATCACACAACCGGTTGCCACTTCACCCATTGCTGCTTTCAGTTCCTGAGCCTCAGAAATGATGAACGCTAAAAATACGTGGCTGTTTTCACATATGTATTTGTTGCTATCGGTCCTTCTCTATAGGAGTAAACTCAGCAGCTTCAAAACACATCTTTCAACTGTTTAGTTTAAAGGAGTGCAAAAGCTCAGGTGGACGATCTTCAGTTTAAGGTCATTGGTTTGAATTTACCTTGACTGAAGCCACTGAAGTCAGCCGGTATTGTAACAAGCCAGGCAAAGTGGTTGGGCTGTTAAAAGTTGAGCTGTGTTTTCTAACACTAGACTAACTGTTTTTTAAAAAAAATTATTTACTTATTCCTGTTATTATTTTTTATTAGACAGACCATAAAGTCATTGCAGTTCTATATACTATGTACACACGCACAGGGGAAAAGAGTTTCCACTCTGTAGCTCTTTACTGCTTAAGGAATCATTTTGGAAAACTTTCTCCCAGCTCCCGAATCCATCTTTTCCTCTTTAATGCACAGATTTCTTTGTTCATTTTCTTAGGGAATTTCTGCTTCCTCTGTCTTTTAACATGCACAACAGCTTCTTGCTGTTGATAGCCAGGTAAAAGAGGCATGAAGGGGACACTGCATGTTGTAGATCATTGCTGCAGGGTCAGTTATGCATTCTAGGATATTTCTTTTCAAAGCAATAGGGTTCTGTGGGAATCACAGACAAAAAGAATGGTGGTGTCAGCATTTGTTCAAAACCAGTCTTGATCAGTCAAATGTTGGGCCTACCTCTACCATGTATCTCAGAAATAAAGTGCACGTCATTCTGGTTTACGAAACAAAAAAGGGGAAAATGTTATGTAGCTGTTCAGACGTAGCTGTGAATCCTTATTCCCAGGACAAAATCCAGGTGCCTGTATTTTCAAAAGTCCATATCATATGCASACAAGGAGAAAAGCAATACATCTAATAAACCCTGCACCCTGCAAATAAAATTTGGAAGTATCTGCCAGCAGTGGAACATAAATGCAAGAAAGAATTAAAAAACAAACAAAAAGGAAAAAAGCATGCTTATTCAAGTACCATCCCTAAATCCAAAGGGCACAAGCAGGTGCTGTAGTTTACACCTCAGCCAGACGGTGTCCCTACGAGACAGTGAGGTGCTCAGGTTTGAGCGAGATGGAAAAGGTTGCAGGGTAAAAAGGGCATGAAAATATCACCGTGCCCTACAGTAGTTAGAATTTCCTTTTAAATAAGTACATTACTGAAATACCAATCAGGCAGCCGCCTGCAGAGGGATCAGGACAAGCATTACTTAAAATAGCTATGGGAGCCTTCAGCCCAAGGTTTTTCCTCCTGTGTATTTTTTAAGAAACATTTTTTTCTGGCACTGGTGATGGAAGAGCAGGTTAGTGGCGGCAGCGAGAGCTGGGAAACCAGATCTGCCATGCGGCGTTCTGCACTTCCAGTGCTGAGAGCTCAAAACGTCCTTTCTCTGTGTCTGGACTTGCACGGCTGCAAAGCTTTATAAATACATTATTAAAAACAGTCTTTGCCAGCTGCTAACCCACATGAGGCCAGGATAAAAGGAGCAGAGCACCAGCTGGTGTCAGTCAGCAGAACGGCGGCGGGATGGACGGACGCTGGCTCGACAGGCAGCAGACGCGGCATGATGAGGAACTTGGTGGACGTGGCTCTCTTGGTACACACGTGACTTCTGCCCCAGCAGAAGGACTACCTACGTGACCAGGTCGGAGAGCTGCGTCTCTAAGGCATCATTCCTCTCCATTCTTTGCCAAAACACTTCAAGAGCTCATTGCTGCATTATGAATGCTGAAAGGTGTCTCAGAACAGTCATTTAGGCTAAAAATAGTGGGGAAAAAAAACCCAAATCAAATCAGAACATCTGCTTAAAATCTATAATCATAACCTGTGGTGGCTTTAATACACATTTGTGGTTCAATATTATTCTTGCATTCAGGCCAAAATACATCATTTTATCCATTTTTATAGCATGAAGAATTGAACCAAGTCTCTTAACTTGCAACTACTTTATGTATGGATATATCAGTGAGAGAAAATTGCCCCATTCACATCAACAGGACTCATATCATGGCAAGGAAGTCTTCAGGTGTATTAGAAGAAAGGTTGGAGATAAAGCATTTTTAGTGACGGGTTTTCCAGACTGGTTTCTTTCCCACCTCAGTCTGTCACTGGGAGACTGAGCCCAGTTCGAGATTACAGCAGCTGATCAACATTTATTTCCCTTTCCAGGAGAAAGGGTCGAAAAGGAGCCAAAAGTGGGACAGTTTAGGCTTCAGAGTGATCCAAGAATTCTGTTTAGCTGACCCATTTTGAAATGGCCGATGTGGATTTTTTTATTACTATTATTTTTAGTTCAGCCTATCATGTGGGAATAATTTTCCTCAAAGTGGCCTAAGTCAATGTACATCCTTTAAAAATACCTCCCTTTTTCTTTTTATCTCACAAACATCACTTTGGGATTCCCTTGTGACACATTTAGATGTATTAAGTGATATTGCAAAAAGAACTGACAAATCCTGTCACATCCGAGTTTATTACCAAACCGCGGACTCTGTGTCTGAGGCCCCATTTTTAATAGTTTAATGGGAGAAAAAGAGGTGGATATTCTGGCTACATGCAGACATGATGTGGGAATGGCATCCAGGCTAAAAAGAGTGCTGGTAACCGTTAAAGTGAGCTCTCTACACTTAAAATACAGGCATAGTACTAAGCTACTCATACCACCTCACAGCTGAACAAACAATATGCAGAAGATAGACACAAGCTCTATATAACCTTCAGCTTCAGTATGGCTTTTTCAGGGCGGTTGGTATAGAGTTTTAGGTCAGTGAGCATCCATGGTAAGGCCTCTCTACTTTTGAACAACAAGTAAACACTCTCTGGGAAATCTACGCTCATAAAAAGCAGCATTAAAAAAAAGAGCTGAAGGAGAAGTGGGTCTTCTCATCTCCAACATATTTTAATATTTTGCTCACTGTTGGGCTTTCCTTGCACTCCTACATTTTAAGGGGTGCTGCTTTGTCTTCTCAAGCCTTATCCCTTGAGCCTGGGAACAGAGCTAGGGCTCTGCTTTCCAAAGAATCACATACATATCCAGAACGGAACCGCATAGCTGGGCTGCATTTTATCAAGGGGTTTATTCCTGATTGAACCAAAGTCAAGGAATATCCTGACATCAGTTTATTTAGAAAATGAAAGTCCTGTCCATTGCAAATAAGACGATGGTGTTTTCTATCCCGCTCTCTCTGTCTTTGTCGTGCCAGAGCCTGATCCTGAAGGGACATATAGTGACTTTGTTCTAACCTTGCTTCTCAGATAATGCTGTCGCATCATTGTAATTCAGGGGACAAGGAGGAAAAACTTGTATGAAAGGATAGAAGCAGAACTGTTTGTTTAGAAATGGCATCTTGAAAAAATAAAGGGAAAAGAAGGGGCAGATACAAAGAATGTGGCAGAGAAGAAAACTTCACGGCATTTCTAAGAGAAGCAATTTAAGCACAAGCACTGGATATTCCCTATCTCAGCCTCTCCAGAGACTGCTCTTCTGTCCTGGTTTAAGAGATGTCACCAACAGCAAAAACCACATGAGTTGGAGATGGAAAAAACCAGAACATTTTCTGTGATCTCCTTCATCCTTCAGAGGAGTGATTCAGTCACAAATATTAATAAAACAAAACAAAACAAAACTGGAGTCAATAGTAAGACGAGCATTTCAGGAGCGTGATTTAATAAAACTGCTTCTACCTCATGTAAGCAAAAGTTCAAAGACCCTACAGGGACAGTACAAACATCAGTGATTCAAAGCTGAATGTCAAAAGCATGTCCAGTTATGGACTTTAGTCTGCTCGTTAACATATCTGAGGTTTTACTTACGTTTTACTAAATTATACCACTGAACTGTTCATCTAACTGTTAAATCCAAGGGGGGCTGATACTATTATTGTGCTTAATTTCATCCATTCGTCTGCTGCCACGGAACATCACCGTATGCCATGTAAATGTTCTAACTATGCTGGCATTCATAATGTGATTTTAGATGTCTTTGGTATGCTCCTCTGAAGAAGAGGTTAGCCTGGGGTGAAAAAGACAGTGTCCAATTATACAGCTTTTCACACACACAAAAAAAAGAAAAACAAAAAAAAACCCCAGAACACTAATACATCTGACATCTTAGTAGAGTCAGCTTGTTGATCATGCCTCTTCCAACTACTGTACTAAGCAATTTAATTATCTAAATTACTGCTGATATGAGCATGAAGCCAACCATATAAAAGAGAGATGGGACTTTCTTCCCCCCGATCAGCCCATGCGGTCGTATATCTTTGTTCGATGCTTTTTAAAGAAATCATCCGATGGCATTTCTGGAAGATATGCATCTTCCCAGGCCTGATCCAAAGCCAACTGTAGTTAATGAAAAGAGGACCATTGATTTCAGTGGGCATTACTTCAAAATCCATGTGAATAATAGAGCAGAAAATTCTCTGCTAACACCAGAGTTGTTCCTGAGGTACTTTGTTCAACCACAACTGATCCAAAGTCTGCTGAAATCAAGGAGGAGACTGCCAGCAGCTCCACAGTATGTTGGATGGGGACATTCATGCACCCTGCTAGTGAACAGCTCTCCAATGTCTGCTCTACGTGCCAGCGAGGCTGCAGGGGCTGAGACATTTCTTCTCTTCTTTTGCAATATCACGTCTCAAGAGCAACTTCTACCCCAATCCCTAAAAAAACGATCAGATGCAGAGGGATGGTTAGCATGAATGCTAGCCAAAGCGATCTGTCAGCTTTATAGGAGATGAAATAGGGTGGTGGGAAAGATCAGCAGACCATTCAAACCCATCAATTTATTTGCCTTAGCTGAACTCTATTACTGCCTCAAGTACTTGCTGCTGGAACTACCAGGACCAATGAATGATTAATATTGCTGCAATTGGAAATAAGTTTGATCGTGCAAGAAATAAAGTCCATACTGAACAATTGGGAGGGGAAAAATAATAAACAGCTGTTTCCTAAGTGACAGGTATCTGTCCAGGAGACAGAACAAGACGGAAATCGAATGGGAAAAAATATCATACAGAGGAGCGTAACCAAAAGTCTTAGAGGGCCATAAAGCATACTCCAAGGGCGACTGGATTAACTCAGCATGGGCATTTCCTAATTTCTGCGTGCTCCACTTTGCAGCCTTAGAAACGTTCTTTTAACCTCTGTGGTGTTGCATGTGCATGCGCAAGGAAACCTGAGAGAAGGTCAGAATTAGAATTCAGCCACTCCTGACTCCTTAACCTATGCTTGGATCATGCATCCCTCAAATTGACCCCTTTGTAAATGCATCTACCACAGATGCTTTAAAACAAGTTCTTACTGGTTGCCTGCCAAATCACTGCAATTCTAAAATACCCTAAGTGCTAGACGAGGACTTTGCAATGTATTTTTGCCTGCTGCAGCCACGCAGTGTCTGCAGGCTAAAAGCTTGATGCAATACCCCCAAGTATAACTTTTCAGTGATTTGTCCAGAGGAAGTAACTCCAGATTTAAATTGTACTCTTGCATGTCAAGCTTAGAAATCTTTCTACAGATTGGCTAAGAAAACCCAAAACTAACCTGCGATAAAAAGTCTTTATGATAGAATCTCCCAAATCCTACAGTCTGTGGTTAGGGTACTACCAAATCCACACCACCATTCCCAAATTAATTTTGTTACCTCTCCTATAAATAGGCTGCACTCACATGGTGGGTCCAGTCGCGTGCTGTGTCTACATCCCAGCTCCCTGATGGGACAAGACATAGGTGCACTCCATTCTGCAGTGCCCCAGCTGCTGTGCCCGGGAGAACAGATGCCACAAAGTGATGTTCCAAACTTTTTAGATCTGGCCAAATGGCTAAAGCAAGTCTTAAGGGCATGCCACAGAGTGCAACTGTCTCTCGGTCTCCTGACATAACTTACCAGCAGCTAGAAACAAGCTACATCCCTTGCTAGTGCGGAAAAAGCACATTCTCAAGCAATGTTGGAGAAAGTTACACCCAGCAGTTCTTTGGCTTTGGCATCAGCAACCAGTCTGTAAGGAAAATCCATACTGCTCTATATGAACACATGTGTTTATTGACCAGCCAAGTGGTAACACTGTCTCACTTCAGTTAATAAGGAGTTTGAATTTCAAAAGAAWTTCTACATCTCAAACGCTGGCTCTGTATAAAACATTATTCCGCAAGCATCTTAGCTAACCATACTGAAATAATTATCAAGGAAAAGACTCACAGGAAGTGTCTCAGAGTGTATGCGGGGTCCAAGGGATTAGGAGAGCTGATAAGGGGAAGCTTTGCCTATCTGATTTGGGAAAATGCCTGGAAGAAGGGTTTGCCCAAGAACCAGGTGCCAGCACCTGTAGTGCTCGTACTGACAGCTTTTTTCCCCAGGTTTATTTACTAGCTGGCAAAACCAGGAAGAATATCTTGAACTTGAAACTGAAGCATTGGTTAGATACTTCTAGATGCGTTTTTCTTTATAGTAAAGTAGCCTCTCAGTGCTGCATTTTGTTTGAATCATTTTTTTCCCCTTAATTTTTACTTACTTTCCTTTAGAAAGCACTAGCCTGAACCTCTTTAGCATGCACCAGGGAATTAGGAACAGAACAGGAGACTCAGAGGTCAGTTAACTTGTCATAATCTTATTTGGGAGCTATCCTTTCCTATCCCCGAAATATCCCCAAATATATAATTTGAGTCACATAGATYGCAAGTCATTTACACAGCACGTTAGTACATGTTATGCCTCTGCAGTGGCTCATCCATTCGGGTGCAAATGTATTTGAATCCTGCGGATATTAATACAATGAAATTATTAGATACATAATAATTTATGAATCGTGATGGACTTACTAGGGGGAACACACACACCAAACTACATGACTCAATAGCAGCTGCACAGCTCACCCATCCCAATAATGACTCTACCGCACCCTGGCTAAGTTAGAAAACTTYGTCCATACTCCCTTGCCTCCTTCTTTTAAACTTAACACAACTCTGAAATGTCTTCTGTGTTGTCACTGAAGCAGGGTTTGCAGCATACACGTCCTAGAACTGGAAAGTCCACCACCTGCATGTAATACAAGGCATACTGGCTATTTAGGGTAATAGATAACATTATTCACTGGCCTTCATGGGAAGAGGAGCCCCATTAATTTAAATTAACAGCCACTGCTGGCTGCAGGATGTCTAGATTAAAGAGGAGTAATGTAAGCAAGACAAAGATCAAAATGATGTCCACAGAGGAAGTAAATAGTTCAAACTGTAGAAACAGTTTGCTGTGGAGTGGAAAATCCTGAGATTTGTCCCCCGTACTACAGGCTCAGGCTGTCCTTACTGCTGTCTGTGCGGAGCATGTTGATTTATTACAGGATCACAGAACACCAGTCCTTTGGCCTAAGCCCTGTAACCTGTATGGGGAAAGTCCCACAAATCCCATTTCCTCTCAAGCAGAGGCAGAGCTGTTCCAGCCCACATTAACTATTAGGAAGAAGCCTTTAACACTGAGCCCCTCGAGGCTATTCAATATGAGAGTGCTCTCCTCTTATAGGGCCCATTTCCTGCTTTTTATATCCTCATGGAAGTTCTTCCAGCTCTTGGAATGAAACTTAATATTTTCTTTTTTAGTACAGTAAAGGATTATGTCAGTAAAAAGACCCATATGTCATGGCTTTATATAGTCAGCTAGCAGAGCTRGAGCGAGGAATCAAGATGGGGTAACAGCCTAAATCTGTTTGGAAAATAGGCAACATACTTTCTGAACAAGAGGAGCCTGGTGAATGCATTTCCCAGAACTCCTACTGGGGCCAATGCCAGGAAGAATTGCTTTGGATTCCTTGCCCTATGCCTTACGATAATGGCCTGGATAAGGATTACCAGAATCCCTACAAGCTCTAGAAATGAGCTCATACCAATTGTCTGTCACTCTCAGGGTTATTAACAGGGCTATGCTAATCTGAAATGTACCATGCACTCACCCACCACTTTGCCAACACTTCTGCTGAACTGTTCAGCTGACAGAAAATTTCCCAAATACAGGAACATCAATGCCTCCTACTTGCACTGTGTGGGTGAATTTCTCCTCCACATGTTCCAACAAGTTGATGGCCATCTAATGTCATGACAGTTTGTTCAGAAACAACAACTACATTTGATTAAGAGATTTAGTATTGCAAAGCCTTTCCATGGTCTAATTTCCATGGTCTTGGTCTTTGTAATAAAACCCAGAACTCTACTGTGGACACCAACACACCAGCAAAAGTGAAGGATCTGTGAAGAAAGGCCATGAAAACAAGAGATACCTGTTGTTACTTGGGGAGGTGCAGATAGTGGTGTTACATCCTCAGCCTTGCCCCTTTCTGAAGCTTTCCCTCTTTACCCAGCACTTGCAGGAGGCATTGTCCTCTGTGCAGTATCCACTGCCTGAAATCCACCCAAGCTGAATATCTCCATGCTCTTGTCTACTGAGARCAAGCATTGCCACTTCTCTTTTAAAACACAAGGAAAAAGGACAGCTGAACGGATATAGGCAGCTTGCAAGCAACGCTTTCCCAYCAGGTATTCTAGAAAAAGGCCATTCTTTGCCTCCTTGTTGCAGCAGGGCCCCAGGGTAGAAAGCAATTCACAGTTAGTTGACATTGCAGCATGGCAGCAAAGCATTTTGGRGAACTGACCTGAAACACAAAGTGGGACTGGAACTCACGTGGGATTGCTGCTTTTATTTCTCATAATTGCATAATTGCATAAGTCGTTTAAAGCAGAGGCAATTCTGGGAAGACCCAACAACAGAACTCTAAGGTTAGACAACTTAACCAGTTTAGGTGTCTGCAGAGTGGGGAGGTTGTATGGAGGATTTGAGACTGAAAATATTGGAAGCGAGTGCCTGAAGTCTTTTTTGGCTCTAACCTCAAATGCTTCTCTCTCACATGAAAGGAGCTGGAGCTAGGAGGAGAGAGGAGGACTCATCTTTGACCATAGAGGTCTGCATTGTGGATGTCTTCACCATCAACATAGACTGCTTTGAAATAAGAGAAATAAGAGAAATAAGAAGCACAGCCTTAATGCAGCACCAGCTTTGAGTGAAGACAAGTTAGATAGCATACCCTTTTTGTCTCAGCCATCTCTGCCCAGCACCGTGGCCACCATCAACATGGGACTAGTAAGAGGAACACACAGGAGTCAAGCAGAAACAGAGTTTATCCAGTGTCACAGAGATCCTAAGTCCGAGACTGAGATAAAACATACTTTTACTCCTCTCAATTTCTGAATGCAACACACAGGCAATCACTGCCTGTGAATCCTTCTGTGATCTTGCCATGATCCTGGCAGTGGGAGACCTGCAGCAAAGTTCTGCCTTGTCACTTTTCTTGGCATTGCCGCTTGGCTGTGAGTAAGACGGAAAACAGGAAGCTGATGAAGAAGACACTTAAAAGAAGTACAGCAAATAAGGGTCTGAAAGCTGTAAATTAAAAAGGAAAAAAACTGTAGCCAGAGAAAACATGGAAACCACCCCTATTTTCTACCAGGAAGGGCTCACATCACCACTGTCACGTGCACAGAAAGGATAAGAAACCGAAAGTTGTGCTCTACAGCTGGTATACAGCTCTCAAGCCAGGCAACTGACAGACGCAGGAGACCTATCACTTACTAGCTGATAAGAAATGTCACTACCAGCTACCCCTGCACAACAGCTGGGTTTACCTGTCTGTGCTTAAGGCAAGGGGTGGGACAGTGTCAGGTCAATAATCCGGACATTGGCTGGAAGGGTTTTGAACCATTTCAACTCGCACCCCATCCCATCCCCTCCACTCTGCTTCCTTCCTTTTAATTCTTCCCACAAGTCTCAGAAACAGCAGCGGTCACTCTGTTGCAGGAAAGAGAAAGCAGAAAGGGAGAGGGCCATGAAAGAAATAAAGGAATRTAAGGAATCACGTGGATGAAACATGGAACAACATCAAACTCAGGTCTTCCTAACATTCTCATTTTTTCATATCTCAAATTTTCGTAATTAACTGTAGGAAGAAGTCTGGTACCAAGCTGTCTCAGAAAGATCTGAAACTTAAAAACTTACTTGACTCCTTTCCTTACCTCTTCATATGTAATATCCTGAATTTGCACCTTAAAAGAAGAGAGAGCTATTGGGTAGGCAATAGTAGATATCAAAGATTTTATGTGATAGTTGGAGGGAGGATATTTTCAAATGGATAAGGACTCAAAATTTTTCAAAGTTCCCATTACTTCCAAAACTGGTGACAACCTTGCAGACTGAATTGTTATCTCAGGAACAGGGTATTGATCTTTAGGTATAGGTCTTTTATGATACTGTATCTTTATCCATGTGCTCTGTTCAGGTAGATGGCCAAGGGCTGTGTGATGACATCAGGAAAGCAGTATTTCCTTGAAAACAGAGACAACTGAAAATGAGAGAGCCAGGATCAGATGGCAGGACATAAAATAGTTACCAGGAAAATGATAGCAAATGCAAAATTGGAAACTTTGGTGGAGGAGAAAGGACATGGAAAAACTGTAGAAATGGAAAAGAGATACCCACTTAGACAGCAGTGCTAGAACTTAAATCAAATTACATCTGTGCCTTTCTGGACTTTAAAGATGAATTTAAGATACTGTCTCACAGTAGGCTATTTCCTAAGACATTGCAGAGCTTTGGCTGGGATTTATCTCATTTAAGTTTAGATTGTAGGTGTCTAACTAACATTTTATGTGGTTTTATAATTGAGCTCCTCAGGATGGGTCACCTTTCCAGTTCATGGAGRAAAAAAAAAAAAAAAAGAAAAAAAATCCATAACCAGATTGATTTTATCTCTTTCTAAGGAGGATGAGTAAAATAAATGAACTACTCACAAGAAGTGCTTATTTTCCCCAGACGCAATAAAAGGAGCCTAGACAAACAGCTAAGATTTAGATATTGATATTTCAATAGATACTGATATTTCAACAGATGTCTGTCTGGTCAAGGTGACATAAAGTCAGCCAAAAGCAGCAACGGCTAACACACGGTAATAATAGGAAACTTTAGCAAGTTCAGAGGCAGAGGGTGAAAAGACTTGAGTATAAAGTCTTTGTCTAATGGGGAACAGAGGAAGCACATCTAGATTCTAAACAGATAGCCCTTCCTGAATGATGAAATTGTCTTAGAAAAGCAGGTTTGGGTAGAAGTACCAAAATGGAGCTAGGAAAAGCAACGTCTTTTTTGAACTTTCACACTAGTTTAAACAGAGAGAGCTTAAGAACATCCTGTGCAGGATTTAGTCCAGTTTCTGGGTGATTTATAATGGATATGAGAACTAAAACTATGGGGCATTCATGGAATCCTGGATTGCCTAAAGGGTTAAACTCCAGTCTGAGTTTTCTGTATCCATAAACTGCATCGGATGAAGTCAGCCCTGATGTTCAACTGTCCTAAATGCCAGTGGGTAATGCTTTGCTCTCACTGACTCTGCAAGTAGGCTCAGGAACCCGGAGGCCTGAAGACAGTCCTCACCAGTAAAATAAAGGTTACAAAAAGGCACTGAGTACCTTGGCCTTTTCTACATCTTTTTTGTCACTAGATTTCCTGCCCCACTGAGCAGCAAGCAGGTATTTTTCTTTGCTTTCCTTTTGATGCCAAGGAAAATGCCAAAGTACTAATACACYGCCATGATGGGCAGAGATGCACATGAATTTACCCCATATACAGATAAGCAAATATTTCAAACACAGTTGTTCTCTGAAGAGTAACTGTTTTAATCTATCTGTTGCCAATTTTTTTTTTTAAAAAAAGATGGGATTGTGCTTGTTTTGCTGTTTTGTCTCTGT
This sequence comes from Phoebastria nigripes, assembly GCA_035582835.1. Lineage (NCBI taxonomy): Eukaryota > Metazoa > Chordata > Aves > Procellariiformes > Diomedeidae > Phoebastria > Phoebastria nigripes. The sequence goes on from JAYKAV010001389.1 coordinate 650,163, forward strand.
TAGCAAGACTAACAGCCTATTATTTGTTAGATAAAAACAGGTGTTATAACTCTTGTTTTCCATGGATACCTATAAGACCTAATTTAATGTATGAAAGTTTTTCACATTCATGTTGATGTATTCAGGGAACAGCTCTTATTTATAGATTATTACAGATGAAAGGGACGATTACGTACAGTCTGACCTCCTGGCCAACATAAGTCCAAAATTATTCTTAATAATACCAGTATCTCACCTATAACTTGTACAAAAGTTGCAGTACTTTTCCTGCTCTAGAGAGCCATCAGTCTTGATTTATGAGACAGAATATTCCCACACCAGAACTAGAAAGTTGTTCAAGTGCTCAGTTACCATCGCCTGATGTACTTGATCTCTAGAATGAATGCATTCATCTTCTGTTTGCAGTGTCATGTTTTAATCTGAAACCTTTCCCTGGCTCCTAGGGCCCAGAATGAGTTGCTAGGCTGGTGGTTAATAATTAAAGAATTTGATTTTTTTCCCTACTAAGGTAAACATAAAACCCCACAATGCTATTAGCTATTCCTTAGCCTAAAAAGAACCCCAAACAGACAAATAAGAAATGAAATAACACACTAGCTCAGCTACATTAGCAATGTTTCACTTGTGCAATAAAGAGAAAAAAAAAAATGAATTCTCAAGATCAACATAGCACCTCACCTTTTTCTACTCTCTCCAGAAACTAAACACTGCTGCTGCTTACCAGTGGCAGCTTAAATGCTTTAGGAGAGAATCCAAAGACAAGGTGATACTGAATCCTCAGACTACGAAAAACTATGCGTTTGTGTACAACTAAACAGTAAGTACCTCAAGAAGTTCTCCACAAAACCCTGCTGGTAGCTATAGCAACTGCATTCACTGCATTTTTACTAGAAAACATTTTTTAAAGCTACTTAAGAAAGTACATTTTTCAGCCATTATTTATGTATCTAACTTTCAGGCCTTTCGATGCAATCCTGCTCTCCATTCAGCTTGCACCCTTCCGCTCCCACTTTTGGCATGCACAGCATGTGAGTTGCTGGGGTGACTCCCAAATTCGGGGAAGGAATTTTCTCTCCAAAATTCAGCAGGCTTAAATCTAAACTGCTGAACTGTGGCTTTCATTTCCAGTGAAATGCCATGGCGGCACAAACACTTACATCTCTCAGGCAAATCGGACATCTGAGGAGAATTACACTTAAAGCAATAACTGATGTAAGTCCCAAAACACTATAAAGGGGATGGGAGAAGAAATAATCTTTAAGAATCCTGAATTGTTACATCTGGAGAAATATTTGCTCTATCAGAATTCTGGTCTTGCTACATTTACTTACTAGCAAGTGCTGTAAAGCAACAAAACTTCAACACTACTTGGGATATGAAAGCTTTGGAGAGCCACTATACTTAGTTCGCCTTACATAAACTATGCCTTTCCATGGCACAGTCTTCTCTATATGATTGGCATCATACAGTACAACAGCCATGTTTGACATTTATCTGTTGAAAGGGATTTTTTCCCCCTCTTGAAATAGCTATGTGAGACCAGATGAGAGTGCTGCTGGTTTCCTCTATTCAAATCAACCACCTGAGCAGAAGACTGCTGTGGGCTTAACTCTTCTCTCTGGTGCTCCCATCTGCATGAACAATAGCTTTGACTCTCAAGTCTGAGGGAGAAGTACACTAGCACTTCACATTTGGTATCCCCTTTGAGAAGACAGAATTTTATTTCCCTCTGAGGTGTACAAAACAGAGAAAAGATTGAAAGCATAATGCGGGTCTTCAGTCTTGATGCAAGCCTTCCACTTCTGAAGTCTGTGGAAAAATGTTTGTCAGAGCAAATTGCAAAGCATATCCGCTCTCACACCCCTCAAGGCTCTTCTCACTGACAATGGACCGCTTCTTGCTTTTCCACACCACTACATTACTTTGACGTATTGATTCATTTATTCACGTGTAGCAGCTTGTCTAACTTGCCCGTGACTTCACTAATTATGAAGAGTTCACCATGAAAAACAAAACAAAACCCACAAAAAAATCCTTCATAGCATACTATTAGATTTCTTCTAAAAGCTTTGCTTTGGGATGCTGTTTATAAAAGCTAGTCCGTTACTTTTATAAAGCATTCTGTTACATCCACAGAAATGCCACTGGATAGCCATGAGACCAGTGTTTTCCCTGGTTTTGCATACTTCGTCGGTGAAGTCCCTGTAAGGTTGAAAGCATTCAAAGACAAAAAACAATGTAAAAGCTACAATACAGGTTTCAGCATTAAGACTTTTGATGTCCACCTTAAGCTAGAACAAAGATAGCTGCAATTCAGTGTAACAGAAAAGCTAATTCTTCCGTCACACATTGCTGTGATGTTATCACCAATGTTATTCAACATTCCAATATATTAAAGCATTATGGTACCTGGAAATCATTCGCAAGTTGTCATCTTGTTCCTAATAACATCCTAGAGGCAAAAAGATTTCTTCCCCACATACCAACGTACAAAAGTGTCAGCTTTATGACTCCTGCCTATGAATTACACCAGGAGGACTCAGTTTCACTGGCAACAATTCAAGAACAGGAAAGTCAGGACAATGAAATGACTTCAAAGGAACATGAGTTATTGGAAAGATCATGCAAGTGCAGGCTAAGTATTCAACCTTAACACATTTCAGTTTCATCAGATCCCAAATAGCAGGAATCAATTATTTTTTCGTAGCAGCAAATCTATGGTATCTCAGAGCCTGGCTCCATCCTGATGTGCAGCTGCAACTCTATGTATTAGTGTAAATCAAAAAGAAAAACCGAAAACAAAACCAACTTTAAAAAAAAAACCAAAAAAAAACCCACACCAAAAAAGCCCCAGTGGAATTACACAAGTGCAAAGTATGAATAAAGCCGCACAGACCCTGATGCTGAGGCTGACCCACCTTTCTGCAGAGGACACGCTCTTAAAATGAATATCTTACCAAAGCATTTAAAACCATTCAACAGATACTCTAAGATGACTCTTCTACTTAATGAGAGACTTCTCTTCAACCACAAGTTATAAATAGGAGCATTGCCTTTGCATAGTGTGAATCTCACAGCAAAGGGAACTTTTCTAGGGGAAATGCAAAGATTTCATCTAGGACTGGATTATATTATCCCATTTCTCATCTTACAAAAAGAATGAGAGGAGGGAAGAGTATTTTTCCCACCACGTGGCTCTCAGCCACGTTAAGACCTACCTTATTTCTGAGCTCTGTCCTGCGGCAGAGGAATGCCTTTCTTGCAGGCTACAGCCCTGCAAGTAAACAGGCAGGGACGGGCAGGATGTGGGCAGAACTTGGGATCTACCCTACCCCTCCCAGGGACCAAAGTAGCCTCACAGCCACCACAAATGCAGAAGAGAAGGATGGTAACGAAGGGCTACCCCTGCTGTGGTGCCTCCCACGATTACTGCTTGGGCAACGTCTGCCCTCACCTCCCGCCTGGCCCAGGATAACACACGGGCACAGCTTAATATCCCTTTCGTCTGCAAACAGATACACCAGTCTCTGTGCTGGTCCCAGTATCGGCACTCATGTACTGGGGAATGCACCAGTATTTGCAGATACCCATTTAATTCAGATTGCTGCCTGGCAATCAGAGGTCAGTGGCTTCTACTCTGTGATTTCAAGCATTTCCTGATGCAATCGCCTAGAAAGGATATTGCCAGAAATATTCTAGCTCACCTGCTTTTGCTGTAGAGAGCAGTCTGGTCTGAGTGCATTATTTTTTTGTAACTTGTCATATACAAATTTTAAAAAAGATTTAAGTCACAATTTTAAACATACAGATTTTGACAATTATTGAAAGCATTTTAAAAGTTACGTATTTAAAAAGTTATGTATTTAAAAAGTTATGTATTTTTTGTACTTCAAGTGTTCCTACTGAACTCATCACATCAGTGGAAGCTGATGTAGACAATTATTTTTTTTAAAATACCACACCTTGAATTATGTGATTCAGAAATGACTACAGTCTTTGCTAGCTCTGCTGATTTAGTAACACAGCTTGCAAAAAGATCAATGTTCAGACAATCCCACTGGTATCTCAGCATACCTCTTAGCAGATTAAAGCACTCCATAATTTTTTATTGGAATGACAGAATCTGCCCCTAAATAAAGACACCATGGTAGAAGCCTCAATAAATTGGGAGTCATTTTCCACTTAAGTCTGTATAACACCAAACACACTGTTGAAACCTTAAATCACAGATAACTATTGGTAGTGACAGAGCCCTTCTTAGACTTCATGGATTTATTCCCAGAAAGCATTAAACCTAAGGGAAGGTTTGCATTAATTTTCCTCTCTCTATTTCCCATTCTGTTCAGACATCGTTCAAATCATATCCCAAAGAATCGATTTTTACTGTCTAAGAAAGCATCAGTGTGAACAAGGTCAGAGGCCTTTCCCCGAACTCAGGTGATACAATAAAAGAACCTGGAGAAAGGGACGTCTGTGCCTTAAATATAGAGTTGGATATAAAGCAATCCCTGAGTAATCCCTGAGTTCCCACCCATCCAGAAAATCTAGTTATATTCATCACCAACATTTCTCATTAAAAGTTTGGGACTTGGGATCCCACAGCCTATGGCATACAAGCAGGCACTGAGAGATGCACGCCACTGTTCTTATACATGGTCACCAAAGAAAGCAGCTTGCATTTTCAAATGCATCTTAAAACTTTCACTTCAGTGGAATCATTGAAGCAAGATTTAAGTGTTTGGCTAATTGTCAGGTTAGTGTCCTGACAAGTGTCCTTCAAATGTCAGGCTAATTTTTTTATTTAGTAAGACATGGCTACCCTAATTCTCCTTTCTCCTGGAAAATAATAGCACAATCTTTTGAAAATTTGCCCAGTTCCTAATACCTCACAATGCCCTTTTGCAAATTTCAGCGTTTAATTCCCATTCTTTGCAATTTTTATGGTACATATCAAAGTGATTTTATACTGCAGGGGCGGAAACTGATAGAGTCTTTTGTGATTCAGTTTGACTTCTCCAGAAAGGCCAGAAGCTTGTCTTTTGTGATAAAGCATGAGCTGAAAAGGACCGTCTCCAGTAAAACACAAGATTGCACAACTCCTAGGACCAAAGGACAGTGCTGCTTCAATGTGCATCCTTTAAAAGGATAAAGCAAGCCCAATAATCATCCAGATGCCTAGGAAGAAGACTCTGCTCTTGGCAGCAGGCAACACACTGGAAACAGCCGCAATGGCAAAAGCATGGACAGGTACTAACTGACTCTCTTTAAAACCCAGTAAGACAACAGGGAGCCATGAGACCTCATGTAAAACCTACCAGACCCTCCAGCTCACTCGTCTACTGCTCAGGAGTCTGGGTGGTGCTCTTGGCATTGTCCCAGCTCCCAAGCAACGTAAGCTACTGAGCCAGAGGTTTTCAGGAAGAAAGGGGAGTTAGTCAGTGAATAAACCACACAGGCAGATGATGGGACAAATAGGGGTAGGTTGGACAAATCCATTCCCCAAATCTTCTTTTAAGACTGCTTAAGTCTCCTGACACATAACTGTGTGTATCCTCACCTCGGATCTTGTTTCAGTGACGGTCCCTGTTATAGCACCTTGAGGAATTTTGGCAGGGGAACAGTTCAAAGTCAGGCTCTGCCCTAAAGAGTTACCCATGATTTACCCATGGTAGCTCCTCCAAGTTTCTCTATCCTGAGTGAGCCTCTTAAAGTCCTAAAATAAAATGCTCCCTCATCTGATCTTTGAGATGCCACCATGCCTCAAGTCTTCCATCTGGATACATCTCCCAGCAAGCCTCTGTTACGAACTGAATTAGAAACAGGTCCTGGAGGGATGAGAAAAGGCTTATAACTGGGCTCTTCACCTGTCACCTGGTCTTTAAAATGCCAATTTTTCACACAGGGGGCTTGAACACTGAAGGATTTGTTTTGCACAAGGTTACTGTGACAGAATGGGAATTAAGCTTAGTCCAGTCTTGCACCAAAAGGAAAGCCCTCCTCTCCCACATTATCTCTGCTGGGACAGGAGCAAAGGGCGCCCTGTTTACCAGACATGATCCCTGTGCCAAAAGAGTTTACAATCTAATAGACAGGATTTCACAAATCCTGTGAGTACACAGCCACAAAGGATTCAAAGGGGATTAAAAGACTCCTCACCCTTCCCATTCTTAAGGAGAGAATTTACGAAGAAAAACTCTCCTATCAGCTCCGCTGCCATCCAACACAGCATCATGTCACAGAACAGAGAAGGGATTAGCACTTATTATCTGATCAGGCAAACAAGTTAGCTAAACAAGAAGAGCTGGTAATGAGGCAGAAAAGCTGTATGCACAATGGCATGGATCCTCCCACCTAGACATGGATCAAAAGTATTCATAATACTGGTATTTAATTGAGAGACTTCATAGATAAAGGCCGATTTTTGCAGACAGCGTAGGACTGACAATGGAAAAATCCATGCTCTGTGGAGCCTTTTAATGACAAATCAGAATTAATAAACATTATCCCATTTATAACAGGAATAAGTGAAATGATCATTCACATAAGTGTCTGTTTCACAGAAAATTGTCGCCATGTTCCAGCAATTATTTTTGCTGGCCAGTTTCAATGCAAGAGAAACACTGTCTTCATGTCAGTATTGTCTTAAATTGGCTACAGGGGGCAACTAAATCAACCCAAAGGCTAGTATTCCCCAAAGCCAATGTAATCCCTCCTCCTGCATGGGCCCTGGCAAAGAGAGGGAAGAGCTTTTTTAAGATAATGTGCAGTCCAACAGCCTAATACTTCCTATATCATCTATGCATGATGGAGCACTTAGCTACATGACATCACTGTCACACCGCGTATCTCCTGAAAGATCCTAAATCTGATAYCTGGGATAAAATTGTCACATCACCCTGCTACAGCTATCCCAGATCCTCCTGCTCACCTAAACCACTCTGATAGTTTTAATCAATACAAAACTTTTCTGCAGTGCTGATTTATTGAGAGAGAAATGCCACTGCCTGTTGGTCAACAGCCATGGGCCACCCCATGGCTGCCTGCGGGGAATGCAGTCCTGCTAGTTAATGCTGCTGAGCGATGCACTGAGGCCTTATTGAAACTAGGGGGATTAATCTGACCAAATACAGAGATCTACAGTGTCGTCGTCTGTATCTGAGTAAACCACCTACCAGCTCTTTGTAATCCGTAGAGAGGAACAGACACTTCTAGGGAGTAACACATTTCAAACAGGTCAGATGAATCATCCTGCAAAACCTGCTATTTTTCTTCACCAGCTCTAAAGGCAGCGAGGGGTGTCTGGCTGAGCGGGAGAGTCTCCAACCGACATCTAAAACGAGGTGAGGTACGTACTCAGCCTCTCTGCTTGAGGCAGACAGACCCAAGAGAGGTTAAACGCCACACAAACCGGTGGCACAGCCATTGCCCCGGGGCTATGCCCATCCTTGCCACGTGCCATGGCAATTATTTAAGGAAATTCAGCCCATGATATGATGAATCTTCAAGTCATTAATGAAGAGAAGGACAAAGGCATACAGCTAAGGGAAGAAGTGACACTGGTTAACACAGAATTATTCCTGCTTATTTCTGGTGGGTTTTTTTCTTGTTTTGGTTTGGTTTTTTTCCTTATGAATCCTGAAGACCTACAAAGCTGCCAGCAACTCCTCCAACTAGGGGGACAGACTCCCCAAAACTAAGTGTACCTGCAAGCTCCCTCTGTGGCTTCCTCAGCTGGCTAGGACCTGCCTTATGGGTTATTACCTTCAAAAATACTCTCTGGGAGAGAGATGGGGAGCAAAAACATAGACATGGAAATGAGGAGAAATTGAAGTAAGAGTAAGTAGTAGTTTTAAGTCGTTTATCATACCAGTGGAATCTGGCACAAGGGTACTTTATGCTTTATCTGTTTTGCTGCGTGCTGTTACCAGCCTTAGCTCAGAAACTGCTGAAGGAAAGGTGATCTCTCTTTATGTTAGTATACAGCTCGATTGGATGGTGTCCTGGAAAGCAGCATTTCTCCGACTTCCCTGTATTGTCGCATCTAAAATTAGCAACTTAATTTTATAGCCCACTCATAACTGCCACAGCCTTCTTGGGGTCGTGGCCCGTAGTCTGGGAACAGCTGCTAAGGGAAGTGAAAAGGATGCTAAGGGAAGAAAATATGACAATAGAGATATCTACTGAAAAGGAAAAAAAGTCAAAGGTGGCAATAAAAAAGACAGAACAGTGAATTAAAAAGAAGAAGAAAGTACTCAGAAATGCACAAATAACTTGAGTGAAAAAAGAACAGAAAATGCACTCAGTAGTAAACCCAAGAGATGGCAAAGAAAGAAGCTAAAATAAGCCCACTTGTAAACTGGTTTAATTTCAGGTATCAGTCATAAAAGTACTTACCCGTATAATTAGGAAAAGCCTCCAGAAAACATAAAAACCACTCTTAGAAATACTCTAGAGGCGGTACCATAATTAAACAGCAAAGCAGGACAGGGGAAATTGGTTTAAAACAACTCAAGCACAAGGTGGCTTTGAAATGTCAGACCTGAACAAAGGTTGTCAACCCGTCTGTTGGGAATGAGCAATTCACTCCTGCCCCAGCCTCCCAGAGTGGTTGAACAGTTTTATTACCTATGCTAAAGCATTGTCCTTTACCAAACAAATGATTTTTTTTTTCTTACGGCTGCAGGAACGTGAAGTCACTGGCTGTTGCAGAAGTGGATCATCAGGTCCCGTGTTCAGACCGAAAGCATCTTGGGCTGTGATGCAGCGGATCGTGTAGATGAGACAGATTTGAGCTTTGTCAGTGCTCGCCCAGGACCAGATGAATTTCAGGTGCTACAGAAGGACTGTGCCTTGCTGCCTCTTAGCAGGTACTGAATTAATTTCCCAGTCAGGAGTTAAAACCACTGTGCCTGACCACCCTGTCTAGATCTAGTCAATGGGGTTTGTTGAAGATTTTCTGGTATATTTTGCAAAGATCAGCACTGAGCACCCTTCTCTTATCAAGTACTACAATGGACTGAAAACCATGTGTCCCTTTGCATTCCTACTTTATCATTGCATTAGGGTATTTCACTTACTGTGGAGAAAAACTGTGTCCTACCACTGAAATGGATAAAGGGTTGCAAGGATGGCCAGTACAAGAAGTGCTTTGAAATGGGTACCAGCTGTTGTTTCATTTCTAAGAACTGCAGTGGTAATCAAGACAGCCCATGCAGATTATTTGTAGCCTTTATCTGCTGATGAAATTGGAATTACTGAAGTTCTGTCGTACAAGTGGTAATTAGTTTTATACTAAATGTGGAGCCAACAGAARTCCCCCTGGTACCTCCAGCTCTAAACTTTCCAGCTCAAAGAAAATCTTTGCAATTGATATGCAGATTAATTCTTCTTATGACAATCAATATAAACCTGGTTTCTCTGGAAAGAAATACCTGGATGCTGCCAATAGGCACATTAATTCAACATGGTTAAGCAAACAGCACTGCAAAAATTGCACTTGGTTAATAAGCAGTCAAACCACAACCAAGTGTTGGCTAAGCTTAGATCAAAGAGCACAACTCCAAAAATATTTAAAACTGTCAATGATTTAAACTTCCCCTCAAATATGATGTGAAATATGGCAGTTTTGGCATCTCTTATTAAAATCACTTAAGAATCAATATTCAGGACATAACAATAATCAAATCAAGTTGCTTAAACCGAACTCAAGGGATCCTTCTGTTTTGCAAAGAACCAAAGATTAATTTCTAAGGAACTGAATCAATGCAAAGTAAATAGACTCTCATAAGCTGGGGAAGGATAGCTTACATCTACTGCATGGTAGATAAGCTCTGCGATAGCAGTACTCCCTGAGCAAAGGAAATCTAGACAACTGCATAATCAGGACTGACAGCACGTGCAAAATATGACCCATAACTCAATTTCATTCTTTCCTAATGAATTGTCGAGGCTAACATAGCTTGGAGGAGCTTTGTGACATGTAACCAGATCAGCTCCAGGTTTTGCACTTTTTGGCCAGCTCTGAAGCCACATCCACCCTGGTGCGGGATTTGTGACTCTTCAGTGGGCTCTCAGGATGGGCTGCTTCACTATTTCTGTAGCGCAAGGGTTTGCAAGCAAGTGCCAGGGCTCACGGCACCTGCCCCCTCTTTATTACTAAATTTCCTCCATATCAGGGAAGAGATGGGAAGTTTTTAAAGAGTATTCATACTGTTTTAAAGGAAGAAGCCTTTTAAAGTCAAAATACTTCCAGAAATCTCAGGCCCTTGTCACTGTACACAAAGATACCAGGTATTTKCCATGAAAACCTCAATAGAATAAAGAACGGCAATCCAGCACACTTTCAGTCTCCCAAGCAAAGAAACTCTTTTTTTAAGGTTGTTTCTAGCAGCACAAGGAAACAAAAGCTATCTCACTACTTGCATCACCTGTGATGTGAAATTAATTCTCCACTACCAGTAGGAAGTAACATATCTGTTGTATATCAATAATGTTTATTATAGAGGTGGGTTGTTTCTTTCTTTCCCCACTCCAGATTAAAACTCTGATCTATACCACAAGTCCCTAGCAGGTGATATACCCACCATCCACCCACCTACTGCCAATTCTGAAAGTTTTCTCCAGGCAATAATAATGTGTGCATACTTTTTCCTTGCTAGGTGAAGCATCAGCTATTTAATCTTCATAGACCTTTTAGTAATGGTGAAAAATAAATATTATCAGCCCTCTCCCACCCTCATATTCAGACTAGGAATGAATAAGCAACTTTTCCCTCAACCAGAACTGTCGGTCCTGTTTTGCAGATCATATTCACATATTTCAGCCTAGTCAGCGGAGCTGGACATCAGGAGTAGAGTGGGAAGAAGAAATCAGTGCACACTCCCCCCCACACCCCTGGCCAAGCTCCACTGCTGGGGATGTCAGCCTGGGGTTTGTAATTGTTGGTCACAGCCCCCAAGGCAGCCAGCACCAGCAAGTGCAAAGGAGATCATATAAAGGAAAGGAAAAGTCCTGAGATGGAAAATAAGGATTGTAGCATTCTCAGTGTTGCATTACTATCTCTGAGTAGAAGACCATGTCGKTTTTGTTCACATTTCTCAATAACTGGAGTACAGACACATGCAAGAGTCATGGAAGTGGGCTGGAAGCTCAGTAAGGTAGCTTCATGCACGTGTCTAGGACACAAAAAAGGGGGGCCTGCCTGCGCCATTCTGCAGCTTCCTTACTCTTCATGGTTTCAGGGCCACGGCAGGGTAAATCTGGGTTCCCAGGGCCTCATTCCCCCACRTAAAACAGCTGTGCAGAGATTCAGTCTAAAGGCTGTGCCGCCCATCTGTGCTAGAGCAACATCTGTCGTCTGTGGCCCCTGAGTATAGTCCAGTAGGCTTTTTAGCTCTAACGTTAAGGCAAAAATCCTTAATTTCACCTGTAATTTACTGACCCTTGATGTCATTTATAAATCAAGATCGTTAGGACTAACACCACCTCTCCCCTGAAAAACACCCCAAAACCTAGCAGTGTTTTTTAAACAAAATTTGAAACGGAAAACTATAAAATAAATGTTATTTATTACCTCACAAGATCTCATATTCTTGCCAAGGAGAAAGTAAGTCTGAGTGCAGCTTGGGCAGACCACTTCAAGGCTTAAGACGTGTAAGTCTCCCAAAAGCACAATGGGAGATCTTTGCAGAAGCTTCTCTCTCTGCAAAATACATGACTCTGCTTGGCTCCGCTAATTGGGCTGGGACAGAGTCATCTCAGCTGAGCTTTGCTCGTGCCAACTTCAGAAGCCTGATGTGACTTCCATTGAAGGGGATCACAAAACCTTAAGCAGCAACTGGAACAAGCCATTAGAAAAACACCAAGTAAAATGAAGTATATGATGGAGGAAATTAGCAGAGTGAGCTTGTGTCCAAATATGACTCRATAGTTTCTAATATGTTAGTTTTCCTGCTCTTTTCCTGTTCTACTCACATTTGCTACAAGAATTTCAAAATATGTTCCCAATTCCTCAGTTACAGTTTAGTGATTTCTGTGGATGCTGTCTCCCCCTTTCCTCATTCCTAAAACTTGAGCTCTCATGCTCCAAAACATCTTTGTAACAGTTGGTAGTGCCTAATACAAAGTGAGCAGTATCAAATAAGGACCCAACATTACTGTCTTTAGATTCATTTGGCCAAAGAAAGACCTGCAGGAATGGCTCCTCTCTAAAGAGCTAGTTGTAAAGGCAGAAATGCACTGCCACATCTTCCTTCCTAGGGAAAACAGAGTTGGAAAGGCTGGAAGAGGATATTTCAATGTTATGGGAGATAATACATAATTAAAGTTTATCTAAGAAAGACTGTGCAATTTAGCATTGCCTGAACAGCTGAAATAGCCCAGTATCACCTGTATTATTCAGGTATGGTGGTACAGACAAGACGTTGATATAATGAAGGTTTTTTCTTAAAGGTTTTGCTCCTCATTATGAGAAAGGAGAAGAGTTTAAGAATGGTTTTTAAAAGGGAGGAATTGCAATCACCCAGCAGTGATTAATCAAAACAGGTTTTAGAAGAAAGTGTTGCAGTATGACAAATTGAAATATCCTTTGAAGCCAAGACAATTACCGAGCAAATCTCAGAAATGTATTTCAGCAAGAAAGTTATCACATGCTGGAAACAAAAGCGTTCTTTTATTCCTATTATTTTCAGTATCATAACCTCCAGGATCAAAAGCTAGCTCTGGCATGTAGCAAAGATGTTTGCCCTAGAACTGTATGAAATGTCAGCAGAAGTAAGAAAAGACTTATGTGTATGTATAGGTGTTACAGACACACTCACCCACACATTGTCTGGGTCTCCGAGCTCAGAAAAAGCTTCCCACAGACCACAGAAACAAACTAATTCTTCCACCTAATTCTTCCTCTGTTAGGTCCCCACTGGGGACCTTGTTCTTCCACCATACTAACATGAGTCATATTCATGAGTCATACTGATACTTCCCCCACAAAAAGTCTTCCATCAGATGTACTGTCCCAGTCCAAAGCCTCTTCTCATTCATGGCATTGGACTCACTCAAATTTCAGAGACAATTAGAGAGAACACTATTTGCACTGATAAAACAAGCAAGATTTGGCCCCAAACTGATCCCAGGAGAGAGTGGCACCATCATCTGCTGTTCTGCAAGTCAGAAGACCTGGTTTCTTCCCTTCCCTTCTGCAAGTTACTTGGAATAATTCTACCCAAAACCAGATGACATTCATCAGTTGGTAGGCTGCCCATTGTGAAGTTCAGAATGGGACTCTCAACTTCTCTGAGCCTCAATTTCACCAGAAAGGATCCCAAAACAGCACATTGCCTCTTATTAGAAGCAACACAACACACTTACTGAAGATACCCAGTGAATCTGCAATACATACTCAGAACTTTCTTTTGTAATAATATTCCGTAAACACTTCACTGATGTAAATTCTAATATATGTCTTCATGTACTTGATAGGTCTTACTGGAAGTTACTTCAGAGCACCTTCCCAACTGTGGACAAAGAGCATAGTCTTTGTATGTTCAGAATAATAGCATCACGCTGGGAAATATGCATGACAGTTGGTAGAAGGATTGAAACTTCAGCAAAAACTACTAATGTTTACTCTTAAAAAAAAAAAAAAAGTAGTCATGGAGGTTTTGAAGTGGAATAAATCTTGCAATCACCTGCCTAACCTATTTGAGAAACTGCCCCTACTATTTTATCACTTAGTATTTATTCTTCAGTATTTATACAAACTCCCCCAAATCAGATGTCTAAACAGGCATTTGTAAAAGAAAAAGAGATTCAGGCACGCACCTGAAGTAATCCCGGGAGGAAATTAAGCACACAGTTACATAGATAGATTTTGCAGGTGCATCTTCCTGAGAATGATTCCATTAGTGTCCACACTGCACAGATGGGCTGTGTTATTTCAAGATCTTAATCAAAATACGTGCAAACAGGCACAGCACCACGTGCATACTAATGCCTGTGAAGTGTCAGCTGTGAAGCAGTCAGTACACTTTTTTTAAGAACACTAGCTATGTAAAAATACAGAAGCAAAGGAACTGCTGAATTATGCAGCTTAGAGGAAGACTTAGAGGCTATAGCTAGAAAGTAATGCATAGCACATTTGTAATAAAGCTGAACTGAAGAAAATGTTATCCTGTTAACACGGCATGGTATTCCCGCATACTGATAGAAATTGAAGTGTCACACAGACAGAATACAAGAAGGTGTTAGGTCATCAAAATCCCAAGGTATATATGATCAGGAGAACCAACCCTAAAAACAGTAGTTATAATGTAATCTTGACATCCATAAACCTCCTGTCAGCTCTGAACTTTTTCAATGGCTTTCCTCAATGAGGGCATTACCCATTCCTCAGTCTCTGCTTTACCGTCTGCAGTGAAAACACTTTGCATCCACTAATCACAACTCGAGGGCTGAACCAGACCCAAGTTCAGAGGACAGACTCACCTAGCAGTCTGTGGTCTGAAAACTTTGTTGACTAAAGAAAAAATAAATAAACCCAGCTTAAGAATAATGTAACACAGTTCCTTCTGGATTTTCTTTTTAAAAGACAGATCTTGTTCCTGCATGTCTGCATACTTAAAAAAAAATTTCTTCTTCTGAACTTGAGCTGCCTCCCTGTGCAAGGGAAAAATGAAAAGGACAAAGCAAAGGTTGTGTTCAGAGTCACGGTGCCCCGGGTGCCAGGCTTGTAAACCCCAAAATGTCCTCTTACCTGCACAAACACAGCACCACTCAAAGTGGTAACTGGTGCCCGGCTCCTGCGCCGCGCTCAGCACGCAGCCGAGGTGCGCTTTGCAGGGTTGTCAGCCCAGGCGGGGACGTGTTGTGGTGATGGGCGTGCGGAGGCAGACGCGCACGGACAGMCAGACGGACACGGACAGACAGACAGACACAGGCACACACCCCCGGAACACCCCGTGCGCACACACGCGCTCACAGGGACATGCTGGTGACAGAGCGGGGATGGGCAAAACGCTGCATCCTCTGCCCACCCACCCCCGCCCGGGCGGGGGAAACCAGGGGGAGGAAAGAAGGGAGAGGAGAGGAAGAGAAGAGGAAGAAGAAGAGGAAGAGGAAAAGGAAGAGGAGAGGAGAGGAGAGAAGAGAAGAGAAGAGGAAGAGAAGAGGAAGAGAAGAGGAAGAGAGGAGGAAGAGAGGAGGAAGAGAGGAGGAAGAGAGGAGGAAGAGAAGAGGAAGAGAGAAGGAAGAGAGGAGGAAGAGAGGAGGAAGAGAGGAGGAAGAGAGGAGGAAGAGAAGAGGAAGAGAAGAGAAGAGAGGAGGAAGAGAAGAGAAGAGAAGAGAAGAGAAGAGAAGAGAAGAGAAGAGAAGAGAAGAGAAGAGAAGGAGGAATGAAAGAAAGAGAAAGAACAGAAAGAAAGAAAAAAGAAAAAGGAAGGGAGAAAGGAAGGGAGAAATAAAGGAAGGGAGAAAGAGAGAAAAGAAGGAAAAGAAAGAAGGAAAGAAAGAAGAGAAGAGAGAAGAGAAGAGAAGAGAAGAGAGAAGAGAAGAGAAGAGAAGAGAGAAGAGAAGAGAAGAGAAGAGAAGAGAAGAGAAGAGAAGAGAAGAGAAGAGAAGAGAAGAGAAGAGAAGAGAAGAGAAGAGAAGAGAAGAGA